>QJPP01003111.1:0-231424 GCA_003996215.1 Jaltomata sinuosa | reverse complement strand
TATGATTAGTTGAGTTTGATTCATGTCTCTGAGCATGTCTATTATTACTCTTTCTCTCTTCTTCTTACACTTGAGGTTACCGGTATACCGTCCATTTCGTAAACTTATTATGTATACACTGTTATTGCAAGGACCCCAGGTGCGTATTTCTTACTTTCACCTGTGCCCTTTTGGTGTATCTATATTTCTGCATCTCCACTACGACTTCTCCCATATAGCTGCGTTTTCCTAACTCGTAGTCTACTCCCTGTTGCGCTCAGTTCCTGGCTGTAACTTTTTTCGTTTGATTTACGACCAGTCCATATGACACACTGATTGTTGCGCTCACTACTCTCTGTTCTAATTAACCTGCGTCAATTTTTCGACTCATCTAATGTGCCCAGTCGGCCTATGATACCTACTGGGTACCTTATGCTTCGCATTTGGTGCTCACCCCTACCCCCTGCATCTTTGGGTGCAGATCCTAGCGTGGGCCATCGCCGTTAGATCGTTGTGAATCGTGCTCGGAGATCTGTTGGGGACTACTTCAGGCTGAGGGTGAGCTCTTGGCGATCGGAGCTTAGCTTTAGTTTATCTTTTGCTTCATGTACTCTATTACCATTCAGAGACATCTGTATATATTCTTTTCGGTTTATTTGTACTCCATGTATTTAGTTTGGCTCTGTACTATGATACCAGGTCTTGGGGTTTGGTTTAGTTTCCGCATATGTGTATATTTATTTACCTGTTATCTATTTTATTCGTCTTGTTCTCTTATTTGTTAGATAGTAGCCCATTACTAACTGTTCTGGGCTACAGGGATAGGTTCACCTACCGGGGGTTGTAGGTGCCATCATGACCGAGAAATCGGGTCGTGACAGAACTACTCCGAGAAAATCCAAAACTAAATCGGAATCGGATTCGGATTTGGGACGGAACAACTTGACGTAGATAATTTATTTTCTACAACAAATTTAATATAACCGCAACACTAAATTGGTTCCACCAATTTCCCTCTCTGTATGCGTATGAACGTATATGGAAAGCTATGGAATTGAAGTGTTTGTTGAGAGAATTGAGCTCATCCTCCATTTCCCAAGTTCAGTACTTAATTATATAATGAAAAAGTATGTGAAAGTTAGGCAGAACCCACTTTCTCAAATGGATATATCAACCTTTCCACTATGCTATTGTTGCCTTCACCTTCCACTTACACGTGGGGGTGGAGGTGGCAACCAAATTTCCTCCGTTAGGTATACATTCGGGTATTGCATAAATTCGTGATAAAATAAATATAGTATTTTAAATATACCATAATTATTAGAAAATCATTTCCAATAAAACCTACTATATTATAATAATAATTTTCAACATAATTAAATTTACTATCTCCGTTAAAATATTACGGAGTATAAAAACCTTATAAAATAAATACGTCTACACTTATATTGTATCAAATATATTTTTCATAAACCTTTAAAATATTTTGGAAAGGACATAATAATATAATTTTTACCAAATTCAACTTTTAAATAAATATTTCAAATACACGCACGATGCTAATAAGATTCTTAAGTTTAGGCTCGTAATTCGCCTACGCACGATTTCGATACTCAAGAATTCTCTCGGGATCCTCCCTTATATTTTATCACTGTTTCGGAACTGAAATGGCATTTTAAAACGTGAAATTGAAGCTTAAATCGGGTTAAACCCGACCCGATTCGCGACCCGGTTCGCAACCCGTTTTCTGCCAGACAGTCTGCGGTAAAACAGTCATAACTCCTTGCTCCGAGATCAGTTGGACGTGAGGTTTTGTGCGTTGGAAACTAGACTCGTAGACCTTCGATTTGGTATTTCGGGGGACTTCTAACTCTTTATATATTGGGAGAAAAGTCCCGATACATTTGACCCAAAGTTCAGAAAATTTGTTAAAGGTCTTACGATATCTTTTGTCGATTTGCTTGACTTCAAACTTAAACGTGGGAATGACCGCAAGGGTCATTACAGATTGGTATTCTAGCTTTACCTTTAATGTATTTACTATCTATTATATGTTCTCTTTGGCTTATTACATAATATTCTTCTTTTTGTCTTTTAAACCAATTTTTTATTGTTGGTACCTCTAATATTTTATCTATGCTTAGATCTAATTCTTTTCCCTTTATTTGTTCAAATATATTGGTGTCAAATATTATTTTTTGTTCTGAGGATTGTTCATCTTGGTGTTCTTCTTGTTGTATTATCCTTATATCTTTCTTAGTCATAATTTTCTTCTTCCGATTCTTCTATATTATTATTTATATCGTTCTCGCTTTCGTTTTCTGATAATTCATTTTCTGATAATTCATATATACTGTCTTCACTTTCTAATTCATAATCTATATATTCCATTTGTGTATATTTATCATCTCCTATTATTATTTCGGTAATTTGTTTTTTCTTTGGATTTTTTGGTAATTTGCAATCTCTAGCTAATTGTCCTAGTTTTCCACAATTGTAACAAGTACATTCCGTTAATTTTTTCTTTGTTTTATATGGTTTTTTATATTTGTAATTTTTTACATAATATCTTCTTCTTGGTTTTTTATACTTAGGTAAATGTCATTGTCAAGTAGATAAATGTCCTTTCCATTAAATGTTTTATTATTTCTAAACATATTTTAGGGAAGGGCTAGGCGATTTGGGGCGATTTTCACCTATTTTCCACCATATATCTTTGTAGAGGTATCCCTATTAACTAATTTTTTGATTCCTCAACCCTAAACTCACTAGTTTACGAGTCTTAGGGAGGGTTAACTTGATCTAGCTATAATTTCTAGTGCAAGGGGGGTAAATTAGGTGTAAAACCTTTGTGTTTTAGTTAAAGGTTGATTATTTACACTTGCATAACTATAATTCACTAATGTAACCATGAATTTATAGTTTTAAGGTTAATTTATGATGGGAAAGCCCTAGAATAGGTGGGATGATCATGAAATATTCCTTGGAGTTTGGGATTAGGCTATAATCGTCGATATTATAGGTCATTTGATTGATTATGTGTTTATATTTCTATTTTTAGACTATAATTAAGCCGAGGTTGCAAGAAAATGGAAAGCTCAGGTTTAGTAGAGCATTTCAGGCTTGGATTAAGGTATGTGATGGTTTAAATATAGTTGAAATCCAATTTGTGTTATGTGTGCATGATAACTATTCCTTAGTATTGCTTGTACAATGCTTGTCTAAGGAAAAGTGAATGGCTGTTTGATATCCTAAATGTTAATCACATGCAATGAGTTTAAATGAAAGCTTGTTGGTTTTTACAAGTGTTGTTTCTGTTATCATTGTGGTTGTGATTGTATTGATATCTGTCATTATTGTGAAATATACCGGTATTTAGACATCTCCACAAGCTTGGTTGATGTAAGGTTAGTAGACACTCCTAGACATCTCCATATGCTAAGGGATTTGGTACATGGACAATAGCTCAGCCCCTATAGATCATGGCTAGTGGGTGACCATAAGACCCTTAGCATATGTGTCCAGGTAGTTGGTGAGTGTGACATTTTGTTGAGTGAACTGGGGATTATGTATTTTCTTAATTATATTGGTTCCTTGAGTGAACCGGGCTTAAGTGTTTCTCTTATTATGTTTGTTTCCTTAAGTGAACTGGGTTTGTGTGCTTAATTGCTAAAGGTGGTTTCTTAATGTAAATTGGGTTGCATGTTAATTGCCATTATTGTTGCCTTAGGAATCCTTAGGTGATCCAAGTTAATGGCATGATATGACACAATTCAGTGTTGTCTATTACTTGTGTAGTTGGGACATGATTTATATAATTGTTGAGTCAGGATTATTGATTTGGAGTCTTGTTGGTGGTCATATTTTTTCTTGACTTGTGATTCTTGTTGACTCATATTGACTGAAATTCAGATTGTACTTGTCACAAGGTTAAACGTTATGAACTTGGACTAGAGTTGCATGATAGGGTTCATGGTTGTCTTGTTGTACTATGTTATAGTTGTGTGTTCATATTTCTCATTTTGGGTTGGTCGATGACTATACCAGTACACCATTGTTTTTTGTATACTCATACTACACGTGCTCTTCTTTTGCTAAGTACAAGGCATATTACGGTAACTATTTTGAGACCTCAGCTGTGATTCAGACAGTATTCAAACTCAAGGGTGAGCTCCTTCTTCTGGGTTACCATGAGTTCTTCACTTGCTTTTTGGTCCATTATTTCAGACTTAGATACTACTTTGGTTTTGGGGTTTCATCCCTCTCCTTTTGACAATTATCAGAGTTTTGGTATGATGATTTCATGTTCTAGGGATTGTTTATTTTCGCATACTTATTCTTACTCTTAGTTTAAGATATTGATTTTTGTCTTATTTATGAGATTGATATAGTTTTCCATTTTTGGCTAAATGTTAGATAGTTTATAAGGTTAGTTGGTTCTCCCACCGGGGGGGGGGGGGAGGGGGTAGTGTGGGTGCCATTCATGGTGGGTTTAGGTCATGACAAAGTTGGTATCAGAGCCCTAGGTTCGTTGATCTCATCGTACTAAAATAGATCTAGTAATATCTTGCAAAATGGTACGGAGATGTCTGTACTTTTCTTCTAGAGGCTATAGGACCTTAGAAAACTAGCCCTTCTTTGTTCCTTCGTGCTATAACTTGATTCCAATTGGTATATGGCGATCCAAATTTGTATCTGACCCTCTTCATTCTTTTGTCCGTAGATGGTGAACACTAGATCAAATGAAGCAAGAACAATAGCTCTAGTTATGGGACCGGTTGTTCGAGGATGAGGTAGGGGTAGGGGAAGGAGAAGAGGGAGACATACACTCACCAGGGGTGGAGCTCAGGCATTAGCTAACTAGGCCCATCAGAGGCTAGTATCACCTCCCCTACCCTAGGATCATTTTGAGAAGCTTGAGGTAGTGGATGAGAATGGTATGGAATCGGAGGTAGCGGCACCGGTTGGAGGTGCAGTCCTTCCTCCGATGTCTTTTGAGGTTATTTAACAGGTTCTAGATTTTCTGAGTGGGTTGGCTGGTACTGGATACACCTCCACTGTGTCAACTTTCCAGGTTTCAAGTATTCATCCCACTGCAGCTTTAGCTCCTAACATGGATAAGGCTTCGGGTACTAATGCGTTTTCCTGTCCTGTGTTAAGACCATCATGAACGGGACCGAACATGCGTTGCTAACCAAGTTTCTAAAAATGAAACCTCCATTATGCAACAATATGGTGTTAAGTTCCTGACTTTCCAACTGCAAGGGGATTCCTTGCAGTTGTGGAGAGCCCATGTAGAGTGTCGATTACCAGATTTGCCTCCATTGACTTGAGCTTAGTTTCATGCCCTATTTTTGGAGAAGTATGCACTTCATACTCTTCGAGATCGCAAGAAGGGTGAGTTTTTAGCTGTTAAAAAGGGCAGTATGTCAGTTGCGGCCTATAAGGCTAAGTTTTATGCTCTGTCTCGCTATGCTACCCAACTGTTGGGCATTGATGAGGAGAGGATTTGGTTATATGTTAAATGTTTGAACACTAATAATCAAGTTTTCCCTTTTCACATGACTTCTGGAGGAAAGAGCTTCAATGACGTAGATGATTAAAAAAGTTTAAGGGAGTTAAGAAAGTTGGTCAGGCTAAGGTATAAGCCAAGACGTACCATAACGTGGGTAACTACAATGGATCTTATTCCAGGGGTCACAACTAGCATATTTACTCGGCTCTCCCCATTCAGTCAGCTTTGCCCACCTTTACAGGTGGTCATTCAGAGGTGATTTAGCAGTCTCTAGTTGCTAGAGACCAAAAGGCTTCCTATTCTTCGGCCCACATGCCTTCTCTTAATTGAGGATGCTATACTTGTGGTACTGTGGCACTTCAAGAGAGAGTGTCCTATGAGGAAGACAGGTAATCAAGTACAACATCAGACCAAGATTGTGGTTCCAGCAGGTAGAGGTGGAGGTGGTAATGATAAGGGCTGTCCATAGGGTGGATGGAGTAGTAATCAAGGAGTTCATGGCGGAAACAAAGGTAATGGTAATGCAAGGAAGGTTGGAGTGCAACCTACTAGGGAGTTTGCCCAGCTTGATGATAGAGCTCACTGTTATGCCTTCCCAGGCAAGACCAAGGCCGAGGCATCTGATGCCGATATTACAGGTACTATTCTCGCCTGTGATCGGATGGCTACTATTTTGTTTGATAAGGGTTCCACTTGCTCTTATGTATCTATTAGATTTGCTTTGGGTATGGACTTGGTCTATGATGTACTCGATTCTTCTGTTTATGTTTCTATTCCAGTTGGAGATTTCGTGATAGTGACCCATGTGTATCGTGCATGTTCTATTTATTTTATGGGTCTTTAGACTTGGGTAGACTTGATCATTTCTGACATACTTGTTTTTGACATTATTCTTGGTATGACTTGGTTGTATCTATATCATGCTGTGTTGAACTGTAATACTAAGATAGTGACTCTAGAAATGCTGGGTATGGGCAAACTAGAGTGGGAGGGTGTGTATAAGTCTAAGCCGGTAAAAATGATATCTTTTGTTCGGGCTAGAAAGCTAGTGGGGAAGGGTTATTCAGCCTTCCTGGCTTATCTTCAAGATATTAGTACGGAGTGCCCTTCTACTGAGTTCGGTTCCAGTGATTTTCAGTTTAAGGAGGTATTTTCTATGGATTTGCCTGGTATGCCTCCAGACAGGGATATGGATTTTTGTATTCATTTGGAACCGAACACTTGCCCAATTTTTATACCTCCTTATCGAATAGCTCTGGAAGAGTTGAGGGAACTCAAAACCCAATTACAGGAACTGCTTGATAAGGGATTTATTCATCCAGTGCTTCACTTGGGGTGCTCCAGTTTTGTCGTTAAAAAGAAAGATGGTAGTATGAGGATGTGCATTGATTACAGGAAGTTGAACAAGGTTACCATCAGGAATAAGTATCCCTTGCCCCCATAGATGATCTCTTTGACCAGTTGCAGGGTGCTTTGGTATTTTCCATGATTGACTTGAGGTTAGGTTACTATCAGCTGAACATTTTGCCTGAGGATATATTTAAGACAATTCAGGACTTGATATGGGCATTACAAGTTGCTAGTGATGTCTTTTAGGTTGACCAATGAGGTGGCAGCCTTCATGAGCTTAATGAACGGTATTTTCAAGTCCTTCTTGGATTCTTTTGTTATAGTTTTTATTGATGACATTTTGGTTTACTCCAAGAGCAAGGAGAAACACGCAGGTCATCTTCGCATTGTCTTGAAAATTTTAAAAGATAAGCAATTATATGCAAAGTTCTCAAAATACGAGTTTTGGTTGTCTTTGATTGCCTTCTTAGGGTATGTAGTCTCTGAAAAGGGGGTTATGGTAGATCCCCAGAAGATTGAGGTAGTTAAGGGTTGGGTTGGGCCTAGCTCTGTGATAAAGCCTTGCTATTTACTATCGAAGGTTTGTCAAGAATTTTGATTCTATTGCTACCCACTTGAAAAGGTTGACTCAGAAGGAGGTGCCATTTTCTTGGTCAGATAAGTGTGAGAAGAGCTTCAAAAAGCTCAAGACACTTTTAACCACAACTCCTATTCTTTCATTGTCGGTTGAAGGTAAGGATTTTTTTGTATTTTGTGATGCTTCACATTTGGGTTTTGGTGCTGTGTTTATGCAGTACAGGAATGTCAATACCCAACTCATGATTTGGAGTTGGAAGTGATGGTGTTTGCACTTAAGATTTGGAGACACTATCTTTATGGTGTCGAGTGTAAGGTATTCACAGACCATCGTAGCCTGCAACATATGTTCACGCAAAGGGATTTAAACTTTAGATAGTGGAGATGGATGGAGTTGTTGAAATACTATGATGTGACTATCCAATATCATTCGGGTAAGTCCAATGTGGTGGTAGACGAATTGAGCCAGAAAGTAGTATGTATGGGAAGTTTGGCCTGTTTGAGGGTGTCAAGGTGACCCTTATCTAGGTTGTTTCAAACTCTAGCATCTAAGTTCATGCAGTTTGGTGTTTTAGAAAGGGGTGTAGTATTGGCTAGTATTGAGGTGAAGTCAACATTCCTTGATGAAATCAAGGCCAAATAGTTTGAGGATGTTGAATTGAATAAACTCTGGAACAAGGTAGTGTCTGGTGAGGCTTCAGATGCCACACTTGATGCGTGTGGAGTATTATGGTTTAGAGGGCAAGTATTTATTCCTTGAGTTGGTGATTTGATTTAGAATATCCTAGCTGAAGCTCATGGTTCGTGATATTCTATTCATCCAAGTGTAACTAAAAGGTACCGTGACTTGAGGCAGCTTTATTAGTGGCCTGGGATGAACAAGGACATAGTGGACTATTTATCCAAATGTCACAATTGTCAGCAGATAACGTATGAGCATTAAAGGCCTGTGTGTTTGCTCCAAAGGATACCTATTCTCAAGTGGAAGTGGGAAAGGATAGCTATGGATTTCGTGGTAGGTCTTCCTAAGACCTTGGGGAAGCATGACTCCATTTGGGTTATAGTGGACAGGCTGACTAAATCAGCCTATTTTTATTCTGATTAGAGTGGACTATAGCTCTAAACAATTGACCAAGATCTACATCAGGGAGATAGTGAGGCTATATTGGGTGCCACTTTCCTATCATTTCAGATAGAGTATACACAATTCACTTCTAAATTTTAAGGACGGTTGCACAAAGAGTTTTGCACCCAACTCACTTTTAGCACAACCTTTCATCCTCAAACTAATGGACAATCGCAGAGGATGATTCAGGTGCTTGAGGACATATTGAGAGCATGTGTGATCGACTTCGATGGCCATTGAGACCAATTCCACCGTGTGAGTTCTCATACAATAACGATTATCACTCTAGCATTAATATGGCTCCATTTGAGGCACTCTATGAGAGAGGGAGTAGATCGCCCATAGGATGGTTTGAGGCTGGTGATGTGAAACCTTTGGGCACTAATTTGGTGAAGGATGCTCAGGAAAAGTTTAGATTTATCCAAACCAAGTTGTTGGCAGCCCAAAGTAGGCAAAAGAAGTATGCAGACCATAAGGTGAGGGATATTTTATTCAAGGTTGGTGAACAAGTTTTGTTGAAAGTATCACCTATGAAGGGAGTCATGAGATTTGGCAATAATGGCAAGCTTAGGCCTTGGTATATCAGTACATTTGAGGTTCTTGGTGATGTAGGGCCATTAGCGTACAGGTTGGCATTGCTACCAAGCTTGTCGGGGGTCCATCTGGTGTTCCATGTATCCATTCTTATGAGATACCATGGGGATGAGGATTACATTATCAAGTGGGACTCAATTTTGTTAGATAAGAATCTTACTTATGAGGAGGATTCAGTTGCCATTCTTTATCAGGATGTCTGAAATTTGAGGAAAAAGGAGATTCAATTGGTAAAGGTCTAGTGGAAGCATCTTCTAGTTGAAGAACCCACTTGGGAAACCGAGAAGGACATGCGAGACAAGTATCCTCACTTATTTGAGGATTCAAATACTTTTTCATTTTCTTGACTTGACTCATTTTTCTTGTTTGATCATTCGGGGACGAATGATGGGTAAATTGGTATCTGTTGTAATAACCCTTTTCATCATTATGGGTGAGCCAATCATGCAAAAATTTAGGTTAGGTTTTCACCCAAATTTGGAGTTAAAATTTTTAGGCTAGGCTAGTCTTGGATAAAATTCTTGCAAGGTATGGTATAGGGAAATATGATAATGGATTGGGTAAATGTAATAATGTTTAGCTTCATTTTATGTTAGCTAAGATGATAAGAAATTTGTAAGAATTTTCACAAGTGAATTCGGGTAAGTAAAACTCTCAATATCGAACTTGACGTAAATAGTTTAGTCTAGAATGCCATGGTTTAAGGGTGCATTACAAAAAAGGAAAAACTAGGAGCAATCATGAGTTTTTATCTTGCCACACCTACTATAGCCGGTGGCAGACTACTATAGCAGAGAAATTCCCACTATAGCGGAAGTCAAAGGCGGTCAATCCTGCTATAGCGGGCGAATTCTGCTATAGCAATACTGCTATAGAGGGATCGGGATGCTATAGTAGGTAAATTGTTGTTTATGAAAAAACTTTCCCCAAAAATGTTTTATTATTTCTAAACACGTTTTGGGGAGGGCTTCGGCAATTTGGGGTGCTTTTCTCCTATTTTCCACCAGAATTCTTCATAAAGGTAAGTTATTTATTCCCATTAACTAGTTTTTCGATTCCTTGACCTTAAAATCACTAGTTTACGAGTCTTAGGGAGGGTTTAACTTGAGCTAGCTATAATTTCTGGTGCAAGGGGGGTAAATCGGGTGTAAAACCTTTGGGTTTTAGTTAAAGGTTGATTGCTTACACTTGCATGATTATAATTCACTAATGTAACCATGAATTGGTAGTTTTAATGTTAATTTATGGTGGGAAAGCCCTTGAATGTGTGGGATGATCATGAAATTTGCCTTGGGGTTCGTAATTAGGTTGTAATCCTCGATATTAAAGGTCATTTGATTGATTATGTGTTTATATTCCATTTTGAGACCATAATCAAGCCAAAGTTGTAAGAAAAGGGAAAGCTCAAGTTCAGTAGTGCATTTCAGGCTTGGATTGAGGTAGGTGGTGGTTTAAATGTAGTTGAAATATAATTTGTGTTATGTGTGCATGATAATTATTTCTTAGTATTGCTTGTACAGTGCATGTCCAAGAAAAAGTGAATGACTATTTGATATCCTAGATGTTAATCACATGAAATGAGTTTAAATAAAAGCTTGTTGGTTTTTACAAATGTTGTTTCTGTTATCATTATTGTTGTGATTATATTAATATATGTCATTATTATAGAATATACCAGTATTTGGACATCTCCACGGGATTGATTGATATAAGGTTGAAAGACACTTGATGTCAGGGATTTGGTATATGGACAAGAGCTTATCCCCTGCAGGTCATGGCTAGTAGGAGATCATAAGACCCTTAGCATGTGTGTATATTTAATTTATGAGTGTGAGGGTTCCTTGAGTGAACTGGGGATTATTTGTTTTCTTGATTATATTGGTTTCTTGAGTGAACTGAGCTTAAGTGTTTCTCTTATTATTTTGGTTCCTTGAGTGAACCAGGTTTGTGTACTTAATTGCTAAAGGTGGTTTCTTTATGTAAACCAGGATGTATGTTAATTTCTATAGTTGTTGTATTAGGGATCCTTGGGTGCTACGGGTTAATGGCATGATGTGACGCAATTCTTTGTTGTCTTTTACTTGTGTAGCTGGGACTTGATTTATATGATTCTTGTGTCAGGATTATTGATTAGGAGTCTTGAGTCAGGATTATTGATTAGGAGTTCTTGGCACAAGGTTAAGCGCTATGAACTTAGAGTAGAGTTTCATGATAGGGTTCGTGATTGTCTTGTTGTACTACATTATGGTTGTCTGTTCATAGTTCTCATTTTGGGTTGGCCGATGACCCTACCAGTATATCATTGTTTCTTCTATACTTATATTACAAGTTGTAATGACCCTTTCGGTCATGTTTGCATTTTTTCCTTCTTTGTACTATTAGATCTTACTTGTAGTGGCCACAAGTCATTTATGACTTATTGGGACCGGTGGTTCGGTACCCGGGCTGTTCGTTAGGTTGTTATGACCATTTTCCTATTTTAAAGCTTTAACTTAGGAAATCGTTGACTCTAGTCAACATTCTTAGCTAGCATGCTCGGAATCAATTTTTGACAGTTTCGTTAGCTCTAAAATATAGATTTTGGTCTAGTTAGACCTTTGATGGGGCCTGGGAGCTTTCGATATGGTTTTATCTCACTTTCTGAGATTTTAGACCCATTAGAGTTGGAAGTTTGTCTTTGGACAACTTTCAATGATCGGAGCGTCAGATTCAAAATCTGGCAGTTCCATAATCTCCAGAATATCGAGTTTAGGTTTGGTGGTTGGTTGGTTTAGGTCCAGGGTGAGCTGGGCTCATTTTGGGTGTTTGGTTGGAATTTGCAAGTGTTGACTTGGGTCAACATTTCATCGAGATGACCTCGTATGGAAGATTCATCGATTTTGTTGAATCCGTAACGTTGTTTTCACTCTAGTTACATATTTGCTTTACGTGTATTGGGTTTCGATTGTGCCCAAAATCCCCCATGGGAATATTCCTAATTGCTGGTTTTTCTATAGCAGAGCAATGCTCAGCGCGATCGCCCCTTGGCGCTTTCCTCCTTCAGTGCATTCACGCCTGGGCATCGCGATCGCACTGGTGCCCCTGTTGCTCCTTCAGCGTGATCACTCCTGGGGGCCGCGATTATGCCAGTGCTCCTGCTTCTTCGTTTAGCTTGATCGTGCCTGGCGACCATGATCGAGCTGCTCTATGACCTGCAATATAAAAGGTTGTCCCCTCAAATTTTCAGCCATTTTCCTCATTTCCCCTCTCACTCTAAACCCATTTCTCTTACCAAAACTTGTGCAAAATTATATCCTAGCCGTGGGAATTCATCGATTGGTGGATTTTATTGCTTCCTTCTTCGATTTGGTAAGTCCCTCTTCTCCAATTCCTTCAGGCCATGGCTAAGCTTCCATTAATGCTTCTTAACTTAGCTTGGGGTTGATTCTTTTGTTGTAGATGCGTGGTTGGGAATTAATCATTCGTTGAGATGCATATTTTACCTCGTGGATCCTTTTCGCTCTCTCTGTGGTACGTATTTCTCCGTTGCTATTCTTGATTTATGTAAAGTTTTCGCTTTTTAATTCCTCTTAATCTCCAGGCTTTTTAGGGCCCTTTTCTTACCCGAATTATGCCTAATTATTGGGCATGAGGTTCTGGCAGCATGATGAACCTCGAAGTAATCTTTATTTTCCATTTTGGGTTATGGGGCCCACAAGCCTACTTTTGACTCAATTTTTTACCCAGCTAAATTATTAGCATTATGGGTATCGTTAGCTTTGTATTGATGAATAAAGTTTGTTCTTTATAGTTTGATTTCTATTCGGGGCTTCTCAGAGCAGTTCAGGCTTGGTCGACGGCTTTCCAGAACCTATTCATTGAACGCTAGGTAGGTTACAACTTACCTACCTTAGACTTTGCTTATATAGAATATAATTGTGCTAGTTTGCATCTTTGGGTTGGGTTTACTAGGTTGGAACCCCAGTGCTTTTCCGCTTTCTTTCTGTCCGCTCTTACTTTATTTGATTTAGTATATGAGCTAGTTTGATAGTATGACCCTTGCGGCCCTGTGTGACCTTTGCTGATGCATTTGGACAATAGACGGTGGGATAGTTGAGAAATGTCCATGAGTCCCAGATATCAATTTTTGATTATGAGCTGGTTATCTATGATGTAGAGCAGATTAAGCCTATGCAGGGTCAGTAGGTTGATTGTGAACTGTTGAACTATTGATTGTATTCGAGCATGCAATCATTATCATGAAAAGATATTTTCTCCATTGGTTTTACTACTACAAGGTTGTGGTCCTGACTATCACTGGTTTTCTAAACCTTGTATGGCCTCGAGGGCCCATTTTCAGTAAAAATATCTTTAAATGGATTTAGAACTGGTTTTATGGGTTTCTTGAGATAAAAGAAATTAAATGATCGTTTCCACACTGATACTAGACTCGACTAGGCTGGAGTGCTTGACATGATTTTACTACTGATTTTGAGACGATACTAGGCTTGGCTGGGACAGAGTGCTAGACATGATTTTACTATTTATTTTGAGATGATACTAGGCTCGGCTAAGACGGAGCGTTATACTTGACTTTACTTACTTATTGTAGACCCGAATAGACTCTGGGTATGCATATTGAGATATTGAGAGTTTTTATGTGGTCTCAAAGACCTCCATAGAGCTTATCGATCAATACTAGGGTCTACGGGCTGAGAGTGTCAGAGGAGGGGTATACAGGGGAATCCTTTCATGGGTCCTACTTGTTGGGCATACGGGTGCTAGAGGAGGTGCATATGGTACCACTGGCATGAAATATCACATCATACATTGTTTGCATGATTCCACCATTGTTTACTGTTTACTGAGTGTACGCTCTGGTAGTATGGGATACCAGAGGATTTGTTTTCACTTGTATGTATTCCTCGGGTGTTTGGACACCCGTTAGGACTGTAGTTAGACTAATTTACTCATTCATATTGTAGTTAATTGTGGGTTACTTTTTGATCATCCTTACTTTGTGAGCTGTATTGGTAGCATGGTTATGTTTAGTGTCTTTTCCTTCTTTCCCCTTTTATTTGAGGTTACCGGTATACCACCATATTCGTTAAACTCTCTGCATATATTGTTGTTGCAAGGATCCAAGTGCATTCTCTACTCTTTCACCTGTGTTTGTGATATATCCTCTGTGGCTAGCATAGTATACTCGTATTCTCTATGCCTTCGTCTGTTGCTAGCTTCCATGTGCTTTCCTCTTTTTTCTTCTGTGACTTCTTCTTTTTTATCTGCCATATACTGCTTTTATATTCTATATACGCTAAGTCGACCTATGATGCCTCCTGGGTACCCATTGCTTTGTAATTGGTGCTCATACTACACCTCCGCATCTTCTGGTGCATATCCTAGTGTGAGCTATCTCCATTGACATAGGGAAATCTCTTACCATAAAAATGGTTGCATGCGCGGCAGCACCAACTATGAGAAATCCACCAATCCACATGTGATGTGTGAACAATGACAGTTGTGTACCATAGTCAGTAGCTAGATACAGTAAGGGGGATTGGAATACATATGATGAGCTACAACAATGGTTAAAGAGCCTAACATAGCTATGTTAAGAAATAATTGAGCATGCCATGACATTGTTAGGATCTCATATAGGCCTTTATGGCCCTGACCTGTAAATGGACCTTTATGGGCTTCTAAAATATCTTTTAGTCCATGACCAATACCCCAGTTGGTCTTATACATGTGACCCACTATCAGGAAAAGAATTGCAATAGCTAAATGGTGATGGGCAATATCAGTCAGCCACAGACCCCCAGTTACTGGATCTAATCCTCCAGGAAAAGTAAGAAAGTCCGCATATTTTGACCAATTCAAGGTGAAAAATGGGGTTGCTACCTCGGCAAAACAGGGATAAAGTTGAGCCAAAAGATCTCGATTCAAGATAAATTCATGAGGAAGTGGTATCTCTTTAGGATCTACTCAAGCGTTTAGAAATTGGTTAATCGGTAAAGATACATGTACTTAATGCCCCGCCCAAGAGAGAGACCCAAGTCCTAGTAGCCCTGTCAAATGGTAATTCAGCATAGATTCTACATCTTGAAACCAAGCCAATTTTGGCGTCGCTTTATGATAATGAAACCAACCAGTAAAAAGCATTAACGCTGCAATGACCAATGCCCCAATTGTTGTACAATAGAGTTATAATTCACTAGTTATTCCAGATGCTCGCCAAATCTGAAAAAAACTAGAGGTTATTTGTATTCATCGGAAACCCCCACCTACGTTACCATTTAATATTTATTGGCCTACTATTGGCCAAACCACCTGGGCACTAGGCCCAATGTAAGTTGAATCACTTAGCCACGCTTCATAATTAGAAAAACAAGCACCGTGGAAATATATGTCGCTCAGCCAAAGAAAGATGATGGAGAGTTGACCGAAATGTACACTAAATACTTTTTGAGAGATATCCTCGAAATCACTGGTATGGCTATCGAAATCGTGAGCATCAGCATGTAGGTTCCAGATCCAAGTGGTAGTATCAGGCCCTTTAGCTATTGTTCTTGAGAAATGACCCGGTCTGGCCCATTCCTCGAAAGAATTTTTTACGGGATCCCTATCTACCAAAATTTTAACTTCTAGTTCTGGCGAATGAATAATCATTGAGTCCTTCTATTGTCGGATAACACATACAAAGAGACCCGCCAACAGTCAAATAATTAGTGAACCTTAGAGATAGAGACATGTTTCTATAATTAGTTGTTTCTCTTTTATTTTTCTATCTCCCATCTATCTATTCTCTTTAGTTATTTACTAGAGCAATTATGATCTGGAAGTCAATCCGGGGTAAGTGTCTGGATCAATTATTACATAGCCTTGAGGCGCTCAATTTATCTTTTAACCTTTTAAAAACCTTTTTTCGGCTTTGGATTGATCCAAAAATGACTTTTTTGTGCAACCTAGTGTATATTCATAGAAGTTATTAGATGGAGCTCTTTAATTTTTTACCTAGAAGATTTTAATTACTAAGAGACATCCCCAGTATATATATTTAGTGATTCGAGGATTTCTTTTATTAGTTTTAATAATAAAAAGAAGTCTATTTTGTCTCTATTTGTGTATCCTTTTTTATTCCTAAAAAATAGCAGACAAAATAGAAGTGAAATAGAAGGCTTATAAGGGAGAGAATGAAATTATGTGATTAGGTCTTCCAAAAGCAAAGGAATGATCCATTTTTAGTTAACTGATCTGATGGGTCAAATAAACAATTAATTATAACAAATATCTTAATTCTAAATAAAATAAAAAAATAATAGACTAAGAGTCTAAATAAAGGATAATAAATTAACGGAGTCTTCTTTTATTCGAAACGTCTCATGATCTTCAACCAATTATGCGCTTTAATATAATTGCCGGGAGTAAGAGCTATAGCCTATTTTCAATACACAACGGCTTGATTGAACCAAGCCTCTGTAATTTTAGAATCTCCCTGTTGAATGACCTGTTCTCCCCGGCCGGAATAGGCAATTCAATTCCTTCCCTTAGAACCGTACTTGAGAATTTCTTACCTTATACGGCTCAGGAATAAATTCATTTGGTGTCCCATTTTGATCTATACCATATCTAATAAAATCTAATCAGATTTCTCATGTATCTAGTAATCCTTAACTTTTTCAGGAATCCTTCATCAGTAGTTGTGAATGACTGATTTTTTTGTTCTATTTCCAAACTTCACCTTTAAATAGCGTAGATTTTTTTTTCAAAATTTTTCTCGAATCACATTTTTTTCTCCTCGTAAGACTGAGAGAAATGAATAAATATGAAATAAAAAAAAAGAATCAAATCGCACCATCTCTGTAATAGGTAAATGCCTCTTTTTCTCCTGAAGTTGTCGGAGTTACTCGTAATAAGATATTGACAACAATTGAAAAGGTCTTATCAATAAAATTTTCATTTATCCATGATCTAGGCATAGGTAGCAATCCATTCTTGAATTTTTCTCATTACCTCTCGTGCGAAAATGATCCCACAAAGAAAAGAATTGTATAGTACTAAATAACATAAAAACTTATTTTTTTAAGAAAAAAACAAAAGATATGAATCTTCTATTCCAATTGTTCCTTTTTATGAAATAAAAAAAAAATTCCATTTCCCCCCACCCCACTCTACGTATGAAAAAAGTGCAAAAGGGGGAATAGTAATAAGTCATATAGAACCAATGGATTCATGATAAGGTAAAATCCCTCGATGACATATTTTATCAAAATTAATATTTTTTGGCTGATAGAGGGATCAAATGGTATATAGTTCATTTGTTGGTAGCTTGGAGGATTAAAAGCATGACTCTTGCTTTCCAATTGACTATTTTTGCATTAATTGCTACTTCATTAATCTTATTGATTGGCGTACCTTTGCTTCTCCTGATGGCTAGTCAAGTAACAAAAATGTTGTATTTTCTGGTACATCCTTATGGATTGGATTAGTCTTTCTTGTGGGTATCCTTAATTCTCTCATCTCTTGAACCTATTCGACGCAGACTCAAAATCAAAATGACCCCCTAATTTTTCTCGGTTGTGAGAAACATTAAATTTGAATCTAAGTCCCCAAACAAAATGCAAATCAAATAAAGAAAACAAACAAATTAGAGGGGGTCAAACTTCTTGAATAAAAAGAATACAATAGAATTAAAAAAATAATTAGAATCGTTCCGAAGAGAATATGTGTCCCGACACTGCACAAATAAGATCCGGTTATATATCATATATTGTCACGACCCCATTTCTCGGTAATGATGGCACCTACAACCCCCCAGTAGGCGAATCAATCCCCATAGCCCGAAACGGTTAGTAATGGGCTACCTTTTAACAGTTTAAGCAGAAGATTCGCTACATAAGCGGAAACAAGGGCATAATGAGAAGAAAATAGATACAAGAGAGATATAAACAAGCAGAATCTAAACCAACACAAAACCTGGTATCAAAGCGTATAAGAGCCGAACTACATCAGGAGTACAAAGGTCCAAAAGTCAGATATACACAATGTCTCCGAAACTATAAGAGTACAAAATACACCAAGGATAACTGAAGTCAAGCTCTGAACGCCAAGAGCTCACCCTCAGCCTGGATGATCTAAAAACTACACCCCGCACGAGTCTCTGTCTCGCTAACGGTGATGGCCCATGCTAGGATCTGCACCAGAAGATGCAGAGGGTAGGGTGAGCACCAAATATGAAGCATAAGGTACTCAGTAGGTATCATAGGCCGACTGGGCACATATAAAGTAAAAGAGCAATAGCAGGCAGAGTAGGAACAAACAATCACAGCATTCAACGATAAGCACACAGGAGCTAGCCCAGAGGAAAGACAGCAAAAACAATATATAAAGCTAGCATATAGAATATATACACATAACAAGCACAGGTGAAAGTAAGGAAACCGTACCTGGGATCCTTGCAAAAATAGTATATATAAGAATGAGTTCTAGAAATGGGCGGTATACAGGTACCCTCAAGTATAAGGAAAAAGGGAGAGAAGAACAAAGGTAGACATGCTCGACATACAGGAATTAATACCCAATCAAGTCATACAAAACTCAATCCAGGAACTCACCACCTCACAGTAATCATGCTCATACTCAACCGTAACAGGGAACAATATCATAATAAAGTAACAAGAGTCTACCTACAGTCCCTCGGCCGCCCATACAACCGAGGAACACAGTCAAGTGAAAACAAACCCTCCATCCCATAGTACCGGAGTGTACAATCAACAAACAACAAACAAGGATGGTATCTCAAATAATGGATGATATGATGCATGAAAACCTCGGGGTGAAATAGAACCTCTGTATGTACCTCCTCCGAGGCCGATCAAGCCCAGAAGCCAGGCTCCATGGAAGGACACAACTCGTATACCTCTACTCCACCGTATACCCTTCCCCTCGGCACATGCAACCCAAAGACTAAGGCCCAGAGCGGCAAGGTCCATGGAGGTCCCGGACCCCATACTAAAACTCAGAATCAAAACGTATCCACCAAAATCGAGTCCGGGTTCAAGCAAGTGGCTAAGTATCAAATATGCATGCCTAGACCCTGTCTAGTACTAAAACAGTGAAAAAGATGTCTCAAAAACCCTTCAAGGGTGCCCGGGCACAACCGGGTCTAAAACAGTAGTAAAACCATCTTAGATGCTCGACCCGGCCGAGCCTGATATCATTTCAAATCAGTAAGGAAACTCAGCTAGCACTCCAACCCGATCGAGTCTAGCAATAGTAGTCAATCATGATAAAACCATATCTTTAACCTTATTTTACCCCAAGAAGATCCACGTATCAAGTCAAATCCTATTTCATCAAAAACGGACCCCCGTGGCCATTCAAGGTTTAGAAAAATCAGTTTTCGTAGGCCCGAAGCCAAAAACCATAATAAAACATGGATAAACATCTTTATATGCATCAAAATGATATGATCAACCGAAGTAGCTGCCCGGCAGCTCAAAATCAACCTAACTTCCCTGCACAGGCTCCAATGCTACTCAACAAGCAAAACCAGCCTAGAAGGATATTTCTATATCCGGGACTCGCAGACATTCTCAATAATCCCACCTTCTATGTTCCAGTGTCAACAAGACCTCACGAGGTCACAAGGGTAATCAATATATCAACTAATAGGAATACTACACACAACAGAGGAAAGAAATAGGACGAATCATGGAAAAGCTATCAAGATCTGTGGTACCAACCTAATAACCCAACCCAAGGATGCCAACTAGTACAATTTTACCTGATATTAAGTCTAGGGTGTTAAGCCGTAACCTACATGTCATCCGTCGACAAGCTGCGGGAATGATGATATCCAAGGCTGAGCTGCTCCGAGAATCTCCAAATGAGAATCAAACTATCAAATTCATAAATAAAATATTAAGATGACTAACGATACCCATATTGCTACAATTGTAGCCGGGTCGATCTCCGGGTCAAAAGTGGGCCTGCGAGGCTCGCAATCCAAAATCAAAAACAAAAAAACCATGATGACCCCAGCGATACCAAGAAGGCATGCTCCAAATTTGAGCACAATTGTACAAGGTAAGGGCACCAAAACAACCCGCCCAAGTTCGGCATTAAGGAATGGAACTTTTGAAAATAAAAATGGAAATTGGTTACTTACCAAAACGATGGAACATCAGCCCAAGACGGATAAAACATCACACACACGAACATGCACAAGTTTAGGGGGCAGAATCTATCACAAAATCCAAACTTTGGATGAGCATCAATGGAGGAATTAAGAGAAAAACCGAAGAAGGCAAGTTGGAGAAGATGACTTACCTAGAGGCAAAGAACTATGGATAATCGACGAACAAATAATTCCCCAAGGTTTAGAACTTAATTGGAGCAAAATGGTGGAGAGAATTTTGAGTTTTAGAGTGAGAAAAGTGAGGAAAAGGGCTGGAAAAAAACGAAACGACAGCAATAAATAGTTGTTGTCCGCAGCTTATTTTCTGCACTTTTTAGAAAACTCGACGGGGCATTCCGGGCATAATTGGAAACCGATAATCCAAAACCAATAGTGCTAATAGAGTGGAAATGATTTTTTGGACTCAACGGAATAGACAAAACTTCCATACGAGGTCATTTTGGAGAAATATTGTCCCAAGTCAATACTAACGAAAGGAACTCAAAGGCTCGAAATGAGTCTGACTCACCCAGAACCCGAACCAACCATCTTCCTAGCCCAAACTCAACATTCTGGAGCTGATGGAATTGTCAGATTTTGAATTTGACTCTTTTATCATTGAAAGTCATCCGAAGTTACACTTTTAGCTTCAAATGGCCTAAAAACGGAGAAACCAACACAAACCCCACACCGGACATTCTCAGGCCTCAACTAAAGGTCCAACTAGACCAAACTCATTGCTCCAAAGCTAAAGGAACTATCAGAATTCAATTCCGAGCACGTTAGCTAAGAATGTTGACTAAAGTCAATGATATTCTAAGTTTAAAGCTCTAAAACAGGCGAACGACTAAAATGACCAAATGAACGACCAGGGAACCAAACTACCAGTCCCAGCAAGCCATAAATGCTTGGGGCCGCTACAGGAAGGCTCTAACATTGCAATAAATGCAAAAATGCAAAGATGACTGGAAGGGTCATCACAACATCCACTACTAAAAAGACTTTCATCCTCGAAAGTCAAGAAGAAGGGAGTACCTGAAGGCTCGAACAACTAAGGATACTGAGCACACAACTCACTATCGGTCTCCCAAGTAGGCTCCTTGACTGGACGATGCCTCCACTGCACTTTAACAACCGGAATCCCCCTAGATCTCAACCTCATGATATCTCTGGCTAGAATAGCTATCGGCTCCTCAAAAAATGATAAACTCTCATCCAAATGAACCGAATCACATGAGACTCATCAGGCACATACCGGCGCAACATCGTAACATGGAAAACTGGGTGAGCAGCTGAAAACATCGGAGGCAAGGCTAACATGTAGGCACCACTACCAACCCGCTGTAAAATCTCAAATGACCCAATAAACCTATGGCTAAGCTTACCCTGCTGGCCGAATCTCATCACGCCCTTCGCGGGAAATACTCGGAGGAAAACCAGATTACCAACAGTGAACTCCAAGGCACGAAGTCTACGATCAGCGTAGCTCTTCTGCCTACTCTGGGATGCTCTAAGTCTGTCCTGGATCAAATGGACATGGCCCAAGGAATCTCTAAGTAAATCTTTATCTTGCGGTCTGGACTCTAACCCATCAAATCAACCAATGGGTGATCTGCAACGCCTACCATACAAAACCTCGAAAGGTGCCATGCCATGCTCGAATGAAAACTATTATTATACGCAAACTGAGCTAATGGCACAAACTGATCTCATGAACCTCCAAAGTCAATAACACAAGCTCGAACGATATCCTCCAGGACCTGAATAGTCCTATCAGACTGGCCATCTGCCTGAGGGTGGAAAGCAATACTAAGCTAAACCTCCGTACCTAAATCCCTCTGTATAGCTCTCCAGAACTGGGATGTGAACTGAGTGCCACAATCTGAAATGATAGAAGCTGGGACTCCGTGCAATCGTACAATCTCACGAATTTAGATCTGAGCTAACCTCTATGCCCTATAGGAAGTCTGAACCGGCAAGAAATGTGTTGACTTAGTCAGCCTATCAACGATCACCCAAATGGAGTCAAACCCCCGAGTAGTACGAGGCAAACTAATAACAAAGTCCATAGTAATACCTTCCCACTTCCACTCAGGAATGGGAAGTCACTACATCAAACCACCTGGCCTCATGTGCTCGAACTTCACTTGTTGACAGTTCAAGCACCGAGATACGAACTCTGCCACGTCCCACTTCATACCACCCCACTAGTAAAGCTGCCTCAGATCTCTATACATCTTTGTTGTGCCAGGATTAATGGAGTATCTGGAACACTGTGCCTCATGGAGTATTAACTGTATCAAATCACCAACTCTCGGAACACAAAGTCGACCCTCAAACCTCAGAATCCCATCAGAACCCAAGGTAGCCCAGCTGGCCTCACCCCTAACAACCTGATCACAAAGGTCACACAAACTCTGATCCTCAAACTGCTAGCTCTCAATCGATCAACTAGAGTAGAGCAAACCTCAACACTGGCAATAACTCTGCTAGGATCTGTTAAGTCAAGCCTAACCAAACAGTTAGCCAAGGACTGGATATCCAAGGCCAACTGTCGCTCAGAAACTAAAAGTGAAGCTAGGCTGCCTATACTCACCGCCTTCCGACTCAAGGAATCCACTACCACATTTGCCTTTCAGAATGGTATAAAATAGTGAAATCGTAGTCCTTTAGCAACTCAATCCATCTCTTCTGCCTCGAGTTCAGCTCACGCTGACTCGTAATGTAGTGAAGACTATAATGGTCGGTGAATATCTTGCAATGAACTCCATAAATATAGTGCCTCCAGATTTTGAGCGCAAAGACTACCGCTGCCAACTCCAAGTCATGAGTGGGGTAGTTGCACTAGTGAACCTTCAGCTGCGTCGACGCATATGCTATCACTCGACCCTGCTGCATCAACACATAACCAAGACCAACCCCTGAAGCATCACTATACACGAAGAAACTCTGACCCTCAACTGGCAAAGTCAAAACTAGAGCTGAAGTCAATACGACCTTAAGCCTCTGGAAGCTATCATCGCACTGATTAGACCACTGAAATGGAACATCCTTCCTAGTCAGCATAGTCAAGGGTTCTGCTATGGAAGAAAATCCCTTAATGAACCGTCTGTAATACCTGGATAACCCAACAAAGCTGCGAACCTCGATAGGAGTAGTAGGTCTAGGCCAATCACGAACTGTAGAAATCTTACCCGGATCAACTCTAATCCCATCCTTAGACACCACGTGCCCTATGAATGCAACTGACTTTAACCAAAACTCACACTTTGAGAACTTGGCATAAAGTCGATGATCTCTCAAAGTCTGAAGTACAATCCTCAAGTGATGCTCATGCTCGTCTCTACTCTGGGAGTATACCAGAATGTCATTAATGGATACTATCACGAACAGATCTAGGTACGGGCTAAGCACCCTATGCATCAAGTCCATGAAGGCTGTGGGGGAATTAGTCAACCCAAAAGACATAACTAGGAACTCATAGTGGCCGTAACGTGTCCTGAATGCTGTCTTAGGGATGTCCTCCGCCCTAATCCTCAACTGATGGTAGACGAACCACAAATCAATCTTAGGAAACATGGCGGAACCCTGAAGTTGATCAAATAAGTCATCAATCCTGGGCATCGTATATATATTTTTCACTATCACCTTATTCATCTATCGATATATCACGACCCAATTTCTTTGTCATGATGGCACCTACAATCCCCCAGTAGGTGAACCAATCCCCGTAGCCTAGAACGTTTAGTAATGGGATACCTTCTAACATCTTAAGCAGAATATTCGATACATAAGTGGAAGTAAGGGCATAAAGAAAGAAAATAGATACAACAGAGATATAAACAAGGGGAATCTAAACCAACCCAAAACTTGGTATCAAAGCGTATAAGAGCCAAACTACATTAGGAGTACAAAGGTCCAAAAGTCATATATACACAATGTCTCCAAAACTATAAGAGAACAAAATACACCAAGGATAACTGAAGTCAAGATCTGAACGCCAAGAGCTCACCCTCAGCCTGGATGATCTAAAAACTACACCCCGCACGAGTCTCCGCCTCGCTAACGATGATGGCCCATGCTAGGATCTGCACCAGAAGATGCAGAGGGTAGGGTGAGCACCAAATGTGAAGCATAAGGTACTCAGTAGGTATCATAGGCCGACTAGACATATATAAAGTAAAAGAGCAATAGCAGGCAGAGTAGGAACAAATAGTCACAAAATTCAACGATAAGCACATAGGAGCTAGCCCAGAGGGAAGACAACAAAAACAACATATAAGGCTAGCATACATGGATTAAACAACGTATACCAGTACCCTCAAGTATATGGAAAAAGCGAGAGAAGAATAAAGGTAGACATGCTCGACATACATGAATTAATACCCAATCAGGTCATACAAAACTCAATCCAGGAACTCACCACCTCACAGTAATCATGCTCATACTCAACCATAATAGGGAAAAATATTGGAATAAAGTAACAAGAGTCTACCTACAGTCCCTCGGCCGCCCATACAACCGAGGAACACAATAAGGTGAAAACAAACCTCTATCCCATACTACCGGAGTGTACAATCAACAAACAACAAACAAGGGTGGTATCTCAAATAATAGATGATATGATACAAGAAAACCTCGGGGTGAAATAGAACCTCTGTATGTACCTTCTTCGAGGCCGATCGAGCCCAGCAGCCAGGCTCCATGGAAGGACAAAACTCGTATACCTCTACTCCACCGTATACCCTTCCCCTCGGCACATGCAACCCAAAGACTAAGGCCTAGAGAGGAAAGGTCCATGGAGGTTCCGTACCCCATACTAAAAATCAGAATCAAAACGTGTCCACCAAAATCGAGTACGGGTTCAAGCAAGTGGCTAAGTCTCAAATATGCATGCCTAGACCCTGTCTAGGACTAAAACAGTGAAAAGATGTCTCAAAACCCTTCCAAGAGTGCCCGGGCACAACCGGGTCTAAAACAGTAGTAAAACCATCTAAGATGCTCGACCCGGCAGAGCCTGATATCATTTCAAATCAGTAAGAAAACTCAGCTAGCACTCCGACCCGGTCGAGTCTAGAAATAGTAGTAAATCATGATAAAACCATATCTTTAACCTTATTTTACCCCAAGAAGATCCATGTATCAAGTCAAATCTTTTTCAAATCCAATTTCATCGAAAACGGGTCCCTGGGGTCATGCAAGGTTTAGAAAAATCAGTTTTCGTAGGCGCGAAGCCAAAAATCGTAATAAAACTTGAAAAAACCTCTTTATATGCATGGAAATTTTATGATCAACACAAATAGTTGCCCGACAACTCACAATCAACCTAACGACTCTGCACATGCTCCGAAGCTACTCAGCAAGCAAAATCAGCCTAAAAGGATATTTCTATGTCCGGGACTCGCGGACATTCTCAATAATCCCACCTTCTATGTTCCAGAGTCAACAAGACCTAACGGGGTCACAAGGGTAATAAATATATCAACTAATAGGAATACTACACACAACAGAGGAAAGAAGTAGGACGAATCATGGAAAAGCGATCAAGGTCTATGGTACCAGCCTAATAACCCAACCAAAGGATGCCAACTAGTACAATTTTACCTGATATATATGAAGTCTAGGAATTTAAGCCGTAACCTACCTCTCATCCGATGACAAGCTGCGGGAACGACGATATCCAAGGACGAGATGCTCAGAGAAGCTCCGAACGAGAATCAAACTATCAAATTCATAAATAAAATGTTTAGACGAGTCTAACGATACCCATATTGCTACAGTTGTAGCAAGGTCGATATCCGGGTCAAAAGTGGGCCCGCAAGGCCCGCAACCCAAAACAAAAGATGAAAAGAACCATGATGACCCCAATGATGCCAAAAAGGCATGCTCCAAATTTGAGCACAATTGGACAAGGGAAGGTAACCAAAACTGCCCGCCCAAGTTGGGGATTAAAGAATGGAAATTTTGAAAATAAAAATGGAAATTGGGCAAGAATTACTTACCAAAACGATGAAAAATCATCCCAAGATGGATAAACCTTCACACCCACGAACATGCACAAGCTTAGGGGGAAGATTCTATCACAAAATCCAAACTTTGGATCAGCATCAATGAAGGAATTAAGAGAAAAACCAAAGAAGGCAAATTGGGAAAGATGACTTACCAAGAGGCGAAGAACTACGGATAATCGATGAACAAATAATTCTCCAAGGTTTATAACTGAATTAGAGAAAAATGGTGGAGAGAATTTTGAGTTTTAGAGTGAGAAAATTGAGGAGAAGGGCTGGAAAAAAATGAAATCACAGCAATAAATAGCTGTTGTCCGCAACTTATTTTCTGCACTTTTTACAAAACTCGATGGGGCATTCCGGGCACAATCGGAAACCAAGATTCAAAAACCAATAGTTTTAATAGAGTGAAAATGACGTTCCGGACTCAACAAAGTTGATGAAACTTCCATACGAGGTCATTTCGGAGAAATGTTGACCCAAGTCAACACTAATGAAAAGAAACTCAAAGGCTCGAAATGAGTCTGACTCACCCGGAACCCAAACCAACTATCTTCCTAGACTAAACTCAACATTCCGGAGTTGATGGAATTATTGGATTTTGAATCCGACACTTCGATCATCGAAAGTCACCCGAAGTTACACTTTTAGCTCCAAATGGCCTGAAAACTGAGAAAACAATACAAACCCCACACTGGACATTCTCAGGCCTTAAATAAGGGTCTAACTAGACCAAACTTATCACTCTGGAGCTAACAGAACTATCATAATTCAATTCCGAGCATGTTAGCTAAGAATGTTGACTAAAGTCAACAATATTCTTAGTGTAAAGCTCTAAAATAGGCGAATGGCTAAAATGACCAAACGAACGACCAGTGCACTGAACTACCGGTCCTAGCAAGACATAAATGACTTGGGGCCACTATAGGAAGGTTCTTACAGTGCAATAAATATGAAAACGCGAAGATAACCGAAAGGGTCATCACATATATGTGGGTACATATTGTGTATCAAGAACAAAAAAAATGCGGATATGGTCAAATTGTAAAATTTCTCTTTGCCAAGGAGAAGATACGGGTTCGATTTCCGCTATCCACTCAAGATCCAAGATAAAGTAATTTTTTTACAATTTATTATTTAATTTCATAAATAGCATTAAATATATTCTTAAATTAAGGAGTTGGCATAGTTGGTCGTGATAGTGAGGTGATTTTATTCCTCCCCTACATTTTTCATCCCCAAAAAATGAAAGGCGAGAATTAATTTTTAGTTACCAGAGTCAACCCTAAAATAGTTTGGCAAAACAAGATATTGTGGAGATAGGATTTGAACCTGTGACCTCAATGTTATGAGCCTTGCGATCTACCAAACTGCTCTACCCTACGCCAAAGATAAGAACTGAAAACTAATAGATAAACAAGGATTAAATGTGCCCCTCCACCCTATCTGTACAAATAGAATAGCCCATTTATACAGAATTGTAAAGGGGCTTCTATGATCATCGATCATAGAAATAGAAATGAAGTGTTAATCCTTACAACCTTGATCTTGTTGCTCCTGGCAACAAACATGCATGAACCATTTCATGAAGTATATGGCCGGATAGTCCAAAGTCTCGATAGTTAGCTCTCGGCCTTCCGGTCAAAAAACAACATCGATGAAGGTGTGTAGGTGCACTATTCCATGGTAGGGATTATAACTTTCCATAAATTTCCCATTTGTCACTCAGCGAGGGAACCTTGCCTATTTCCTTTTTTAAGGATCGACAAATTGAACGATATTTTTGTTCCAATTTTTTCCTCTTCTTCTCCCTCTGAATCAAACTTTTCCTTGCCATAATGGTTGAATTCCTATTAGTATCCATGATACAAGTCGAATCCTAGATATAGAAATAGAAGAAGGTGGACCCCCTCTCCGTCAAAAGAAATGAGATTATCGTGGATACACACATTAATTAACCAAATTTGCTTGACGGAGAGGCAATCAAGAAAGCCGCATAAGTGAATATATAACCTACATAAAAGTAAGCTAATCCAACCAATCTTCCTTGTACAATGGAAAGGGCCATTGGTTTATCTCTCCAGTGAATCAAATTGACCAAAGGTGTGCGTTCATGAGCCCATTCTAAAGTTTCAATCAATTCCTGCCAATATCTATGCCAAGAAATTAAGAACATAAATCCAGTAGCCCAAACAAGATGTCCAAATAAGAACATCCATGCCCAAACCGATAAACTATTCATACCAAAAGGATTATATCCATTGATAAGTTGTGAAGAGTTTAACCATAAATAATCCCTTAACCAGCCCATCAAATAAGTGGAAGATTCATTAAACTGTGAAACGTTACTCTGCCATAATGTGATATGCTACCAATGCCAATAAAAAGTAACACATCCAATAAAATTTAAAATCCAAAAAACTACCAAATAAAGTACGTCCTATGCCAAAATATCACAAGTACCACCTCATCCTGGGCCATCGCATGGAAAACTATAACCAAAATCCTTTTTATCTGGCATTAACTTTGAACCACGTGCATCTAAAGCACCTTTTACTAAGATCAATGTAGTTGTATGTAAACCAAGAGCAATAGCATGACGAACCAAAAAGTCTCTATGACCTCTTGTTAAGAATAATGAAATACTATTTTTATTAACATTTAACCAACTCGGCAACCAGATGCTTCGGCCCACATTGAATGTTGGGCCACTTGTTGAAGATAAAAGTACATTAAACCCATATGAAGTTTTACCATGAGTGGATTGTATCCATTGAGAAAATATAGGTTCAGTCAAGATTTTCTTCTCCGGAGTGCCAAAGGCAAGCATGGCATCATTATGAACATAAAGTCCCAGGGTATGAAATCTCAGAAAGAGACTGGCCCAACTTAAATGAGATATGATAGCTTCTTTATAATCTAACATCCTTGCCAATACATTATCTTCATTTTGCTCTGGATTGTAATCTCTAATGAAAAATATAGCACCATGAGAGAAAGCGCCTGTCATGATGAATCCTGCGATATATTGGTGGTGGGTATGTAATGCAACTTGAGTAGTAAAGTCTTGTCCTATGAATGCATAAGCAGGTAAAGAGTACATGTGTTGAGCTACCAAAGAATTAATAACCCCTAAAGAAGCTAGAGCAAGGACTAATTAAAAATGAAGTAAATTGTTAATTGTGTCATAAAGACCCTCATGTCCATGCCCCAATCATCCCCCGGAGGAATATGTTCATCTAAAAGATCTTTCATACTGTGCCCAATCCCAAAATTGGTTCTACACATATGATCAGCAATGAGAAAATAAATGCAATAGCTAAATGGTGATGGGCAATATCAGTCAGTCATAAACTTTACGTTTGTGAATGGAATCCCTCGAGAAGAGTTAGAATGGCAGTTCCCTCCCCTTGGGCAGTACCAAATAAATTACTACATGAATTGAGGTTTTGAGCATAAAGATTCCATTGACCTGTAAAAAGTGGGCCTAACCCTTGGGGATGCGGTAATACATCTATGAAATTATTCCACCGAATGGAATCCCCTCTGGATTCAATAATAGAAACATGAACTAAATGCCCTATCCAAGCCAAGGAACTTACGCCAAAGAGTCCTGAAAAATGATGATCCAGACGAGATTCATCATTTTTAAAACAGGAAACACTCAGTTTCCATTTTGGTTGTAGGTGTAACCAACCTACTATTAAGGATATGGCAGAAAGAAATAATAGAAAAAGAGAGCCAGTATAAAGATCTGCATTAGTGCGTAAACCGATTATATACCACCACTGATAAACACCAGAATAAGCGATATTCATTGGGCCAAGAGCACCCCTTTGAGTAAAAGCTTCCACGGCTGGTTGACCAAAATGAGGATCCTAAATTGCATGAGCAATAGGTCTTACATGTAAAAGGTCTTGTAAACACGACTCAAAATTTCCTTGCCAAGCTACATAAAATAGAATTTTGGAAGTCCATAGAAAAATTATTGTTAATTGAACGAAGTGAGAAGAAAAAATATTTTGATAAAGACGTTCCTCAATAATATCATCATGACTCTCGAAGTCATGTGCCGTAGCAATACCAAACAAAATACGACAAGTATTGGGGTCCTGAGGCACTTGCATATTTTACTTTTGCACTCTCTGGTACTCTGTATATTGTTGTAGTGGCTTATGTAATTTTGATACTAGGTCGTGGGATGGTTTAGTTTCTATATATATCTAGATTTATTTCTTCCATTTTGCTTTCATTTTCTTTCTTCCGCTTATTATTCTACTTATGCGTGCTTACTTAGAGTGTAGCCCATTACTAACTGTTCTACGCTACAGGGATTGGTTCACTTACATGGGGATTGTAGGTGCCATAATGACTTGAGAAATCGGGTCATGAAAGCTTGGTATCAGATCCTAGGTTCATCGAAATCATCGGTATAGGATCCAATATCTAGTAAATTCTTGCAAATCAGGGCAGAGATGTACGTACTCTATCCTTGGGAGACTACTGTCATTTTAGGAAATATGACTCTTCTTTTGCTTCTGTATCATACGCTTTATTATAGATGGTTTCTTGGAATCTTTTTTGTTCTATTGACTCTTTTGCAGATGGCTCATATGAGATCTTCAGCAACAGATAAAGGCGGGCCTTTAGCACTAGCACATCCGACTTTAGCTATGGGATGGGGTTGTCGTAGAGGTAAAGGTCGAGGACGTTCCAAAGAAGCGACACCAATTAGATATTCTAAGGCCGAGTATGAGCCTGAGCCAGTTCTGGATCAGCAACCCATGGACCAGGGAATATCCCAAGTGCCACCAGGGCCAGTAGCAGCCTCAGTGTCAGCACCAGCCCCAGCTCCTTTGTAAGATATTCGGGGTTTGCTTCTTCAGTTATTGGGTATGGTTGGGGGTCAGCCTTCTGATATGGCCCAGACATCCACTAAAGGGGAAGCCCTGGGTGTTCAGAGTTCAGGAGTGCAACTGGATGCTGTGGATCCCCGTGCACAGGTTCTTACAGCGCCTACAGTTGCTCGACTTCTTGCTCCTTGCCCAGTTATGACAGAGTTGGAGAAAAAGGCTTTGGGATGATTTTTGAGATTATCCCCATCGAGGTTCTCCAGTCTTCCCAGACAGGATGCTTAGGATTTTATTTCTACTTGAGAGGAAAGGCTTTATCATCTTGGTCTATTGGATACTCACAGAGTAAGTTATACCACCTATCAGCTGGAGGGCCCAACTAATCTTTGGTTGAGGGCATAAATAGCTTGCAGACCTCCCCTATCTCCTCAGTTGACTTGGAGAGAGTTCTACAAGGACTTTATGGCCAAGTTCTTACTGCAGAGTGACTGTGAGCATTGTAGAGAGCTGTTCACCCGATTGATGCAGGGGTCTATGACACTGTCTGACTATGAGACCCATTTTCACTAGTTAGCTCCATTTGGGCATTAATCATTTCTACATATTAAGACAGGGTTCATCAATTTGTTTGGGGGTTGAGGACCGAGCTTCGATAGACTGTAGAGATACTAGTTTCTAGTAGGCGACCATTTCAGGCTATAGCGGACCATGCCCACACTATAGAGGATTTTCATAATCAAGACCCCAGGGCCAGAGATAAAAGGGAAGTCTATTAGGGCGGTTATAGTGGTTCCCACTCCAACGGTAGAGGTTCAAGTTGGTGGGGTCGAGGATATCAGCCACAACAGCATTAGGGATAGTCTAGCCAACAAGTTCAGGCATCACTTTAAACTTTTGTTGGGCCTCAGTTTGATTAGAGTTATAGTGGTCAGCATGGTTACAGTGGTCAACCATTGAGGGGTACATCATTTGGGGCATCAGGCCATGGTAGCCATACAAGTTCAGCCAGTTCATCTCGACAGGGTGGGCCATCAGGCCATGGTAGCCATACAAGTTCAGCCAGTTCATCTTGATAGGGTGGGCCATCAGGGCCTTGATACGAGTGTGGTATCATTGATCATTTTTCCAAAGAGTGCCCCTAGTGCGGTACAGTTTAGCCAGTCGCTCAGCCGGCTCAACCTTTGAGATCAGTGCAGCCACTAGTTAGAGCAGGTGGTGTCCCTGGTAGAGGTGGTGCCCAACATAGAAGGACAGGTGGTTGGGATAGCGGTCAGTTAGATGGAGGTGTGCATCAGTTCTATGTAGTCCCTGGTAGATAGGAGGTAGAGGCCTCATATATGGTGATCATAGGTATGATTTCTGTCTGCCTCCAGTCAGCTTTAGCATTGTTTGATCCTGGATCTTCATGTTGATATGTATATGCCTACTTTGTTCCTTGTTTGGGGTTGGCTAGTGATCTATTATCTTCTCCCGTATCTGTTGCTACCCCAGTAGGTGATTCTTTAGTCGTGGATCAAATTCTTAGATCCTGCTTGATAACTGTTGGTGATCTTGAGACTTGGGCTGACTTGATGATTTTAGATATGCTAGATTTTGATGTGATTCTGGGAATGGACTGGTTATCCCCTCATTGAGCGGTTTTCGATTGTTATGCCTACACTGTTACCATATCCATGCCTGGCATATCCTAGATTGTATGGAAGGGTTCTATTAGCCGCGCATTATCTAGGATCATTTCTTGTCTTCAGGCTAGGAAGTTGATTTTGCACAGGTATTTGTCTTATCTAGCATATGTCCTGGATGTTAGCACCGACACTTATTTTCCCGAGTCAGTCCCTGTGGTTAGGGAGTTCTTAGATATGTTTTTGACCCACCTTCCATGACTTCCACCTGAGCGTGATATAGACATTGCTATTGAGTTAGAGCTGGGTACTAGGCTTATTTCCATTACTACTTATTGTATGGCTCCAGCTGAGTTGAGAGAGCTTAAGGATTAGCTTCAGGATTTGTTAGATAAGGGTTTTATCAGGCCGAATATGTCACCTTGGGGTGCTCCAGTTCTGTTTGTGAAGACGAAAGATGGCTCGATGCGGATGCGTATTGATTATCAACAGCTGAATAAGGTGAATATAAAGAATAGGCATCTGATGCCATGTATAGATAACTTGTTTGATAAGCTGCAGGGTGCAGAAGTGTTCTCTAAGATAGATTTGAGGTCAGGCTACCACCAGCTGAGGATTAGTGTAGAGGACATCCTTAAGACAACATTCAGGAAACGTTATGGCCATTATGAGTTCCTGGTGATGTCTTTTGGGTTGGCTAGTGCCCCAACAACATTCATGGACTTGATGCACAATGTGCTTAAGTCGTACTTGGATTCATTTGTGATAGTCTTCATTGATGAGATATTGATATACTCGCGGAGTAGAGAGAAGCATGAGCAACACTTAAGGATTGTACTTCAGACTTTGAGATATCATCGGTATTATGCCAAGTTCTTAAAGTGTGAGTTATGGCTTGCGTAAGTAGCATTCCTAAGACATGTAGTATCTAAGGATGGGATTAGAGTGGACCCAGGAAATATTGCAGTCATTCGTTATTGGCCGAGGACTACTACCCCTATCGAGGTTCACATCTTTATTGGGTTGACAGGGTACTACATATGGTTTGTTGAGGGATTTTCTTCCATAGCAACACCTTTGACTAGGCTTACTAGGAAGGATGTCCCATTTTAGTGGTCTGATCAGTACAAGGATAGTTTCTAGAGGCTTAAGGTCTTATTGACATTAGCTCTGGTGTTGACATTACCAATTGAGGGTCATGGATTCTCATTGTATTATGATGCTTCGTCAGTAGGTCTTGGTTGTGTGATGATGCAGAAGGGTCGTGTGATAGCATATGCATCAAGGTAGCTGAAGGATCACGAGTGCAACTACCCCACTCAATACTTGAATTTGGTGGCGGTACTCTTCGTGCTCAAGATTTGGAGGCATTATCTATATAGAGTTCACTGTGAGATTTACTCCGATCATCATAGTCTTCAGCACAACATGAGTCAGCGAGAGTGTAAGTCTAGGCAGAGGATATGGGTTAAGTTATCGAAAGACTACTATTCACCATTCTATACCATACAGGCAAGGGAAACATGGTGGTAGATTCCTTGAGCTAGAAGGCAGTGAGTATGGGCAGCTTGGCTTCTCTTTCAGTTTCGGAGCGGTCGCTGGTCTTGGACATCCAGTCCTTGGCTAACCATTTGGTTAGGTTTAATTTATCAGATCCCAACAGAGTTCTTGCCAGTATTGACGTCCATTCTACTCTGGTTAATCAAATTCAATAGTGTCAGATTGAGGATTAGTAGTTGGGTGATATTCGTGATCAGGTGGTACAGGGTGAGGCCAACCGAGCAACTTTAAATTTTGATGGTATTGTGAGATTTGATGGTCACATTTGTGTTCAGAGAGTTAGGGACTTGATTAAGTTGATTCTCCATGAGGCTAATTTTTCCAGATATTCCATCCATTTGGGCGCAACTAAGATGTATCGAGAATTGAGGCAGCTTTACTAGTGGAGTGGTGTGAAGAGGGATATAATAGACTTTGTATCTCTATGCTTTAATTTTCAGTAGGTTAAGTTCAAGCACATGAGACCTGGTGGATTGATGTAGAGACTTCCCATTCCCGATTGGAAGTGGGAAGATATCACTATGGACTTCATAGCACGGTTGCCATGTACTTCTCGAGGGTTTTAAGTCTATTTGGGTTATCGTTAATAGACTGACTAAGTCTGCACACTTCTTTTTGATTTATTTTTCTTATAGTGCAGGGAGGTTGGCTCAGATTTATCTCTATAAGGTTGTCTATTTGCATAGGGTTCCAGGTTCTATCATTTTTGACCGTGATACCTAATTTACATCTCAATTCTGGTGGACTATTCTGCGAGAGATTGGTACAGAGGTTTAGCTCAACATTACATTCCATTCTCAGATAGATGGCCAGTCCGAGAGGACTATCTAGGTCCTGGAGGACATGTCACGGGCTTGTTTTCTTGATTTTGAGGGTTCATGGGATCAGTATATGCCTTTGGCGGAGTTTGTTTACAATAACAATTATCACTCAAGTAGTAGTATGGCACCTTTTGAGGCATTGTATGGTTGGCATTACAGATCGCCAATGGGTTGATGAGATGGTTTAGAGTCTAGGCTGCAGAGTATAGACCTACTTCATGATTCCTTAGACAGAGTCTGGGTGATTCAGGAAAGACTTTAGGCACCCTAGATAGGCAGAAGAGCTACACATATCATAGACATCATGCCGTAGAGTTCAATGTTGGTGATCGAGTGTTTCTTCAAGTGTCGCTAATGAAGGGCGTGATGAGATTCAGCATGTGAGGTAAGCTTAGTCCTAGGTATATTTGGCCATTTGAGATTCTTCAGAGGGTTGGTAGTGTTTCATATCTATTGGCTTTGCCTCTTATGTTCTCATCTATGCACCCAGTCTTCCACGTATCTATGTTGCAGTGTTATGTTCCGGATGAGTCACATGTGTTACAGTAGGATTTAGTGCAGTTAGATGAGGGTTTGACTTTTATTAAGGATCCGGTAGCCATCCTATCTAGAGATGTCACGATATTGAGGTCTAGAGAGGTTTCTTAGGTTAAGGTTTAATAGAGGCACCATCCGATCAAGAGGCAAGCTGGGAGACCGAGAGAGGGATACCAATTGTTTGAGACTTCAGCTACTCCCTTTTCTTGACTTTTAAGGACAAAAGTCCTTTTTAATAGTGGATAATGTAATTATCCTTCCGGTCATGTTTATGTTTTTGCCATCTTTGTACTGTTAGAGCTTAACTGTAGTGGCCCCAAGTTATTTATGATTTGATAGGACTGGTGGTTCGGTACCCAGGCCGTTCGTTATGTTGTTAAGACCATTTCCCTATTTTAGAGCTTTAACTTAGGAAATCAGTGACTTTAGTCAGCATAATTAGCTAGCGTTCTCAAAAATAAATTTTGACAGTTCTGTTAGCTTTGGAAGATGGATTTTGGTCTAGTTGGACCTTTGGTTGGGGCTTGGAATCTTTCAGTATAGTTTTATCTCACTTTCTGAGATTTTAGGCCAGTTAGAGTTGGAAGTTTGACTTTGGTCAACTTTTGGTGATCAGAGCATCAGATTCAAAATTTGATGTTTCCATTAGCTTTAGAATGTCAGTTTTAGGTTAGATGGGTAATTGGTTGGGGTCCCGAGTGATCCGGGCTCATTTTGGGTGTTTGGTTGGAATTTGCAAGTGTTGACTTGGGTCAACATTTTATCAAGACGACCTTGTATGAAAGTTTTGTTAATTTTGTTGTGTTTGGAACGTTATTTCTGCTCTAGTTACATATTTGGTTTGCATGTATCAAATTTAAATTTTTCCCGGAACCCCCCGTAGGAGTATTCCTTATTGCTGGTTTTTTGCAACAGAGAAGTGGTCAGCGCGATCATGCAAGACCATCACAATCGCGCTGATGCCCCTGTTGCTCCTTCAGCGTGATTGCACCTGGGGACCGCGATCACACCAGTGCTCCTACTGCCATCTTTAGCGCGATAGCTCATGGGCATCGCAATGGCGATGGTGCCCCTGTTGCTCTTTCAGCGTGATCGCACCTGGGGACCGCGATCACACCAGTGCTCCTACTGCCTCCTTTAGCGCGATCGCGCTGCTCTGTGACCTGCAATATAAAAGGTTGTCCCCTCAAATTTTCAGCCGTTTTACTCATTTCCCCTCTCACTCTAAACCCATTTATCTCACTAAAACTTATGCAAAATCATATCCAAGACATGGGAATTCATCGATTGGTGGATTTTATCGCTTCCTTCTTCGATATGGTAAGTCCTTCTTTTCCAATTCCTCCATAGCCATGACTAATATTTCATTAATTCTTCTTAACTTAGCTTGACATTGATTCTTGTGTTGTAGCTACGTGGTTTGGAATTAATTGTTCAATGAGATGCAAATTTTACCTCGTGGACCCGTTTCCCTCCCTCTGTGGTATGTAATTCTCCATTGCTATTCTTGGTTTATGTAAAGTTTATACTTTTTAATTCCTCTTCATCTTCGGGCTATTTAGGGCCTTTTTCTTACATGGATTATGCCTAACTTCTTGGAATGAGTTCCTCACACCGTTGAGAACCTCGAGGTAATCTTTATTTTCCATTTCATTTTATAGGGCCCATGGGCCCACTTTTGACTCGGAATTCGATCAAGCTAAATTATTAGCATTATGGGTGTTGTTAGCTTTGTATTGATGAGTAGAGTTTGTTCTTGATAGTTTGATTGATATTCGAGGATTCTTGGAGCAATTTGGGCGATGGCTTTCCAGTTACTATTCATCGAACGCCAGGTAGAAATCATTGACTTTAGTCAATATTCTTAGCTAGCATGCTCGAAATTGAATTCTGATAGTTTAATTAGCTTCAGAATATGGATTTTGGTCTAGTTGAACCTTTTGTTGGGGCTTGGAAGCTTTCAGCATGGTTTTATCTCACTTTTTGAGATTTTAAGCCAATTGGAGTTGGAAGTTTGACTTTGGTCAACTTTCAGTCATCTGAGATTCGAATTTGAAATTTGACGATTCCATCAACTCCGAAATGTTGAGTTTGGGTTAGGTAAGTGGTTGGTTCGGGTCCCGGGTAAGCCCAGCTCATTTTGGTTGTTTGGTTAGAATTCACAACTGTTGACTTGGGTAAACATTTCATCGAGACGACTTTGTATGGAAGTTTCATTAATTTCTTTGAGTTTGGAACATCGTTTTCGCTCTAGTTACATACTTAGTTTGTGTGTATTAAATTTCAATTATGCTCGGAACCCCTCGTAGGAGTATTCCTAACTGCAGGTTTTTCTGCAGCAGAGCAGTGGTCAGTGCGATTGCACAAGAGCACCACAATCGCGCCCTTGGCACTTTCTTACTTCAGCATAATCGCGCTTAGGCACCGCGATTGCGCCGGTGCCTCTGTTGCTCCTTCAGCATGATCGTGCCTGGGGATTGCGATCGCGCCAGTGCTCCTGCTGCCTCCTTTAGCGCGATCGTGATCGCTGCTCTATGACCTGCAATATAAAAGTTTGTCCCCTTGAATTTTCAGCCATTTTCCTCATTTCCCCTCTCACTAAAACTTATGCAAAATTATATCCTAGCCATGTGAATTAATCGATTGGTGGATTTTATCGCTTCCTTATTCGATTTTGTAAGTCCCTCTTTTCCAATTCCTCCATAGCCATGGCTAAGCTTCCTTTAATTCTTGTTCACTTAGCTTGGCATTGATTCTTATGTTATAGATGCATGGTTGGGAATTAATCATTCGTTGAGATGTGAATTTTACCTCGTGGACCCTTTCCCTCCCTCCGTGGTACGTAATTCTCTATTGTTATTCTTGGTTTATGTAAAGTTTTCGCTTTTTAATTCCTCTTTATCTTCGAGTTGTTTAGGGACCTTTTCTTACCCGGATTATGCCCAATTTCTTGGCATGAGTTCCTGGAACCATTGAGAACCTCGAGGTAATCTTTATTTTTTGTTTTGGGTTGTGGGTCCCACGGGCCTGCTTTTGACTCGAATTTCGACTCGACAAAATTATTAGCATTATGGGTGTCGTTAGATTTATATTGACGAGAAGAGTTTGTTCTTGATAGTTTGATTGCTATTTTAGGCTTCTCAGAGCAGTTTGAGTGACAACTTTCTAACAACTATTCATCAGACGTCAGGTAGGTTACGACTTACCTATCTTAGACTTCGCTTATATAGAATATAATTGTGCTATTTAGCATCTTTTGGTTGGGTTTACTAGGTTGACACCCTAGACCTTATCCGCTTTCTTTCTGATCGCTCTTACTTCATTTGCTTTCGTATCTGATATAGTTTTATAGTATGACCCCTTGCGGCCTTGTGTGGCCTTTTCTTATGCCTTTGGACCATATATAGTGGGATATTTGGGAAATGTCCTTGAGTCACGGACATCAATTTGCGATTATGAAATGGTTATATGTGTTGTAGAGCAGATTGAGCCTGTGCAGGTTCAGTAGGTTGATTGTGAACTGTTAAACTATCTATTCTATTCGAGCATGCCATTATTATCATAAAATGAGTTTTTCCGCATTGGTTTTACTACTACAAGGCTGTGAGCCTGATCATCATCGATTTTCTAAAACTTTCATGTCCGTGAGGGCCTGTTTTCAGTAAAAATGGCTTTAAATGGATTTAGAACTGGTTTTATGGGTTTCTTGAGATAAAAGAGATTAAATGATGGTTTTCACACTGATACTAGACTCAGCTATGCTGGAGTGCTAGACATGATTTTACTACAGATTTTGACAAGATACTAGGCTCGGCTAGTACGGAGTGCTAGACATGATTTTACTACTGATTTTGAGATGATACTAGGCTCGGCTGGGATGGAGCACTAGACATGACTTTACTTACTGAATTTAGACTCGGATAGACTCTGGGCATGCATATTGAGATATTGAGAGTTTGTATGTGATCTTGAAGACCTCCATGGACCTTGACAATCCGGACTAGGGGCTACGGGCCGAGAGTGCTGGAGGAGGGGTATACAGAGGAGTAGAGGTTTACGGGGGAAGACTTCAATGGGTACTACCTGCTAGGCCTACGGGAGCCAGAGGAAGTGCATACGGTACCACTGGCATGGCATATCACATCATTCATTATTCGCATGGTTCCACCCTTGTTTGATGTTTTCTGAGTGTGTATTATGGGATACTGGAGTTTTTTTTCCACTTGTATGTATTCCTCGGGTGTATGGTCACCCATTGGGACTGTAGTTAGATAAGTTTACTCGTTCATATTGTAGTTACTCGTGGGTTACTTTTCGATCATCCTTACCTTGTGAGCTGTATTGTTAACATGGTTATGTTCAATTGCTTTTCCTTCTTTCTATTTTTATTTGAGGTTACCGGTATATGATAAGTTGGTAATCTACCAACTTATTGAGCCTTTATTCATGAATTATTTCCATGTTTTGATAAGATTTAGAGGTACTTATTGCCTTTATTGATGCATTTGCAGGTATTCATGGTCAAAAGTAGAAAACAACGAATGGAACCCAGAAGAGCTCAAAAAGAGTTGAAGTGTGAAGGTGATCAAAAGAGAACAAGAATCTGCCAAGAGGTGCGTCCATCGTGCGATACGCACAATGGCTGGTGTGGTCCTCACCTCCCTTCGCATGACACCCAACAATTGTTGAAGTTACTAGTTGGCTAGAGAGAAGCCGTGTGATGCACATAACACGTGGTGCAACTGCACATCATGTTGCACATCGCGTCGCACCACGCCTGAGGGGCAATTTTGTCAACTTTCAAGTGACATTATGGGAAGCTTCTAAAACCCTAATTGGGAATTGTACCTAAAAGTTTTGACACATTATTGAATAGCTTTCCAAAGTGAGGTTCGCAAGGAAGATAGAGAGTGACTTATATTATCTTCATCTTCTACCTTGAGAATCTACCATTTTTTTACCTAATTCAGCTTGGATTTGGATATTGGCATAACTATGAATGGAAATTTAAATTACCCAATTGGTATAATCTATTATTTCCTTAGCATGAGTGGCTAATTTCCTTGTCTAGGGGTATGTGTAAGATGAGTATTTAAATTTGGGTATGGGTCTTGCTTAATTGTATTTATAATTGCTAAATTGATATATGTCAGTTGAATTCTCCATGTTTTAATTATAAAATTGATGGTTGCAAACATAGGTTGAGTATACTTGGTTGTGTTCTTATTTGAAAGAGGAGTTCATGATTTCGGATGAGAATTCGATAGTGGGAACTTGGAATTTCCATCTAGATTGAGGCTAGAAATAGCTCAATCGCCAGAAAACACCCATTTAAGAGTCTAAGCTAGAAATATTATGACTTCCCCAAGCTTGAATTGGTTGGTTTGAGTTGAACCCATAGTGCTTGAATAAAGACTATTGGATAAATGTGTGGAAGATCAAAAGATTGACATTCATGACTAAAACCAATGCTACCCATATCATTTGTTAAGAATTTGTATAATTAAGAAAGTACCCTAACCCCCATTTGAATCCCATCAGAAACATACCCCTAGTTGTCCTCTCATTTGATTACAACTCTCTTATTTACGTTGCTTTCTTGTTCGAATTCTGATTTCATTAAATTCCCAATTCCTCACTCCCCCTAGTTTTATTTCTAGTTATTTGAACAATTACTCTCTTATTGATTAACATATGATAGTTTCTTAGAGACTCATCATAACCATTCTCTGTGGGATCGACTCCGATACCCGTCGGGAATATAAATTTTGTTTTTCTCTAACAATCTCTACCACCTACTATTGGAGAGTGTTTTTGAGTGTTATTAAAAATGGCACCGCTATCGGGGAATGGTTTTTGAGTAGCCGTTAGATTGTCATTTGATATCATTTTGTTGAGGTTTTGTTCATTTTTACTTTGTTGTTGTTTTTGACTGTTTGAACAAGTCACATACATAAATCACTTAAACATTGCTGCCAAATACTTCTTACTCGGCCCATATGTACTTGACAAGGTGACTATAGTAGATCGTAAGTTAAATATATGCGGAGCCTAGGGAGCAGTGAGTGCGACCTGTGCTAAAATAATTGATGAATAGAGAAGGAATGGTGCGCAAATGGATAGAGAGCTATCACTCTCTAAAACACTTCTTGAGTTAATGACCATAAGCATGGAAAGCCACATGATTGAGACTGTTAACACCATTGGTGTTGTTAGGACTATGAAACTAGTAGAGGATGTAGATTGTCTGAGTGAAATTAGTGATGAAGCAGTGGCTGAGAATCATGAGATGGGTTCCCATGAAAGTCTCCAAAAAGCAAGCCCAATTTTGGGGAGATAAGACTATGGGAATCAAGGTTGAAACGTAAAGAATGATGGTTCTAGAGTCAAAAACATCCTTGTGAGAGTGCTAGAGAAGGTGGAGTCCACCAACGAAGATGTCAGAGAGTTGAGATACAATCTTGGGAATCTGGCTCAAACTGGACACTCACACTTTGTCGCCATCAAACGGCTCGAAAACAGAATTCTATGGCTCACCTCTCAATTTGAATGTAGGCAAATGAAAAGATATGAGGAAGTTGATAAGATAAGAGACCAAACTAACCTCGTAGAGATTACAGATCCAAGTACAACTAAGCCTAGAAACAAGAGGACTTGGGGTAAAGGTTCATCCAAATCTCTAATTCATCAAAACAAGGTGCACAAGGTTTGCAAACCCTTTCCTAAGTGCCCACCTCTTTTCCCTCAATGATTATCACAAGGAAAAGAAAATGAGCAACCGGAAAAATTTGAATCCATGTTGAGAAAAATCATCTTCAACATTCCATCAAGTGATGCCTTTAACAAGCTGCCCGAGTATGCCAAGTTTGTGAAGGATATGTGCACTATAAACAATTTTGGAGATTTTGGGGTCGTTTATATGTCTCCCCAAAGTAGTGCGATATTATCGAGAAAATTCATTATAGATGAGGTAAATCCTGATGTTTTACCTTTTTGTGATCAGAATGGGTGCATAGGTCAACAAGATTGGTGTGTGATGAAAATGCGAGTGTGAACTTGATATCGCTCACCACCTTTAGACAGTTGGAACTTGGCCAGGCCACCCTTATAGAAATGAAATTACTCATGGAAGACCGGTAGATGAAATGTCTCGTTGGAATTGGGTATGACATTTTGGTGAAAGTGGGTCAGCTTGTCTACCCTATAGATTTTGTTATACTTAATTACAGGGCTTTGAAATACCAATTGTTTTAGGGTAGCCAAGTCTAAAAATGAGATGGACATTGAATAAAATGAAATTGGGGGAATTTAAATTCTTCGTGAATAAGGAAGAGATGACATTCGATGTGTGTCGGTCTATGAAATAACCAAATAACTTCCTGATGGCATTTTCAATTAACAAAATTGAGGAGACCATTGAATTACATATGAAAGAAGGGTTCGTGGATGAAGCGTTGGAAGCCATTCTATTTAACTATGATTGTAAGGGAATGCAAGAGTAAGATGAAGTATGTTGTGCTTTAGTGGGAATGAGGTCTTACTCCTATCCTCCGAAGAAGCTTGACTTTGACTTGAAGAACCGACAAACTCCTCTTTCCAAACCTTCCATAGTTGAACCCCCAGTATTAGAGCTGAAGCCTTTGACATCACATTTGAAGTATGCCTATTTGGGCGCAACTGAGACATTATCGGTGATCATCTAAAACAAATTAAGTGAAAAAAAGTGGAAGCATTGCTCAATGTTTTGAAGAGGCATATTCAGTCTCTGGGTTGGACCATTGCCGGCATAATTGGCATACCCCTGGAAATATGCACACACAAAATCAGTCTTTAAGAAGAATGCACACCATCAATTGAACATCAAAGAAGGCTGAATTTGCGTATGCAAGAGGTGGTTAAAAAAGAGACCATCAAGTGGCTAGATGTTGGGGTTGTCTTCCCAATATCTGATAGTACCTCAGTCAGCCCAGTACAATGTGTGCCAATAAATGGTGGGACCACTTTCATACCTAATGAAAAGGATGAGATGATAGGTTTAAGACCTGTGACTGGATGGAGGGTGTGCATGGACTATCAGAAGTTGAATTGATGGACAGAAAAGGATCATTTCCCTCTCCCTTTCATGGATCAGATGCTAGATAGATTGGCAGGCCGTGGCCTTTATTTTTTTTCTTGATGGATATTCCGGCTACAACCAGATCTCACTTGCCCCAGAAGATCAGGAGAAAACAACCTTCACCTGTCCCTATGGGACATTTGCATTTAAAAGAATGCCATTTGGATTTTGCAATACCCCAGCTACATTCCAAAGATGTATGATGTCCATCTTTTCAGACATGGTTGAAGATGCCATGGAGATATTTACGAATTACTTCTCGTTTGTTTGGGATGAGTTTGATGATTGCTTAGAGAATTTAGAGGAGGTACTCAAACGGTGTGAGGAAACAAACTTTATGCTAAACTGGGAGAAGTGTCATTTTATGGTAAAAGAGGGGATAGTGTTGGGACATAAAATATCTAAAAAGGCCTTGAAGTTGACCAAGATAAAATCAAGGTCATCTCCAAGCTACCTTCTCTGAAGACTGTAAAAGGGATACGAAGTGTCTTGGGTCATGCCGGGTTCTATAAGTGCTTCATCAAGAATTTTTTAAAGGTGGCTTATCCCTTGTGTAAATTGCTTTAAAAAGAGGCCAAATTAAACTTTGAAAGTAGTTGCATGATAGCCTTCCTCACATTGAAAGAGAAGTTAACATCTTCCCCCATCATTATTGCACCAGATAGGTCAAAACTGTTCAAGCTTATGTGCGACGCCAGTGGTGTAGCTTTAGGGGTAGTACTTGCTCAACGAAAAGAGAAGCTCTTTCACCCAATCTACTATTCAAGCAAAACATTGAATGCGTCCCAAACAAATTATACCATAACGGAACAAGAGTTGTTGGCTGTGGTTTTTGTCTTTGAAAAGTTTTGGGCATATTTTTTGGGGACCAAAGTCGTCATGCATATGGATCATGCGTCTATTAGGTACTTGATGACCACAAAAGATGCAAAACCACGGCTTATCCGATGGGTCTTGCTGCTTTAAGAATTTTATTTTAAAGTAAAAGATCAGAGAGGATGCAAAAAATCAAGTAGAAGATCATTTGTCGAGATTAGAAGAAGAGGGGAGGCCTGTGGGGGATCTTAAGATCAATGATGCATTCCCCGATTAACACATTTTGGCAGCCTTGCATGATCTGATACCTTGGTTTGCTGACTTTGCTAACTTCTTAGCAAGTGACCTAGTGCCGGAAGGCTTAACATCCCATCAGAAAAGGAAATTCCTTCATGATATTCGAAATTTCTATTGGGATGAACCTTACCTCTTTAGGATTTGCGCCGATGGCATGATCCGAAGGTGTATTCCCAAGATTGAGGTGATGACCATTCTAAAGGCTTGCCATTCTTCACCCATTGGTGGTCACCATGGGGGTATGCGAATGGCTTTGAAGGTGTTTCAAAGTAGGTACTATTAGCTGACACTTTTTCAAGATGCCCATGATTTAGTGAAGGAATGTGACAATGTCAACGTGAAGAGGGTGTGTCTCAACACCATGAACTTTCATTGACGCTAATCCTTGAGGTTGATTTATTTGATGTGTGGGGCATCAACTTCAAGGGGCCATTTGTGAGTTCGTTTGGTAATACTTTCATTCTAGTGGATGTGGACTATGTTTCCAATGGGTAGAATCTGTGGCATTGCAAAACAATGAGGGGAAGAGCGTCACAACATTTCTCAAAAAGCACATATTCGCTTGGTTTGGCACCCCCGTGCTATCATTAGTTATGAGGGACCCCACTTCTGCAACAAATTATTTAGTGCTCTACTTGAAAAATATGGAGTCAAGCATAAAGTCGCTACCCCTTACCACCCATAAACAAGTGGGCAAGTTGAAGTGTCTAATAGGGAAATCAAATCCATTATTATGAAATTGGTAAATGCCAATAGAATGGATTGGGCTCAAAAGTTTGATGATGCACTGTGGGCCTATAAGATAGCATAAAAAACTCCAATTGGAATGTCTCCTTACCAGATGGTCTTTGAAAAAGCTTGTTATCTCCCAGTGGATCTAGAACATAAAGCCATGTGGGCTTTGAAAAAGCTGAACTTGGACTGGGAAAAAAGTGCTCATGCGAGAGTTGAGGACCTCAACGAGATAGATGAGTTTCTTTGAGAGAGTGAGAGTATTTTGGTTCTCTTATAATTCCTTTGTCTTGTGAAATGCATGATTGTGAGTGGGATTCTCTCTTGTGGTGAGTTACATCACACACTTGAAAGGAGTGATAAAGTCTCTATTACAATTGAGAGAAATGAATATGATCAGTTGTGTGGCGAATATCGAGGAAAACCTTGAGGGTCTATGCCAATGACTTGAGAAGATTCAATATCTTGTTTTGAGTTACAAATTACCTTGATTTGAATGAGAAATGATATCCTTTTAACAAAGATTTTGAAATGAGCAACTGCCTTGAGAATGTGGTGGTCCAAATTGAGATGAGCATTGTAGTTAAGTCTTTCTGTTTGTTATTTTTCTTAGTTTTTAGAGTTAGAGTAATCATGTGTGCACCTCATGTGTTTTAGATCATAATTCATTCCTAACTTTGTGAGTATCTTGCTTGAAGACAAGCAATAGTTCAAGTTTGGGAGTTTGATAAGTTGATAATCTACCAACTTATTGAGCCTTTATTCATGAATTATTGTCATGTTTTGATAAGATTTAGTGGTACTTATTGTCTTTATTGATGCATTTGCAGGTACTCATGGTCAAAAGTAGAAAATAAGGAATTGAACCCAAAAGAGCTCAAAAAGAGTTGAAATGTGAAGGTGATCAAAAGAGAACGAGAATCTGCCAAGAGGTGCGGCCGCTGTGCGATACACACAATGGTTGGTGCGGTATGCACCTCCCTTCGCATGACACCCGACAACTGCTGAAGTTTCTTGTTGGCTAGAGTGAAGCCGTGCGATGTACAAAACCCATAGTGCAACCGCATGTCATGTCGCACATCGCATCGCACCACGCCCGAGGGGCAATTTTGTCAACTTTCAATTGACGTTTTGGGAAGCTTCTAAAATCTGAATTAGGCATTGTACCTAAAAGTTTTGACACGTTATTGAATAGTTTTACCAAGAGATGTTCCCAAGGAAGATAAAGAGTGACTTGTATCCTATTCATCTTCTACCTTGAGAATCGACCATTTTTGTACTAAATTGAGCTTGGATTTGAATATTGGCATAACTATGAATGGAAATTTAAATTACCCAATTGGTATAATCTCTTATTTCCTTAGCATGAGTGTGTAATTTCCTTTTCTAGGGGTATGTGTATGATATGTATTTGAATTTGGGTATGAGTCTTGCTTAATTGTGTTTATAATTGCTAAATTGATATGGGTCAATTGAATTCTCTATGTTTTAACTATAAAATTGATGGTTGCAAACATAGGTTGAGTATACTTGGTTGTGCTCTTTCTTGAAAGAGGAGTTCATAATTTTGGATGAGAATTCAATAGTGAAAACTTGGGATTTCCATCTAGATTGAGGCTAGAAATAGATCAATCGTTGAAAAACACCAATTTAAGAGTCTAAGCTAGAAATAGTATGACTTCCCCAAGCTTGAATTAGTTTGTTTGATTTGAACCCATGGTGCTTGAATAAAGACCATGGGATAAGTGTTTGGAAGATCGAAAGATTGACATTTATGACTAAAACCAATGCTACCCATATCATTTATTGAGAATTTGTATAATTAAGCAAGCACCCTAACCCCCGTTCGAATCCCATCCGAAATATACCCCTAGTCGTCCTCTCATTTGATTACATCTCTCTTATTTACATTGCTTTCTTGTTTGAATTGCAATTTCATTAAATTCCCAATTCCTTACTCCCCCCCCCCCCAATTTTATTTCTAGTTATTTGAACAATTAATCTGTTATTGATTGACATACGATAGTTTCTTAGCGACTCATCATACCCATTCTCTATGAGATTGACTCTGACACCCATCGGGAATATAAATTTTATTTTGCTTTGATGATCCCTACCACCTCCTATCAGAGAGTATTTTTGATCGTTATCAGTATACTTCCATGTTTATTAAACTCTCTGTATATATTGTTGTTGCAAAGATCCAGGTGCGTTCTCTACTCTTTCACCTATGTTCTGTGATATATCCTCTATGGTTAGCATAGTATACTCATATTATCTATGCCTTCTATATGTTGCTAGCTTCCGTGTGCTTTTCGTTGTTTGCTTCTATGACTTCTTCTTTCTTATTTGCTATATACTGATTTTATATTTTATATATTCTCAGTCGGCCTATGATGCCTATTGGGTGTCTGTTGCTTTGCAATTGGTGTTCATATTACACCTCTGCATCTTCTGGTGCAGATCCTAGTATGAGCTATCACCATTGATGGTAGGACTCATGCAACGCTTGACATCCGAGACATAGGGTGAGCTCCTAGCGACCGGGGCTTAACTATATCTTTTATTTTGGTAGTTGACTCTTTTGTTTATTCAGAGTCACTTGTATATTTTACTTTCGCACTCTCTGGTACTCTGTATATTATTGTAGTGGCTTCTATAATTTTGATACCAGGTCGTGGGATAGTGTAGTTTCTATATATATTTAGATTGCTTCATTCTGGTTTGCTTTACTTATCTTGCTTCCGCTTATTATGCTTCTTATGTGTGCTTACTTAAAGTTTAGCCCATTACTAACCATTCTGGGCTACGAGGATTGGTTCACCTACAGGGAGTTATAGGTACCATCATGACCTGAGAAATCTGGTCATGACACACGTGCTCTTCTTTTGTTGAGTACAGGGTATATTTTGATGAGTGTTTTGAGAACTCGGCTGTGATTCAAATAGTATTCAAACTCAAGGGTGAGCTGCATCTTTTGGGCTACCATGATTTCTTCACTTGTTTTATGGTCCATTATTTTGGACTTAGATATTACTTTGGTTTTGGGGTTGCATCCCCTTTCTTTTGATAATTATTAGAGTTTTGGTACAATGACTTTCAGGTTCTAGGGATGGTTTATTTCCGCATATTTATTCTTACTCTTAATTTAACATATTGATTTTTGACTTATTTATGAGATTAATTTAGTTACCCATTTTCAACTAAGTGTTGGATGGTTTATAAGGTTAGTTTGTTCTCCCACCGGGAGTTTAGTATTGGTGCCACTTACGGCGGGTTTAAGTCGTGACAGATTTTAACTGAATCACTGAGATTCTTATTTTCTACTACTTTTTAGCTAATTATTCGTATTCTTTATTAGGATAGGAAGACATATAGGTTCATAAGAAAAAATAATAAATTAAGCAAAACAATTTCTTTGTGTGAATCTATTAGCTAGAACATAGCGTTTTGAAAATACAAAGTGAGAAAAGCAACAAGGCCCTGCTTCATGCTTAATAAACAAAAAATAAGAAAAAACAAAATAAAATAGTCCAACGTCTCAGAAATAGAAAACTAAGGAGTAGGTGAAGAAGAAGAAGATAAGCCTTACCTAGAAGGCATTCAGCAAAGATAGTAGCAGTATCCACCAACAAAGTCGTAGAAGAAATCGTAGTGTTGCTCATAAAAATTATCCTAGTGAGCATCTTTTTCTTCTACAAAGAGTACATATTTTTATATTACTAACAAAGACTATGCTTCACTCACTTCCAACAACACTGCTAGAACATAAAGTTTTAAAGCAAGTAAAGGCAGGGGAACACTAGAAATAATAGAGTTCATTAAGAGCTTGCTTGGATAGGTTTATTTTAAGTTGCTTTTACGAATAAGCTATTAAGTTGTAAATCTCAACTTTTCACTTTTAAGCTTTATTTTTATTATTTTGGCTTAAAATCAAGTGTTAAAAATGCTTTTTTATCCTTATCCAAACACTATAAAAAAGCTTAAAAGCTATTTTGATTTAAAAGCACTATAATAAGCCAATCTAAATGGGCTCTTAGAAATAAAGTAGAATTTCAACGCAGAAGTTATACTTGAACATAAATTTTTACTACTTGATCTTTATCAATTCAACTATGTATGAAAATGCCAACTATGTATGAAAATGCATCAGATTAACTAATCAGATCTCAATAACTAGACCAGCATACAAATAAGTTTTGCTAAGAATAATCACATTGCAATCTAAGAACATCCCTTACATGAATTAGCTTAGTCCAATAAGTTGTTCTGTCTTTGAGGAAAGATTAGATAAGAGAACTAATTTGAACTAATAACTCACATGCCCACCAGTTATCTCTATAACTAAATATTAACACTCTATACATTACCACATCTTCACTGTTTAGGTAATGTCAAATTCCAAGATTAAACAATACATATTAGCTTAGAGAATTTAAATAAATTTATTCATTCAGTCAAGTTAAATCAAATAAAAGATATATATTCTAGGTAACAACTAACTTTTCACTCTATTAAAATTGCATAGAATCAAAGTCCACAAAAACTAGAGTCACAAGCCATAGTCGTATAACATGTTGAAGTATCATACATATTTCAACTAAAAGAATTTCAAGAAACATAAACAGTTTATACTTACATTGCAAATCTATGTCAAAAAACTAAATTTAGAGCATCTCATCAAGTGGGGTGGTAACAACTCTAAGCTGGGATTATAACTAAATCTTTTTCAATTCTATCTTTTTCATAAAAAGATTTTCATCTGCGGGTATCTTCTAAAAATTAAATACATGGGGACCAAATTGGAATCAACTTAAGAGAAAAGTCTAGTTCTTTAACTCGAGTAAATATTGACACAAGTTATTGTTTCTCTTTTCATTTGTAGATTCATAATTAGTAATCATCAAGACTGTAACTATATCAAATTGTCCATTTGATAGAAAGAATTGATATTCATGGAACTTCTAACATGTCATAATGATTCTTTATTTCTCTTTATAATAATTAGATGTATTTAAATTTTGGTTAATGATGTCCAATTTTCTATTGGAACCTCTTCATAATTGGCATGTATAAATATTGGCACATCATTTATGGTCCATCAAGCTATCACCAAGAAATAACAAATATCCATTGTTAGACAAGCTAAAAATATGTACACGTACGTTTTTTAACTTTGTTCAAAGAAAAGGAAGGATTTAAACACACACTACGTATATTCATATTCAAGTATAGTAAAGAAAAAAGAGACTCAGATCAAATCATGGCCGATAAACTTTCACTATATTTTCCTTTACATTACAACAAAATTAAATTTAAACCTATCTATGTAAGACAATGCACCAGACACAAAACAAGAAGCAAAATTAGAATTAAACTATTAAATGTGGCTAATACAAATTATACTGAGAATACCCATTTAGTAAAGAAGAATGTTGATTACTGAAGCTTCCTAGTGTTGACAAATTTGACCTATTTGTCAGATTACAAGAGCAAGGGGAAATGTCAATGATGAATCTTACAATTTTCACTAATCTGACCCAATTATCAGTAACGCAAATTAAAATCATGACTCTACCCCCTTTTTAAATCAAAATTAGGCTCTTTGACCCTTCTAATAAAATTTGTAAAGTCCTCAACATTGAAACAGGCCCAACTGGTCCATTCTTAAAACGAAAGCATAGAAAATAAAACTAAATAAACAACGAAAAAAAGAATGCAGACTAAATTAGAAATTGAGAATCTCAAAGATTCAGCTAGACTCTTCATCTTCTCCATCTTCGGCGATTCCAAATAAACTAGTACGATTTCACCTTTAGCCATGTTCGGTTATTGATGTTGAACTTCATCTTACTCTTTGTACTTCACAGTATTGTCTAAGAAATATGCCAAATTTCTAGTGAGTGAGAAGGAAAATAAGCTCTTCTTCTCCAAGTATTACCGATTTTTCTCGTGCTATCCTATGTAGTGGGTGTGATCTCTATTGCTGCTGTTGGTTCTCCATGTAGGTGTTGTTCAAAACTTTATCCATTAGATGGGGTATTTTCATCACTGTTCTTTCCTACCAGGACTCGTGTTTCTAATTACACTCTTTTCTCTTTTTGGAGTTTGTCTAAGTATGACCAAGGCTAAAAGTTCAAATTGGAAAACCCAAAGACTATCAAGTCACTCGAACATTTTGCCTACTATTTTCCCCTTAAAAGAACCCCAAAGAGACTAATACCACACATCTAAGCAAAAACTTTAGATTCTATGTTAAGTAACAAGCAGTAGCTAGGTAATCCTAAGATGTTAGGTGTTTGTAAGTAAACTAGATATTGCTGATAAAAACAATAATCAGATACAAATAAAGCTTGAATTTTTGCCTTTAGTTGTTACCATTGTGCTATTTAAAACTCTCACTAGTTGTTACCATTGTGCTATTTAAAACTCTCACTAGATATCTTCTCATGTTCTTTGCTATTGTTGTCTATTTGGCTTCTTGTTCCTGTTGGTCCTGTGCTTGTTGTTATTGTATTTTTAGTTGAGTAGCTACTTACATGTGGCATGTTCATATTGTGCATATTTTAAGACTTTTTCTTGTGGGTAGGATGTTCTAAAAATTCTTTATTAGAAAGCTACCTGCAACATTAATAGCTAGGTTAGCAAAATAGTCTGCCAGAGTATTTCCTTCCCTCATAGTGTGTTTCAGCAGAATAAGGACACGTTCCCTCATTTTGTTTATTGATTTCACCACTATAGTTATACTTCAGGGGACTTCCTACCTTCCATCTAATATGAGAAGAGTTAGAGAGTCAGTCTCTAAAATGAGTGGAATAAAGTTTCTGCTTATACAAAATTGTACTCCTTCTTTGATGCCTATGGCTTCTGCAACTAAGTTAGTAGAATCTAGTAACTTCATTCATTTTACCCCCTACCACATCTCCATCTTTGTTTCTCACATAAAAAGCAAGAGAGTTGGGTATAGGGTTACCCTTTGAGGCTTCATTTGTGTTGTATTTAAACCATTCATCTAGTGGTTGTAACCACCTCATCAATTTATAGCTAAAGCTTGGTAATATGCCTTCTAAATACTCAACTAATTGTGGCCAAGTCACTAGTAGGTTTTGTAGCCAAGGAAACCTTGCTTTGGTGTGCTTATTGATAGTGTATTGATTCCATGGATCATCCTTTCATAAGAGTAGATCCCTCCATGAGGACAGTCTGCTTTACTTAGGACAGTATGCTTTAGGACAGTCTGCTTTACTTATGGTTGACTCTCAGGTTACGCTTATACACATCCAAGTGTATGCAGTCTGACAAGTAATAGAAGACTCATGAGTCCAGATATTGATCCCACAGCAAATTAATTAATCAATAACTATAATGAACTCATATTCTAACTATTCAGTGATGTAAACAAGAAGATTGTTTGGTTTAGCTAATTAACTACTAACTCCTATAATTCTAATACTTAAGACAATTTTAGGTTGTTTTATGATTTCATAGATGATAAGTGATCCAGGGTTGTGGACTTGGAATAATCCAGTTGAGTTATCGATCAACTAGTTTGACTAATTTCCTGAGTTACTAGTTGCGGGTTAATATTCACAATATTGAGTGGCTTTTCAAACTGCCTCTATCCCTACTTGACTATTGCTAACGCCTATATTCCTATAATTTTTGATCGATAGTGAAGTTCATGTGATTTGTCTTTCGTATCAACTAAGCAAGGCTAACATGTATGTTCCTATCCACATTAGCGAGTCGTTCCCCCCAGAAGGGATCCAGTACAAATCTATAACTTTTCTTATTATGAATATAAGTTCTCTATTCCTCTTTCAACTTACAAACCATAGATAGTACTCAATAATTGAACAAAATATTAAGTAATTAAGATCAATAAAAGATAAGCAACTCAAATAGTGGAAATCCAATCAAACTACTTTAACATTCAAATAACAATATTCATATTCATCCACAACCCTAGATACTATGAGTTTAGCTACTTATGAATTGATTACAAATGCAATAGTCCATGAATAAGCAAAGATTCAATCATACAAGGCAAAAGGAAATGAAAAATCTAGGTAGAAATCCTTGGGTCTCTGTCCCGACGTGTTTCTCCCCCAAAATTGCCCCTCTATCTTCTTCTATGCTCTTCTATTGATGTTCTCTCTTCTCTTATGTTGTTCTTCTTTCAAATATGATGAGAAGTAGTATTTATAGGCTTTAAGATGGTTTTGGGTTGGATATGGGTCGATCAAGACATTCCTGGCTGAACTAGGCCAGAAAATGGCCTGTGGCCTCTCCCTGCGCAGCGTCCTAGTACAATTTAACATCCAACTTGTGGCTTCTCCTCCATTTCACTATGGGGGTACTTGGGGTGGCGCCTAGGGCCTCTCTGTAGTGTGTTTTTTTGCCTTTTTTTCACTACTTAACTTATGTTAAGCTCCTGTCTTGATCTCCTAACCATTGACATGCTCCGTATCATCTTCCTCAGCTCCTACTCAGACTTTAATGCTCCATAATTGCTCCATAAGGCTCCAAATCCGTGCAAAATTCTTTACTTTTCAATCAAAACATCACAACAAGCTACGTAAGCATAATTCATATAAAGTATACTCAAAAGTGTCTTAAAACAAGTTAAATGTGAGGTAATCTATATCATAAAAAAACTACTTTTAGCCTCACATGAAGACACACACGTAAAACCTTGCTCGCCCTCGAGTAAGCTTTACCCATAACTATAATTATTTTAATCTTTTCAAATCAATACTAATTCACTCAATTTAAGAACACACCTACTATAAACGCCAAGCATCTCTTCACATTGTGTTTTTTCTTTAAGTTTAACTCATGACAACCTACCTAAGACATCCTAACCTCAAGAAAAGACTTAAGTAAACATGCATGTAAACTCTAGATGAAATCACAACATAGACGATCAAACGTTTAAGACATAAGTACAAAATTAACTTTTTCAGAGGGGGCTCCTTTTAGTTCACTTTTCAAAAAGCCATGCTTGCTATAGACATCACAACACAACCAAAATTTAAACGACAACCTAAACATGCCGGTTCTATTAGATAGCACACCGGAGGGAAAAGAAACACGGCAACAAAAACCCTCGGTGGTGAAAGACTCACAGGTATCCCAACATTTTTTACACCCTCAACTTAGACTCATGCATTGTCCCTAATGCATACATGCAAAAGCTAAAACTGTGAGAGAAAGGAATACCTGTGAAGCCCATAGGACTCAGAGTCTAGCATGATGTCGGAGACCGCCAGGGTCTCCAAAGTAGGAGTAATCGCTGGAATAGGTGCAAGCGACATCATCCTGTTGAGCTCCAACTTTCTCTTTTATCGGTTCCTCAGCTAGTCGAGACAACTTCTTTACTCTTTCTAACTCTTTTTCTTTGCTGGTTCTCTTGAGGTGTTTTCTTTTCCTTCATTTGTTCTCACCGCCTTCCTCTATAGGTTTCTCTTTTTGCGATCCCAACATCATTCTCATCATAGCTAGGGTCTCAACAAAACCCTTCTCCTCAATATGCACATCCATTGGGGCTTCATCGATAACATTGATAACTGAGACCACCCTCATGTCTCTTGGTGGCTTCATCAATTTACAAACATCAAACTTGACCAATTCATTGTTTAATCTGAATGTCAGTTCATTTCTTTCGATGTCGACCAACACTCTTGCAGTGGCTAGCAATGGTCATCCCAAGATTATGGGAACTTCAAAGTCCACTTCGCAATCTAAGATGGCAAAGTCAGCTGGGAATATAAACTTACCAACCTTAAACAGCACATCAGACAATATTCCCACCGGTCGCTTTACTGAACGGTCAGCCATTAACACCCTCATGGTAGTTGGTTTGGGAGCTCCCAAACCCAATTATTTATAGACTGCTAGCGGCATTAAGTTGATGCTAGCACCAAGATCACATAAGGCTTTTTCAAAGTTGAATTTCCCAATAGTACAAGGAACAGTAAAAGCACCTGGATCTTCCTTCTTTTCCACTAACGATCTTGAAGAAATAGCACTGCAGTGGTGGAGGTTATCTTCTGGTTCAAAGCTCACTGACCTCTTCTTGGTAATCAAGTCCTTCATGAACTTGGAATATCCGGGCATTTGTTCAAGAGCGTCCACCAATGGGATGTTCACTGATATCTGCTTGAGCATGGTGATGAAATTTAGGAACTTGCTATCTTTCACTTTCTTCTTCAACCGTTGTGGGAAAGGAGGCGGTGGCCGAGGCATCATAGTTGGAAGTTTGTTAACTTCCTTGCTTTTATCCGTGATCTTTTGAGTAGCATACTCTACCACATTTTCATCTGCAACATCACCTTTCTGAGTCTGAATTACCGGATGTGATTCCGATAATATTTTACCGCTTCTCGTAGTGATCGCCATACAACTCCCGTCATTCCTCGGGTTTTGAATGGTGTCACTCGGCAAGGTACCTGTCTTCCTTTGATTTAGAGACGCCAAGATTTGACTGACTTGCTGCTCTAATTGCTTGATCGGGGTGGAATATGAATCCACTACCTGGCTTATTGCTGATAATTCAGTCCTCATCTCCTTTACCCCGGAGTCAGTAGATTCCACCTTCAACAACATCTTTGCCATCATGTTCTCCAATTTGGACGTCCCTGTCTCTTTGCTAGATCTTTCCCGATTACCAGGTGGTACATACAACCCACCTCTATCAGTGTTATTCTTCTAGTTCCCCTGATCACGATCTCTGTAGCCAGCTTTTTCATAGTAGTTGTCCTTCTGATAGTTCCGACCTTGGTTTCCCTGACCATTGGCCTGGAAACCCCCCAAATAATTAGCCTCCTCATCAGATTCAAACTCTGCTGCTCTAACTTGGGAACCCACAGCTTGCACTTTCTCCATACCTCCTGACAGCAAATGTTTTGTCAGTAGGTTCATTTGCGTTTTCAGATAGGCCATATCTTGGTCCCGCTCTTCCTCTTTCCTGCACTGTTTCGCTAATATACCGACTGCATAAGTGCTAGCAGCCACCTCTATATCTCGTGTATACCAGGCCCTGTTGGTTTTAGTGAGCCGGTCCAAAATAGTTGTGGCCTCAATAAAAGTGAGACCCATAAATGCTCCACCTGTTGCGTTATCCAGTGTCGGCTTGGTAGCCGAATTCAGTGCCTTATAGAATGTCTGCATTAGGAAATTTTCGGTCAACTGATGGCTCGGGCATTGTGTCAGCTTATTCTTGAACCTCAACCAAGTCTCATGTAAAGCCTCATGAGGTTGTTGTCTGAAGTTGCTAATTTCATCCCTCAACTGTATCATCCTAGAGGGAGGAAAGAACCTTTCTAGGAAAGCTCCTTTCAACTCTCCCCAGGTTGTGATAGAGTCGGGGGTTAGCTCTATCAACCATAACGCTGCCTCATCAGACAGAGACAACAGAAACAACCTGAGCCTGATCGTTGTCTGACTTACTCCAGGCAATTCGAACTACTTGCAGATACCCACAAAATTCATTAGGTGTCGGTTTGGATCATCACCAGCGACACCACGAAACACCCCTCTCAAATTCAACAGCTGAATCATTGTGCTCGTAATGTTGAACTTGGCCTCGGGTGCTAGCGGAGAAAGAACAATGGCGCCCGTAGCACCAACTCCATCCAAGTCGATATCCTCATCATTCAAGTGATGCTGAGCCTGTTGAGCCTGCTGTTCTGCAGCAAGCCTTGCTGCCTCCTGCTGTTGTACATTCATGGTTTGCCTTAGCATTCTTGTGAGCTCGGGGTCGTAGGGTAATATTGGTTCACCCGAGCGTCGGGTACTTGGCATGCACAACTCTGTACCCTGTAACACACAAAAACAACAAATAAAAGTAAAAGCAGGAAAGTATGACTAAGAGTCAAATAAACACACCGGACTTAATAAACAACCGTATTCCCCGGCAACGGCGCCAAAATTTGATAACGCTCAAATTAGGACTCCAAATTAAGAAGCGTAAGCGGTCGTCGTCAAATATAGAACCCAACAGAGGTTGGGGTCGATCCCAGAGGGAATAAGGTGCAAATTAAGTCGTTAGTGAATTAGATGACTAATAATCAATAGTTTCCGGTAAACTGGGGGAGGGGGGTTCTGTGATCAATATTTGAACAATGCAAGTAACTAATTGCGAGTTTCAACGAGTATTAATCAATATGAGAATGAACTAGGGAAGTGTTCACCATGGCATCGTAACAATTTTGACTCAAAGCTTAACCGGGTTCTTTCTATATGCATATCACGATGTGATTGAATTAATGGTATCATCTAAACGTTTCTCAACCAAATAAACGAATTTCCTTTTCAATTCTCTCAAACTTGAAAAGGTGAACTTTCTTATTTCAATCCTAAACATCGAGTAGATTAATCTAGTTACAGCATTAATCATAAGACGAGAGTTGGTAGTCTCGAATCCTCGTAATTAATCAAATTTTCCGATTTTAATCTCTTTGTTCAAGCAAATCAAACCTAGGTATGTTCTAATGTTTGCAGCCATTAGAAAACGTAAATAACGAATGATTAACAACGTGACAACATATAAATTGAACCCTACGCTACCCGGAATTTATATTGTTACTTTAGCCATGGCTCCCACAACCCTAATTGTGGGAAATTAGTTACTCATGCTATTAAAGAAATAGAAGAAAATCATATTCATAATAAGAGAAGGATTCTTACAAATAGTATGATATTTACTTCAATTATCCAAGAACAAGCAGCCAAAAATCCCAAGAGTAATCGAAGAAGAAGAATAATATGTTGGTGTCATATTTTTCCTCTCAAAAAGTCATCCCAATTAGTATCTAAAAATATTTGGTAATAATTCATAAAATAACCCTAACACAGGGTATTTATAGTAGTCCAGGTAATAAAGTCCAAAAATAGAATTTTCGGAATCCCGCGTCGCATTGACGGGTCGCCTGACGGACCGTCATGCATGTGACTGGCCGTCACTTGAGCCGTCACTGCTAAACAGTGAGCTTCCAGGAAAATTCTCAGGTAAGTCGTCCACCAGGTGACGACCTACAACTTTATATGCGTTTTATGACTAATTTTCAGGTAAGTCGTCACTTGCTCGACGACTTACATGTATATAGGGTAAAAAATGCATTTGAGGAGTGCGTTTTATCTTGGTGGATTAGGTGACGGTCCGTCAGGTTAGTGACGGGCCGTCAGACGGGCCGTCACTCCTAGGCGTGCTTCGACGACTTGCTGTCTCGTCCTGGCGGCCTAGCTGACGGCCAGTCACAGGTGTGATGGTCAGTCATGCCAGCCGTCAAGCTTAACCAGTTGAGGATTTTGAACATTTTCTTCCATTTCTATATCTAGCTCCATTCCCTGCACATATAACAATAAAACATCAAAAACCACAAAAGTTGCTTGAAAACTCGCGAGTATTCTTAGTTAAAGGCGTCAAATGTGTCGTAGAATCTCGGCACATCAGCAAGTACCTTGATCCGTGTTCTACTCACATCGGAAACAGATCCCTAGTCGTCCTATCTCTTGTTTACATCTCGCATTTATTTTTATTGTTTGGTTTGGAATTGAATTGTGACAGATTCCCAATTCCCCCCTTTTACATTATTTGTTTTTTTAAAAGTTTACTCTCGTTGTCAAGTCTTTTCTATAATCTCTTAGGCTAAGCTCCAATTCCTTATAGGATCGACCCCGACTCCCATCGGATAAAAAATTTTGTTTTGCTTAACGATCGTTGATACCTCCATCTTTCAGAGTACATTTGAGAGTTATCACTATACTCTATATTTTGAGGCACGCCTGTGGTATGATTTCATCTTCTCCTACTTCTTACCTTCTAAGAATGATCAGAAGGTTACATAGAAGGGCGCCATTCTAGTAGCCCCCATCATGTCAGGGGAACATGTCAACTTCGAAGAGATCACATCGGTGGTAATCAAAAGAAAAGCACGTCGAGGTGTGATTCATTCCCCTTCCCTGTGCTCATTATAAAGCTCTGTGCTAAAGCTAGAATTCTATACTTCTACTTTGATAACCCTACTCCTGCCATTGGTGTACTTGACCTTGGGAAGATGACATATGTGGATGCCCCCAAGATGAAGAGGCACAAAATGCAGCCCTTTGCTGATGTCCAGGATGAGGACACTGTTATTGAGCCTACTGTTTCTTCTTTATCCAGATCAAACTCGAATACACCTACTCCTACAGAGTCAGGAAATGCTATAGTTGCAGCTCCACCTCGACCCTCACCATCATTATCTACCTCAACCTCAGCTGGCTTTCAAAAGCTGGTTGACATGACCTTCTCTCATGATAGGCAGTTGACTGCCTTGGCTGACAAGCTACCCGAGATGATTCAGAGGGTGGTAAAGAAGGATATGAAGGGGGTAGTGAGTAGTGTGACCAATCTATGCAAGAGGGTAGATGTTATTGAGAGTGTTATGGCAGAGATACAAAAGGATATTGACAAGGCCAAAGGGAAGGCACCGATGAGCAATACAGATATGAGTGCTTTTGAGATCGCCTTGGCTGCACCCTATCCCACTTCTGGCCCCATTGATACATTGATTTCTACTTTGGGTAGCGATGATGAGGAGCTTGAAGATGCTCAGAACCCAGAATTGTAGCAGGTGCTTTATGAGTCACGGCACACCACACACTCTTGCAAGGGTGAAGCAGGCACCAATTTAGAGCAGGCGGAGCGGGAGTAGAATGAGGAGGAGTAGCCCGTACAGTGAGTTCTTTCACCTTTTCCTTACTTGTTTGAGCTTAAGCATTGAGGGCAATGCTTTATTCTTGTGGGAGAGGTGGTGCATTATTGATTGTTGATGTTGGTTGTCCATGTTGAGATTTTAGATATTGTTTTTTTATTGCCCTTGTCGGGCCATGACATTTTCCTTTCATGTTAGACAATTTATTTACCCCATGTCGGGCATGATTTGGATGATTGTGATATTGCCCTTATCGGGCGCTTTATTTAATTAATGCTTAAACTTTTCCTTTGTCGGGCTTATTTTATATGTTGTTTGAGTTTTGATATAGCTAGGTTGGTCCTACACGATCTATAATTTCACTATTTGTGCCCTGTAAACGCGCTTAATACCCTCGCCGAGGCTTAATTTTAAATGATTCATGAGCACTTTAATTTTGGTCGCCTTGTTAATAGTAGATTAGTGAATAAACTCCAAGGGTTTTCTTCATACCACGGTTCTTTCCCAAGGATCAAACTATTTTCTTCATTTTCTTTTGTTTATTTTTGTGTCAAACCGGGTTTGTGTTTCCCAATGAAAGATTGAGAGGCAACTTTCTTAAGGAAAAATGTCAAGTTTTAGTTTAAAATTGAGTTCGTATTTTGCTTATCTCAAAATGGGCCCACCAAAAAAAATTCTTAGCAAGATGTTTTTGGCAAATTGAAGGAAAGAGGGAAAATGATTTTGAGTAAAGCATTCTCTTGTAATGACTTGCACATTCCCCGTTTGTCTTGATCAATTTACAAACGAGTGCGTAAAAGAACTCAGAATAGCTTGTCAAAAGTCATTTGTCTCAATTAATTGCAAGACTAATTGTCAAATTCTTGTGTTGTGATGCCTTGTGTGGTAAGGTTGTACCTCGTTCTTGTGTATATGTGTTGTTTAGAACTTTCCCCGAATGTGATTCAAGGCAAAATCCTAGGTGTAACCAAGCTTGGAAGATGACCTTAGGCCCTTTTTGAATAACCACTTCACCCAAATTGGCTTCCCTTGACATAGATCTTAGTAAGCCTCTTTGATCTTGTGACCTTTATTTGGCACCTTGTTAGATACCTTGACCCTTTTTGGATCCATCAATTCTTGCACCCATCCTCTCTAATGGCTCAAAAGTGAAACGTAGGCTAAAAGCCTAAGTTTGGGGGAGGGGTAATTGAAATGATAGCATAGTCAAAAGCCTAAGTTTGGGGTGTATGTGCTAATGATGAGAAGAAAAGGGATTCATTTCAACACAAGGTAGCACCATATGCCTAAAATGAAAAAATTGCTTCCAAATGTCCAATGAAATGCACAAATTGAAAAGAAAAAAAGGACTTGGTGCTACCAAGTGAAGGTGATAAAAGGATGTCAAATGATCAAGTTGAAGGGAAACTTTGGGTTGTGAGAGGGGAAAATAAGGTGAAGTTATTTTTCAAAAATATGAGCGGTGTTTTAAATGATCATAAAGAGCGTTAGGGAGGTTTAGTCACTTGAGTCAAATACAATCCTCACCTGAACCCTAGAAAGCATCATAATCCGCAAGTCCTTAGTGATTTCAAGCTTGGTAACTCTACATTAGTGGCAAATTACATAAAGGTCAAGTTTATGGTTCAATGCATGTGCCCTAAAACATCTTTGAGAGAGTGAGAGTCTTTTTTGGTTCTCTTATAATCCCTTTTTATTGTGAATTGCATGATTTCAGTGGGATTCTCTCTTATGGTGAGTGGCATCGCACACTTAAAATGAATGATGAAGTCTCTATTTCAATTGAGAGGAATGAATGAGATAAGTTGTGTGGAAAATCTCGAGGCAAATCTTGAAGGTCCATGACAATGACTTGAGAATCTTGAATATCTTGTTTTGAAAGACAAGAAATGAAGTCCTTTTGATAAACGTTTGAAATGAGCACTTGCCTTGAGAATATGGTGATACCAATTGAGATGGGCATTGTAGTTGATTCATTTTGTTTGTTATTTTCTTAGTTTTTAGAGTTTAGATTAATCTTGTGTGCACCCTTTGTGTTTTAGAACCTAATTCATTCCTTACCTTGTGAGTATCTTGCTTGAGGACAAGCAATAGTTCAAGTTTGGGGGTTTGATATGTTGGTAATCTACCAACTTATAGAACCTTTATTCATGAATTATTGCTATATTTTGATTAAAATTAAAGGTACTTATTGCCCTTATTGATTAAAATGCGGGTACTCTTGGTCAAAAATAGAAAACAAAGAAATTGAACCCAAAGAGCTCAAAAAGAGTTAAAGTGTAAAGGTGATCGAAAAAAGAGGAAGAATCTGCCGAGAGGTGTGACTGCCATATGAACCGCACAATGCGGCATGTGGACCGCTCCTTCTTTGCACCACACCACAAGAATAGCTGACATCACTGGTTAGAGGAAAAAGCAACATGCAACACACAAAAAGTAAGGTGTGATCACACATTGCGTTGCACCAGCCCCGAGGGGCATTTTTATCCAACGCCAAGTGATATATTGAGAAGCTTCTAATACCCATTTTGGAGTGTGTCCCTGAGAGAGAATTTTAGTTTTTACTTTCCCCAAAGGTTATATTGAGAGTACACTCTTCTCTCTTCATCTTCTCTAATTAGAATCGCCATTTTTTTAAGGATTTGAGCTTGGATTTGGAGTTTATCTTTGAATATGAATGGAATTATGGATAACCCATTTGGTATATCTTCTTATTTCCTTAATATGAGTAGCTAATTTCCTTGTCTAAGGGTATGTGAATGATGGATATTTGAATTTAGGTGTGAGTATTAATTAATCGTGCTTATTATTGATGAATTAGTATGGGTCTATTGAATTGTCCATGATTTAATTATAAAATTGATGGTTGCAAATATTGATTGAGTTCTCTTAATTGTGTTCTTGCTTGGAAGAGGAGTTCATAATTCAGATAGGAATTCAATAGTGGAAATTTGGGATTTCCACTATAGATTGAGGCTAGAAATAGCTTGACCGAAGGAAATTCCCATCTAAGAATCTAAGCTAGAAATAGTAAGATTCACCCAAGCACTAAATTGGTTGGTTTAAGGTAAAGCCATGGTGCTTGAATAGAGACCATGGTATATATGTTTGGAAGGTCGAAATACTATCAAACATAGCTCAAACCAATGCTACCCATACCTTTAATTGAGAATTTGCATGATTAATTAATCCCCTAACCCATTGTAGAATCCCATCGGAAGCATACCCCTAGTCTTCCATCTTATTGATAAACAAAATATTGTTTACATTGATCTCTTGTTTAAATCGCGACTTAGTTAATTCCCATTCCTTTTTCCCCTAACTTAAAATATTCAATTGCTTGAACATCTACTTGGCTTAGTGATTACTACTCGATGATTTCTTAGTGAATCGTCACTCCATTCTCCGTGGATATGACCCCGACCATCCATTAGGTATATTTATTTTTTTGTATGATGATTGTTACCACCTCCTTTGGGAGAGTATTTTTGAATATCATCACATGGCCCACCATTCTAAAATAGTAAGGTCTTATCCTATCTAAAAATAGTAAATCCCTATCTGGGCACACCATTCTATCCTAATAAAATAAAATACAAGACACGCTTTATTCAAACTCGGCCCTACTACCATATGATGGAGTCTAATAAAACAAAAGACACTACAACCTAAGTTCTATTAAGAAACTGTAAATTCTTGAAAATCGTAGTATGTACATATGTACATCTGGAGGTATTTGATGGCATGTGAAAGCAGGGTCTACTTTTGTCTTTTCTGCTATAAGCAGGTGGATAAGAAACTTGCAAGATGGTGTGTAGACAACTTATAAGCAGGTGGGTAAGCTGGTTGTAAGCTAGCGGGTAGTCATTTGGCAAGTAGGTGGGTAAGCTACTAAGGGGATTTTGTCTTCACATGGGTAGTAAACTTGGTATGGGTAATTTTTCTATGGTAACTGGTGAAATTCTTGCATGCATCATTCGGAATCATCTGATGGAGCAGTGTTTAAAGGTGTTTATGGCGGGCTTGCATATCCTTCGTCCATCCACCAGTCAGTCCCATGTTTTCTTCTCAAACACGCCTTATTTTCCAGGCTTCTTTTCTGCGATTTGGGAAGTAATTCTTCTTATTGGATGGCTCTGGTGCATTGTGTTCCCATTTTTGTGATAGAATATTTAATATTTTCTTTGTGGTGTCCTGAGTTACTTCATCCCTAAAAATTTATTGCACTCATAGACTCCTTCTATATGCAAGGATAGATAGATCAAATGGGTCCTCATATTGTTTAAATATCACTGGTAGATAATTCGCCATTACAGATGGGATCATCTTTTATGTGTTATGCATGAAGATATGCTTAGCTAGCTTTTTGCTGATCTGCTCCTCATTGATAGTATGAAATACCATTAAATATGACCTGAACTTCCTTTTGAAAGATATTCCTTGGGTTTTAATCTCCCATTGATCCTTAAGTTGCCTGTAGATATCAAACCCGATGATGAGGTTTTTTCCTGGAACATCGGAACTAAGTAGTTTGGTTTAGAATTGTAATCCTGGAAAGAATTTGATCAGGACTGGATGCCTCGTGATAACCCTGGTAGTCAGGATCCCATCAGATGCAATGTTGAACCTCATAGTATAGGGAATCCATTGATCTTTAGGAATAACAGTTGGGTTAAGTATCGAAGAGGTTGTACTGGTGTCCACAAAAGAAATGACTTGAACTAGTTTATCCTATTTGGATGGATAGATAGTCACCTGTACGTGAGGGGCTTTTGCATCAAAAGTGATATTAGTCTTTTCTTCCTTTACCTTTGATATTTGCATATGTTCTGCATTTGAAATGGTATTGATCCCTTTTTTTACCACGGATATCTGAAAATGTTCATCACTTAATTTTTCATAGACATCCATAGAGAAGAGAGTCTTCTCCATTGGTTCTTCTTCTAAGGAGAAGATCGATTTAATATCATCATCTCGATTGAGATAGATGCCTGCATGATCTGCTATTTTATCTAATAGCTGGATTGATCTATCTGACCTTCTAAGACTGGGGACAATTTCTTGCAAAATGTCAACTTTTGTTGCAGATGAAGCATCTACCATTTTTCTAGGAATTTCTTGGGTTTCTTCTCCTGAAGTATTTTGTACGTCTTATGAACGTGGAATTTCCACCTGAAGGCTTTGTCTATTTGAACCACCTGAATTTTTTCTGTTATCTGGGTGTATGGCAAGAGCAATCTGATCTAGTGATAAGATAAGATATGGCGCAGGATTTTTCTAGGACTGGATTGTTTTGAATGATCTGCTTTAGTGAAGAACTATTTGTACGTATATCATCCAGTGCACGGAATATCACTTGACTGATGTATCCGACCTTTGGGATCATTATGGATTGGAATTTCTCCTCAATGATCATCATAGTGCGGCCTGACAACATCTTTGGTAGCAACGAAACAAAGTATTGCTTTATGCTAGGATCTCCGCCTAATTCAAAGTATATTTTTGCCATCTTATGAAATTTAACATTGATGATATCCCTTTTAAATGAGACACACTCCATTTTGAAGAATTGTCATAGCAACTTTTCTTTCCTTTGGCCAGTATCACCATAGAATACCTCTTGCCATATTCTAATATTATAGACAAAGTATTAGGATGTGAGGAAGATGTTTTTATCTTGTATCCCAAGTGAATTCCACCAATCTCTCAGGATTCCGGAGAACTTCGAAGTGAGTTCTAACAGGATCAGGTACTTTTCTGCTGAACCAGATTCTTTGTCGACATCCAAGTATAGAAATCTTGGATCCTTTGGGGCCATCTTGATACTTTGACATCATCAAGGGTGAAGGTATGGAATCCAGTTCCAACTAATTTTGGTATTGGTGGTTCAAGTCTCCTTTCTGGAATCGGATCATATGTCATTCCTTTCTATGAATCAGAAACTTCTGGTTCTCTTGGTCTATTCATGAATATTGATGGATACTCTTCTTTAGCTGATTTAGTTGAGGATTCTACAGTTTCTTCAACATATTCCTTGGAGTCTTATGAGAAATCTTCACTCCCTTTGATGTATCCTTCAGTAGGATCACTATTATATGGATCTTCAGTTTCTTCAGTGTATCCTTCAATGGGATCATCAACAAGTGGATCATCACTGTACTTCGAGTATGTCTCTGTAGGTGTTAGGAGACTTCCCACTCACACGTAAGTGTACGTGGTCATCCAAGTAATATAGACTAGTTAGTACGGATATTGTACCCAAGAGACTTATGACTTAGCAAATGTTCTAATTTATGCGTATACCGCTAAAATAAACAAGTATGAAAGTAGCTAGAATATGGGTTTAATAGTAATTAAAGAACTGAAATAAAATGATTGAATTAAATACGAGTAAGTAATGATTTTTTGGTTCAAAGTTTAGAGAGAATTCTAGGGTTACAGCTTTATTACACAATCATAAGTAGTAGTCACTTGAATCGACTTGTTCGTTCAACTAGTTGTTAATTCCGGGGTTGATTTTTAAAAAATGGTCTTCTGAGCCTCTAGTTGCCTATCCATAATAGCATCACAACTACATCTTTGAGCGGGGATGTGACATCTTATTTTAAAAGCATTTATATATCTTCCCGTATGAACCAAGCAAGGCGTTCTAGGTATATTCCTATCCTAGTTGCTAACCTACCCTTTTACATTACAAAAGAGAGGTCTTGCCCCTTATAGTCCTCGATCTACCTTGTTGCTTCTTCTCCCGAGTTCACAATAATGTTATATATTTATTCTAATGGCGGCCAAGCATCAAAATACTAAACACAGGAATATGAGAACAACTATTAATGGCAAATGAACAATCAATCCAATTCATACTAAATAATCATGTGTTTATAGCCGTAAATCTAGAACAAGGGTTCTTAGCCACTCATGCTACTCAAAAACAAAGATAACAATGTTTTCATCCAAAGTATGACTAAGAAAAGGAACAAGAAAATAAACCTAATGATGAATTCTAATCTCTTTCTTGTGCTTTGAAAATATGACGGAACCCTTACACAAGACGTCTAAGGTTCTATTTATAGGGCTTGGGAATAACCCCTTTTCTTTCATGGAATCAAAATAGGAGAACGCTGAAATTTTGACAGGGACGTTGGCTGGCGCGACGCGCCATCAGTGTGCCAAGCTTGGTGCCCAGTAGTTTGGACCTTGGGGCAGTGCACCACTGATGTGCCAAGCTGCCCCTTCAGTAGTTTAGTGCCTGGGGTAGCGCCCCATCGATGCGCCATTGCCAAATTTCGTCTCTCTATGTGCTCTTGAGCATTTCATTGCGTTGCATCCATGCTTCCTTCATCCAAATCACCTTATGTTGGTTAATTTCCCTCGTTATTTCACCTGTAAGTATCTAATCATGTGTCTTAGTACAACATATAGCAATTCAACTAAAAACACACAATATATTGTAAGTAATGCTCGTAAAACATAAGGCAAACATGGGTAAAATACGATAAATGGGCATATAAATATGCCCAAGATCACCACCCCACACTTAAACCTTTGTTCATCCTCGAACAACTCACTATCATCCATCCTAAGATTCACCATAAACACCTAAGGAACTTTCCATCCTCGCTTGCACGCGGTTAGACAATTTTAATCACGCTATTGTAGTTCATTTAGCAAGCAATATTCAAACACCATTTTTAGCTCTAAGACCTTTCACATGAAACAACACACCCTCTATAACCGACTATTTATCACAATATCGGGCTAACATATCCATGTGTGAACAACGCAAGTAGTAACACTACCAAATACATGTCATGAGAGCCCTCACAATTTAGTATTGCCCCAATTTATTTATTTTACTCACTTCATTTTAATTTCATTGGAGCATTTTGAATCAATTAAGCGCTCACTCTCACAAAAGATGTTTCAAACATATCATAACATACTATAGTCTTACCCTTAGTGTATAGCGAATTCAACAAAGCAATCACATTCATGAAATTAAAAGGACTTTCATTTGGTTGTAATGTCGGCTTCGGGACGAGTAGGATACTTTTAGGCATAAAGTGACTATTTTCCCTATTGCACATGAAACTACAGTTTTACTCTTTTCTTCATCCTTCTTTCTTAGTTTCTTCTATGTTCAGACCTTCTTGTACTACTACTTATTCCACCTTCTTTTCACCCTCTATTTTATGTGTACTTGTTGCTAGCAAAACTTATTTCTTTTTCTTTTCTCTCTTCTCTTTATTTTTTTCAAAAAGTTCAAACTCTTTTGAGAAATGATTGACTGTTCTTGATCCTTGAATGTCATTGTGTGGTTGTGATTGTAATAATTATGCTTAAGCCGAGCTGATGTTTTGATAGTTGGTAGTGGTATGGTTTCTTGGTGCCAAATGTGTGTGAGCTTATTGTTATAAATTCTTACTCTGTGCATGCATCTAGAACTTGCCCGTTCTATTTTGTTAAGCTTGAAGTTGGTTGCTTAGGAAAGGATCACAGGCCCTTTTTGTGTGCAGTCCACTTAGCCTATAAGACCGTCCAAATGCAAATAATCCCTTTGATCCCTGTTTGAGCCATAATTGACCCTATTCTTGCAATAACCTGTCACCGTTTCTTTTTAACTTTAAATCCCTATTTTGGCCCTGGTCCTTCCTTGGACATTGTGCACCTCAACTAAGGCAATCAGCCTAAGTTGAAGGTGGCTACTATAGAGGTAAATGATAAGAAAAACAGGATGGATAAGATTGATTGTGGATAGAATGAAACTTTCGAGTGTGTGCCTAAGAAAAGAAAGAAAAAGAAACGAAAAAGAGATGAAAACAAAAAAAAGAAAAAAAAGAATTGTCAAAAGAAAGAGGCCGCACCTGTAGCTAGAAAGAAGGGAATAAAAAAAAAAGAATAAGGATGGACGAAGTAAAGTGAAGTGGAAAAAGTAGGTCGGTGATTCCAAGGAGGGTTTAGTCACTATTCCCCAAACGTATCCTACCTGCACCCGAAGCCTCATTACAAGCCAAAACAAGTCCTGTAGTGATCCTGAGCGGCTCTCTGAAAAACTGAAATAGAATAGCAAGGGCAAGTTTATGGCATCGCATGTGCATTGTTTGAAATTGTTTGTGAGTGTGAGCGCCTTACCAAGTCCCAAATCTTGTGTGTGGGACTTCTTTGTGGTGAGGGTACCGAGAATTCTGTATCATCTATTGACTGATTGGGATAGCTGTTGTGTGTGTATGTAGAATATTCTATCATATCGGAATGACATGTTTGGATCCTCACAAGTTAGCGTTTCAAACATATTTGTGTACTACCCGGGGGGGTGGGGGGCTTGATTTAAATTTAATAGACTGTTGAGTGGCCATGATTTGCTAAAGATATGTGTTTGTATTCCTAGCTGAGTCATCATTTTGTTTTTGTTATGTTGCTTGAGGACAAGTGAACGATTTAAGTTGAGGGTGTTGATGTGCCGGGATTCTACGACACATTTGACGCCTTTAACTAAGAATACTCGCGAGTTTTCAAGCAACTTTTGTGATTTTTGATGTTTTATTGTTATATTTGCAGGGAATGGAGCTAGAGATAGAAACGGAAGAAAATTTTCAAAAACCTCAACTGGTTAAGCTTGACGGCTGGCATGACTGACCGTCACACCTGTAACTGGCCGTCAGCCAGGCCGCCAGGACGAGACAGCAAGTCGTCGAAGCACTGCCTAGGAGTGACGGCCCGTCTGACGGCCCGTCACTAACCTGACGGACCGTCACCCAAGCCACCAAGATAAAATGCACTCCTCAAATGCATTTTTTACCCTATATACATGTAAGTCATCGAGCAGGTGACAACTTACCTAAAAATTAGTCATAAAACACATATAAAGTTGTAAGTCGTCACCTAGTGGACGACTTACTTGAGAATTTTCCTGGAAGCTCACTGTTTAGCAGTGACGGCTCAAGTGACGGCAAGTCACATGCGTGACGGTCCGTCAGGCGACCCGTCAACGCGACGCGGGATTCTGAAAATTCTATTTTTGGACTTTATTTCCTGGACTACTATAAATACCCTGTGTTAGGGTTATTTTATGAATTATTACCAAATCTTTCTAGAGACTAATTGGGACGACTTTTTGAGAGGAAAAATACGACACCAACGTATTATTATTCTTCATCGATTACTCTTGGGATTTTTGGCTGCTTGTTCTTGGATAATTGAAGTAAATTTCATACTATTTGTAAGAATCCTTCTCTTATTATGAATATGATTTTCTTCTACTTCTTTAATAGCATGAGTAGCTAATTTCCCACAACTAGGGTTGTGGGAGCCATGGCAAAAGTAACAATATAGATTCCGGGTAGCGTAGGGTTCAATTTATATGTCGTCACGTAGTTAATCATTCGTTATTTACGTTTTCTAATAGTTGCAAACATTAGAATATACCTAGGTTTGATTTGCTTGAACAAAGAGATTAAAATCGGGAAATTTGATTAACTACGAGGATTCGAGACTACCAACTCTCGTCTTATGATTAATGCTGTAACTAGATTAATCTACTTGATGTTTAGAATTGAAATAAGAAAGTTCACCTTTTCAAGTTCGAGAGAATTGAAAAGGAAATTCGTCTATTTGGTTGAGAAACGTTTAGATGATACCATTAATTCAATCACATCGTGATATGCATATAGAAAGAACCCGGTTAAGCTTTGAGTCAAAATTGTTACGACGCCATGGTGAACACTTCCTAGTTCATTCTCATATTGATTAATACTCGTTGAAACTCACAATTAGTTACTTGCATTGTTCAAATATTGATCACACAAACCCCCCCCCCCAATTTACCGGAAACTATTGATTATTAGTCATCTAATTCACTAACGACTTAATTTGCCCCTTATTCCCTGTGGGATCGACCCCAACCTCTGTTGGGTTCTATATTTGACGACGACCGCTTAGGCTTCTTAATTTGGAGTCGTAATTTGAGCGTTATCACTTGCTTAAATGCATGAATTCTTACTGAATAACATAGGTAGCATTGGTTTTAGGCATGATTATTAATCTCTCAATCACACAATCATTCATCCAATGGTCTTTGGTTAAGCACCATTGTTTGGGCATAAACCAACCAATATAGGCTTGGGGAGGTAACACTATCTCTAGCTTAGACCCTTAAATGGTTGTTTCTGGCGAATTGAGCTATTTATAGCCTCAATCTAAGTGGAATCCCAAGTACCCACTAGCAATTTCACATCCAAAATCATGAACCCCTTTGTCAAGCAAGAACACAATAAAGTAAACTAAATCAATCTTTGCAACCACTAATTTTAGAGTTAAAATATGGTGAAATCACTAGACCCATATCATATTATCAATTATAAACACAAAATAAGCAAGACACATACCCTTTTATGAAGTACCTTTCATCAACACAGCCCTAGATAAGGAGACTTAGCCACTCATGCTAAAGGAAGAAGAAAGTATACCCATAGGGAAATTCAAATTCCTTTTCATTAATTGTAGAAAGAATCCAATATCCAAGCTCAAATTTATGAGTCCAAGGTTGAAGATTGAGAGAATGGATTGAAACCCTATTTCTTGCCTTGGGAGAGAAACTTGCTCAAAAACTGAAAACTATCAAAAAACTATGAAAAATTATGCCTAAATTGGGTTTTAGAATGTTCCCAAATCGTCACATCAAAATGGATAAAATTGCCCCTCGAGTGCTGTGCGCCGTAATGTGTGGTTCGCACGTCTTGTTGTGCACATCACACAACTCCACATAAGTGAAATTGACACTTGGCTCATACTTGCAGCTTTGTGTGAAATGGGGTGCGGTTCGCACCATACTTTGTGCATGTCCCACGGGCGCCTCACCCCCTTAAGAGATTCTCCTCTTCTTCTAAGTCCTTCATACGGAGGAGGTGCAGACTGCACCAAGGGTTGTGCATGTCATAAGAGGTCTGCATCTCAACGCAAAATCTTCATCTTAATTGATCACTTCACACTTCAACTCCTTTTGAGATCTTTTGGACCCAATTCCTTGTTTTTTTTATCTTTGACCAAGGGTACCTGCATTAATGTCAATAAAGGCCATAATAACCTCTAAATCTTATCAAAACATGGCAATAATTCATGATTAAAGGCTCAATAAGTTGATAGATTACCGACTTATCAAACCCGCAAACTTGAACTATTGCCTGTCCTCAAGCAAGATACTCATAAGGTGAGGAATGAATTATTCTCTAAAACTCAATCAAGGCACAAAAGACTAATCTATTCCAAAAACTAAGGAAAATAAAAATAAAAAGACTCAAACAAAAGACTCAACTACAATGATCATCTCAATTTGTACCACCACATTATCAAGGCAATTGATCATTTCAAAACTTTTCAAAAGGACTTCAATTCTCATCCAAAATCAAGGGGATTTGTCATTCAAAACAAGATATAAAGCTTCTCGAGTCATTGGCATGGACCATCAAGGTTTTCCTCGAGATTCGCTGCACAACTGATCTTATTCATTTCTCTAAATTGAAATAGAGACTTCATGTTTCAATTCGAGTGCATGATACCACTCACCACAAGAGAGAATCCCACTTACTATCATGCAATTCAGAATACAAGGGATAAGAAGAGAACCAAAAAGACTCTCACTCTCTCAAGGAAGTTCAAGTGCACACTTGTCAAACAATAGGCTTGCCCTTCATGTAAATTGCCACTAATGTAGAGTGGCCAAGCTTGAAATCACTAAGGAATTGCGGGTTATGATGTTAGCTAGGGTTAATGTGAGGATTAAATTTGGCTCAAGTGAATAAACATCCCTAACGCTCTTTCTTATCATTTTTGAACAACGCTCATATTTTTTGAACTTTGGCTTCACCTTATTTCTCCCTCACACAACCTAAGCTTTTCCCTTTTAATTTTGATCATTCAACCTCCTTATAACACCTTCGCTTGGTAGCTCTGATTCTTTTATTTTTATTTTGCCCATTAGATTGAAATTTTGGAGGAATTTTCAATTCAACATAAGGTGCTACCTTGCACTTGAAGTGCATTTATTTTCTTCTCCACATTAAGCACATACACCCCCAAACTTAGGATTTTGCCTATGTTGTCATTTCATTCCCCCCCAATCTTAGGCTTTTAACTTATGTATTACTTTTAGGCCATTAGGGAGGACAAGTACTAAAATAGAGGTTCCAAAAAGGTTAAGGTATCGAACAAGGTGCCAAAGAACGGTCACAATCTCAAAAGGGGTTCACTAGGATAGATGTCAAGGGAAGTCATTTGGGTGGAGTGGCTATTAAAAAAGGGCCTAAGATCATCTTCCAAGCTTGGTCACATCTAGAATTTTTCGTTGAATCACATTCGGGGCAAGTTCTAGACAACACGCATGCACGAGAGTCTAGGTATTGCCTCACCACACATGGCATCACCTAACAAGAACTTTCAACATTAGTCTCAAGATTAATTGGGACAAATGAATTTTGACAAGTTATTTCGAGTTCATTACACACATATTTGTGAATTGATCAAGCCAAACTGAGAGTGTGCAAGTCATGACAAGAGAATGCTTTCTTCAAAAATTTATTTTCCCTTTTTCTTTCATTTCCAAAAACCTCTTGGCAAGAATTTTTTTTGATGGGTCCATTTTGAGACAAGGAATGCACAGACTCAAATTAAACTAAAACTTGCAATTTTCCCTTAAGAAAGTTGTCTCTCAATCTATCATAGGGAAACACCAACCCAGTTCGACATAAAAATAGAAGAAAAAGAAAATAAAGAAAAAAATATTTGCTCCTTGGGAAAGAACCGTGGTATTAAGAAATTCCTCAGAGTTTATTGCTAAACTACTATTAACAAGGCGACTACCAAATTTGTGCGCTCATGAATCATTTAAAATATAAGCCTCGGCATAAGCCCTTAGCATATTTTCAAGGCACGGGTAGCGAGACAATGAAATCGTGTAAGACTAACCCGACACACAATCAAGATTTCAAAAAAAATAATCAAGCCAGACAAGGGCACAATTAAGCATAAAATCAAAAGACATTAAACATAAAACCCATCGAGGGAACAATCAAGCACAGGGCCAAGAGGCAAATCAAGCATCACGAATAATTATAGACAATCCCCAAACTTAAAGTACGCATAGCCCTCGATGCACAATAAAAACTTATACATATATGAATGAGTGCAAAAACTCCTTGGTGATGCTAATGGTGGCGACGATGCCTCCTTCAGTAAACTCGCTGAGGTGGCCTATGAGACCAAGGTGGTGATGATGCTGGTGGTGGGATATAAGTATGCGCTAGGTCAATTTGAAAACCTGCCAATGTAGGTATTACAGGGTCCCATGGCAGCTGAAGGGGCCCAAAAGGGTCATCCATGAACCATTTGTTCTCGGCGGTCATCAACTCATGATAAGAAGGTGGAGGTGCAGCCCAACTTGGCCTAGGTAGATGCCTCTATTCAAACACAGGTGAATTAAGAGGATCCAAATATTGCTGGGCTGATGGAGCATCAGATACTTCTTGAATTTCAGATGCACTTCTGACATCATTGGGGTCCAAACCTGTGCACCAATCATCAGGAGGGCTAGCAACCCTTGGAGAGGAAATAGAATTCGGTGCCGGTAGATTAAGATCCGAATTAGGAATATTTAGCTCAACATGTTGAATTGCTTGCCTAAGCTCATCAACCTTCACTTCCATGGTATCCAATTTAGCATAAAGCTTGCTCACACTTGACACTATTGTCTTCAATGCCAATTTAATAGCGGATTAAATCATGTGTGGAATGTCCTTAGCTATCCTTTCTTAGCTCTCCTCATTTTTGTGATTAAGTTAACTGAGCTTGAGAAATTTACCCGGAGATGAAGTGGCTTGAGAAGTCACTAGTGTCCAAAGGATCATGAGTAACACTCTAAGCACGAGAAATGATTGACATGGCACTGTGAGCAAGGTGCTTTTTCTTAACATGCGGAGCATCTGTGTCCCGCCTTGTGTCAAAGTGGACCATGCCATTAGCTTGGCTAGTATTGTCTACTGAACGAAACATAGGGTAGTTTTTCTGAAAACAGAGGAGTGATATGAGGACAGGAAAGGCCATGGAGGTGGACTCGTGTCTAGCTCTCCACTTAAGTTGTTCGACAATGATTTCCCCTTCATCCAGTCGTAATCTAGACATGATGTATGCAATAAAAATGGCCATCTTTATAGTAACTTTGGAGGTGTGACTAGTTGGGATAAGTCGTGTGCATACAAAGTCCAACCACATCCGAGCTTGAAACTTAAGATTTGATCGGTAGATCGGTCCTTTTGAGATGGCCCAAAAAGAGGTCCCTTCTGCGATGACACTAGCAACCCACTCATATTGGTCTTTCTTTGTAGCCACTCACTCCATATATCTTGACTTTGGAATTGGTTCATCATCCCTTATGGCAAAATGGATGGCGGTTGGGGTGATATTTATCTCCTTACCTCTCACTAACACTGAATCAAGGCATAGTATCTTGTTTGCAAGGCCCTTATATTTCAGAATGTCTTGTCTAGTCCAATATGATGCATGAAACTCCCATACAACCTCAGGGAAGAATGGGCCTGGAGTTTTGGCAAAGTGTTCCCAGGATCTTTTATGGAATTGTTTGGGTATATTTGGGAACTCCACTTCTAATGCTTCCACCTCAAACCCTTTTTCTTCCATAAATGATTGCTTCCCCTGAAATTTTGGATAGTATGCCACCATCCCCTCGAGGACAAATTGGATTTCAAACTCAAAAAGACCCTTATCCTGCATAGGTAAGCCCACATTTATGGATATGGAAGTGCAATTTGTAGCTCGCCTCTTTTGGTGACGCCGATTGGAAGGCATATTCCTGAAAATGGAGGTTAGGAGCAGGAACCATGCATCTATACACAATTTAAAAGAAGTTAACTAATTAAAAAGAACAAAATGCTAAGAAGGAGAAAATTGAAGTAGGTAACTTGTAGCTCATGCGGACCACGAGCGGACCACACAAATTATAGTGCGCGTCGCACGTGACTTCACATAAGCTACCAGAAACTTACAGGGATTTCTGGAGTGAGGAGCGAAGCTAGTGCAGACCGCATATGCCAAAGTGCATGTCACACCACACTTCACCCCTTGAAATAGTTAACTGGCAATAATGTTTTTCACAAGGTGGGGTGCCTTGTGCGTTTCGCACGTAGAGGTCTATGCTCTGCATGTGAAACACATAGGGAAAACACTTGGTATTTTTCAATCCCTTGTCTTCTCGTGTATTAAGCATGTGATTTGCAGAACAGTACGTGTGCAATGCACTTGGCAACATGCATCACACCAATAATTCAACAATTTTAAACAATAGGGCCAAGAATTCTATGACCAATCCAAATCATTCGGGTACTCAGACTTCCCCAAACTCCATTCGCACAATTCACAAACAAAAGAAAAAATCAACGACTTTCCTTAAGAAGGACGTTACCCCATCTATCATCGGGAATATCAAGCCTTTAATTACAATAATTAGGCACAATCATTCAACAGTTTTTACCTCCCCAAACAAGATTATACACCCAGCAAAATATTCAACATAGATCATGGGCATAAGAGTAGTAACAAATTTCAGCCCCAACTAAAATTTTCAACCAAAACCTTATGAAGATGACGATTTGCCCTTAAGAATGACGTTACCCAATCTATCATAGGGCCAAATCATGCACCAATCACAAGTGAGTTACTCAGACTTCACCCCAAAACACAGATTTTTAAGCTAAAAAGTACTACAATCGACATGCATTATCATCACTTCAAGTTCTACCAAGTTAATTCTAAACAAAATCAATAATACCACCGAAAATTGGGGACCTAAAATTTCAGATCTCAGCCAAAATCAACATGGGGATTCTAACAAACATGCTTCACATTATGAGTTCTCAATCAATATAAAAATTGTATTTAACGTCGGAAAACTTACCACAAGTTAAGATTATGAGAAGGAAAGCAAAAATTGAAGTTTTTTCAAGGTGCAACAATGGAGACCCACGACTTGCCCAGCAAAAATGATGGTGGCGATGACAGACGACAATGGAAGAGGAGTGTGGGTAAGAGAAGGAGAAGATTTTGGGAGAGTTTGGAGGATTTATGGAGGATTTTGGGAGAGAAATTGTGTAGGTTTAGAAAAATATGGGAGAAATAAGGTAAAGGTGACAGTTTAAAGGAGAAAAAAGGAAGAGTCATTGGGCCGGTCTCAGGGTCAGATCAGTAAATAGGTAGGTAAATAAAAAAATTCAAAACTTACCTTGGTGCGTCAAGATGTGCGATTTGCATAAGATCCTATGCAGAACACATGTCGCTTTGCACCTCACCTTTTTCATGCCCAACTTGGACCATCTTTCTGTTAAGGTGTATGATGGTGGTGTGATGCACACAAGTGATAAGTCGGTATTTTACCTACTTATTTAGCCTTTAAGCTTATACTTTTGCTAAGAATAAATGGAAAAATAGTGCAATTGACACGGATTACTTCTATATTTCAGGTTTTTGCATTTTAGAAGTGTTCGAGAAGAATTTGGATGAAAACAAGTCAAAAGGAGGCTATTCAGAGTAACAAGTAGCTGGCAGCTATACATGCCTCCACGAACACGGAGGACTGGACGCAAACGCAAAGGTAAGCTGAGTCAAAGCTCCGCAAACGTGGTGGGCTGCCCACGAATATGAAGGTCAACCAAACAAAGACTATTTGCGAACGTGGTGGACACCACGCGAACACGAAGAAGGGAAGCAACTGCGGGGGCCGAATTGGAAATTTTACCTTTTGGAAACCCCAATCCACATAAAACATTTCCAAGCCATCTTGAAACATATCGTTGGCTATTTTCACAACTTTTGAGCAAGCTTGGGAGCAAGGTTCATCAACCACCATCATAAGAGTGAAGATTTGGATGCTTCGTATTGTAAAATCTTTAGATTCCATTCTTCAACTCTTGTTCTTGATTGCTATTTATTTGGTGTGTTTGTTGACTTGAGATTTTGAGTTTGTATTAGTGATAATACTTGTTGGGTTTTTGATTCTAAATCTAGATTTGTTCTTGTTTGATTATTTAGGTCTCTTGAATCTTGCATTGCTAGAATTTATGGTCAACGGTTGTAAACATTTACTTAGCTTTCTGATTTGGGTTATTGCTCGAGAGAGAATTTTCATAAATTCGGGAAGATTCAATAGTGGAAACTTGGGAATCCATCTAGATTAGAGGCAAGAAATAGCTCCAATCATGGAATCTCCTATTTAAGGGTCTGAGCTAGAGATATGATGACCTCTCCAAGTTAATTGGTTGCTTGTTTATCGTACCGAATGATTTCTAATTGAAATCATTCAGAAATATGGATGTTGATCGAGAGATACCACTCCATACCTATGACCAAGACTACCTAAGTGTCAATCGAATGCAAGTCTTATCGATTTGAATTCCCAAGCCCTTATCTCCTTTGTTATCCTTGCTTGGCAAAAGCAAGGTAAAAACAATTGATCACCTATCTTTTATTTGGTTTTCTTTATCTTTAGTTTTAGCCTAAAACCCCCTTTTAGAAATCCTTTTCCCCTTTTCATTAATTGAACTTTAATAAGTTACTTTTATTCTTTACTAGCTTGACCGCGACTACATTATTCCCTTGGGTTCAACCCCAACACCCATTGGAAATTATAAATTTTGTTTTGACTACGCGATCGATGTGACCTCCTTAATTGGAGAGCATGATTTGAGCGTTTATCAAAAATGGCACCGTTACTGGGGAACAATTTGACGTATTGAGTTAGTTTAGGATTTAAGTTTACTTACTCTAGTTTAATTTTTGTGAATAGTTATTTTTGTTTTGTTTATTTTCATTGTGTTGAATGATGCCATGGAATCTTATAGTGAGGATGTTATGAATGAGGCGAACTTAAAGGTGGAGATGCCCAAATCCCACTTTAACCTTTGTTCGACCTTAAGTTTGATTAAATGGACGAAAGTCAAAGTAATCAAGCTTTTGGAAGACATTGGAAAGAGGGTGGACGAAGGTCTATCCGGTTTTGAGTTTGTCGTGGAACGAAGTCAAAGCGTCCTTCCTCACTTGAAGGATAAAAAGTGTGGATTGTGAAATCAAGAGAATGGCCTTCTCATGCTAAAACCTTCACCCTGGGAGTGCCACCAGAAATTTGATTCATGGTTGGGTCAAAGGTTCAAATCTTCCAAATGGAAATCTCGATGGTGAGGTAGCTTGCGTCGCGCCGCGACATTAAATTGTGCGCTTAATTGGAGGCAACCCATCATTTTTATGCTTTACTTCACTTTTTGTTTCTTTTTGGTGTGATTTAGGTGTCCAAGGGAATGAGAAGAGGAACCAAGTGTTTAGAAGCACCAAAAATACCTTTGAAAGACATGCTTTTCGCACTTGGAAGAGTGCCCGTTGCATATGCCATTGCACAAGTAACCAGTAAACTGATTAAAAACACCGGCATATGTTAGCATGGTGTATTTTGCACCTCATAGAGTGCCTATCACACGTCGCGTCGCACATCATAGGCAGTAGGCTGAAGAAAAAGTGAATATCTGGTCCAACCAGCCTTCTTCACGAACGTGGAGGACAGACCACGAATGCAAAGACCAAGTCACGACAGACCTTTGCGAATGTGTGGACCGACCTTGAATGCGAAGGCCAGTTAAACTTTAAACCATCACGAATGCGCCAGGCCACCGCGAACATGAAGCTTCCAGGCCGTTCAGGTAAGTTTAAAACGTTCAAAAAAACAGAAAGCTCCAAACATTTTCTTCTCAAAACAAAAGTGCTCTCTCTCCTTTTGGCAAACAATAAATTCCATCAAATTCTTCCATTGTGTCACTAATTGCAACTCATCAGGTATAAACACCAACCCTCTTCATTATGGTGCCTTTGTCAGGCTTGTTTTGTTTAGTTTTATACCCCTGTCGGGCTTTGGTGTTGTTGTGGAAGAAGTTGATGGTAGTTATTTTTAGTTTTCTTTACTTTGTAGCTTCTTTTGTTAATTGGTAGTTCAGATATGGTTGTTTTGAGCCAGGGGAAGTCTGAGTACCCGTTAGGCTAGATGGATCTTGCTAGGACGTATATGGGCCACACAAGTCATTGTGCAAACTGTACGAGCTTTGCATATGCTCACTGTTGGCATGTGCGTTGCACGTGCAATATGCACATTGTAAAGTGTGATACTTGTTTTTATCAACCTTGTGTAGCCATGCCAATTTAGATAGATGAATTGGCCCAATGATAGACTGAGTGACGACATTCTTAAAGGCAAATCATCATCTTTTGAGGTTTTGGTTGCAATTTGACTTGTTCGGTACCAATGAAGTAGTCTTGCATTCTAAGTGAAATAGGCATACCCTTCCAAAAATTTATTTTGAAGAATGCATGGCGAAGAGTGATTATTGTGACAACTCTTTTAATCTTTTTGTGACTCTTGACTCATTAGTGGCGATAATGTAGAATAGCTCATCTTTGTTCTTGTTTAGGAAGTTAAAGAAAATTGATCCCTCTTGAATGGTTTGCATGCCATGTGTGGTGAGGTTTAGTTGAATAATTCTTGTGCATGAGTGTTGTCTAGAACTTGCCCTGAATGTGATTCAAGGCGAAATTCTAGGTGTAACTGAGCTTGGAAAATTACCTTAAGCCTTTTTTTGATAGCCACTTTACCCAAATGACTCCCCATGATATCAATCCTAGTGAGCCCCTTTGAGATTTTTACCATTCTTTGGCACCTTAATAACACATTGACCTTTTTAGAACCTCCATCTTGGCACCCATCCTCCCTAATTGCTTGAAAATGAAATGTAGGCTAAAATCCTAAGTTTGGGGGGAAAGCAAAAGATAACATAGGCAAAATTTCTAAGTTTGGGGTGCATGTAATCAAATGAGGAGAATAAAAGAAATGCACTTCAAGTGCAAGGTAGCACCTTACTTCAAAAATTGAAAATTGTTCCAAAAGATCAATCCAACAAGCAAATTGAAAAGCAAAAATTGGTGCTACCAAGTGAAGGTGATATAAGGTGTGAATGATCATGAGTTAAAAAGGAGAAATTTTGGGTTGTGTGAGGGAGAAATAAGGTGAAGTTGAAATTGAAAAATGTGAGCGGTGTTTGAAATAAAAACAAAGAGAATTAGGGAGGTGTAGTATATCCTCACCTTAACCCTAGCCAACATCGTAACCCGCAGGTCCTATGTGATTCCAAACTTGGCTACCCTACATTAGTGGCGAGTTACATGAAGAGAAAGCCTATGGTTTAACATGTGTGCACTTGAACTTCATTGTGAGTGTGAGTGTTTGTATTTGTCCCTTGTGATTGTCTTTGAACATAATATGTTTTGGGACTTTCGTTCTTGTGAGGGCATGCGAATTAGGATAATTGGTGACATTGATAAACTCCGAAAATGAGTCAAATGAGCATGTTTTGGTAAGCTAGTGGTTGGAGTCACATATTGAGGATTGGTTGTTGTCACTTTCTTGCTCTTATTGTGCCTTTGCATCATGAGTTTGTGTTTTGAATCGAAGGAAATGCTTAGAGTAAGTTAGCATGTGATTGACTAATCATTAGTACCAACCAAAGTCATGTTTGGTGCTTGAAATGGGTTTCCTTTGGCTTGTAGTATTGTCAATTGCACTTGTGTTGTATGCCTCTTAAGTTAAAAGCTTTAAGTTTCTTGAGGACAAGCAATAGTTCAAGTTTGGGGGTTTGATAAGTCGGTATTTTACCTACTTATTTAGCCTTTAAGCTTATGCTTTTGCTAAGAATAAACGGAAAAATAGTGCAATTGACACGTTACTTCTATTTTGAAGGTTTTTGCATTTAAGAAGTGTTCGAGAAGAATTTGGATGAAAACAAATCAAAAAGAAGCTATTCGGAGAAACAGGTAGCTAGCAGCTGCACATGCCTCCGTAAACGTGGAGGACTGGCCGCGAATACAAAGGAAAGCTGAGTCAAAGCTCTGCGAACGTGGTGGGACACTCACGAATATGAAGGTCAACTAGATAGAGACTCTTCACGAACACAATAGACACCACGCGAACGCAAAGAAGGGAAGCAGCCGCGGGGGAAGAATTGGAAATTTCACCTTTTCGAAACCCCAATCCACATAAAATACTTCCAAGCCATCTTGAAACATATCTTTGGCTATTTTCACAACTTTTGAGCAATATTGGGAGCAAGGTTCATCAACCATCATCATAGGAGTGAAGATTTGGATGTTTTGTATTGTAAAGTCTTTAGATTCCATTCTTCAAATCTTGTTCTTAATTGCTATTTATTTGGTGTGTTCGTTGACTTGAGATTTTGTGTTTGTATTAGTGATAATACTTGTTGGGTTTTTGATTCTAAATCTAGATTTGTTCTTGTTTTATTATTTGGGTCTCTTGAATCTTGCATTGCTAGAATTTATGGTCAATGGTTGCAAACATTGACTTAGCTTTCTGATTTGGGTTATTACTCTAGATAGAATTTCTCTAAATTTGGGAAGATTCAATAGTGGGAACTTGGGAATCCATCTAGATTGGAGGCTAGAGATAGCTCTAATCGTGGAATCTCCCATTTAAGGGTCCGAGCTAGAGATAGGACGACCTCCCCAAGTTAATTGGTTGCTTGTTTATCACACCAAATGATGTTCTAATTGAAATCATTCGGAAATGTGGATGTTGATCGTGAGATACCACTCCACACCTATGACCAAGACTACCTAAGTGTCAATCGGGTGCAAGTCTTGTGAATTTGAATTCCCAAGCCCTTATCTCCCTTGTTATCCTTGCTTGGCGAAAGCAAGGTGAAATCCATTGATCACCTATCTTTTATTTGTTTTTCTTTATCTTTTAGTTTTAGCCTAAAACCCCCTTTAGGATATCCTTTTCCCCTTTTTATTAATTGAACTTCAATAAGTTGCTTTTATTCTTTACTAGCTCGATCGTGACTACATTGTTCCCTTGGGTTCGACCCCAACACCCGTTGGGAATTATAAATTTTGTTTTGACTACGTGATCGACGAGACCTCCTTAATTGGAGAGCACAATTTTAGCATTTATCAACAAGGGCTAGTGCGAAATGCACAGCCCAGCGCACGTCACCTCCAACTTCAAAGTATTTCTTTAGTTCACTGCTTTAGGATGCGCTGGCCTATGCATCGCGCACAATATCTCGTGCAAATTGCATAGCCATCCACACATCCCTTTTTTGTCTCACTTTTCCACTTTTTCATCTTTCCTCTCCATGTATTCCTAAAACAAACCAAAAACAACAAAAGGTAACAAAAAACAAAGTAAAAACACTTGGGTTGCCTCCCAAGAAGCACTTGATTTTATGTTGCGGCTTGACGATAGTTCCTCAAACCTTAGTCATTGTTGGATAGCATGCCAATCCGATTGGCGTAGCCTCACCCCAAAAAGAGGAATTGCTCCTTCAATGTCCTTAAAACATCATCTTGTTGCCGACTTGGCAACTCTTCAAACTTGGGCGTCTTGCCCATTTCACACTCCTCAAGGGAATCATCTAGCTTTCCCTCAACATCGATCACTGAGACTACCCACAATTCATCCAGAGGATCTGTGGGTTGTCATATGTTAAATGTTACTACCTCGCTTCCTACTCAAAACTTGAGTTCTCCGAGTTTAAAATCCACAAGGGCTCTCCTCATAGACAATAATGGTCGCCCCAAGATGATGGGCACCTCTATATCCACTTCACAATCCAAGATCATGAAGTCCACTGGGAGAATGAACTTATCAACTTTGACCAACACGTCAAATAGAATCCCTACCGGATGGTTGATGGATCGATCAGCCATGAATAGACGCATGGGAGTAGGTTTGGGCATACCCAATCCTAACTTCTTGAAGATCACTAAGGGCATCAAGATGATTCTTGGCCCTAAGTCAGACAAGGCCTTCAACAAAAGGAATGTTTATCGAAATCTTGCTGAATATGTCGACAAACTTATTGAATTTATGCTCTTACTTCTTCTTATTTAACCTTTGAGTGTACTAATTATGCTCAAATGTACTCTCCAAGATGGAGGTATCGGCGATTGTTAAGCAAAACAAAATTTATATTACCCGATAAAAGTTGGGGTCGATCCTAAGGGAATTGTTAACTAACTAAGTCGATTGTAAAGAAGAGACTTCACAACAAGAGTAATTTGTTTGCAAACAATAAAGGTAAATGAAGGGGGAATTGGGAAATCTGTCACAATTTGCAATTCAAAGCAAGACAATAAAATAAAAGTGGGTGTGAACAAGGAGAGAGAACGACTAGGGATGTGTGTCAAATGGGACTCGAATATGGGTTAGGAGGCTTGCTCATTCATATAAATTCTCGCTAAACAACATGGATAGCATTGATTTTAGAGATGCTTGTTTATCTCTCAATCAAACAATCATATATCCAATATTTTTTATTCAAATACCATTGTTTAGGAAATAACTAACCAACATATCCTTGGGGAGGTCACACTATTTCTAGCTTAGACCCTTAAATAAGTGTTTTGGGTGAGTTGAGCTATTTATAGCCTCAATCTAGGTGGAATCCCAAGTACCCACTAGCAATTTACATCCGAAATTGTAAATTCCTTTCTCAAACAAGAACACAACCAAGTAAAGTAAATCAATGTTTGAAACCATCAATTTTAGAGTTAAAATATGATGAAATCACTAGACCCATGTGATAGTAGAATTTATAAACACAAATTAGCAACACCCATACCAATTTATCAAGAACCCATTATCAATTTATCCCTACACAAGAGTGTTAGCTACTCATGCTAAAGGAATAAAGAACAATACCAAATGGGTAAGTCAAATTCCCTTTCATTCAAGCTAAATATTAAATATCCAAGCTCAGTTTTTACAAAAACGGTGATTCCAAGAGGTAGGAAGAAGGAATTAGAGTGAAACCCTCTTTTCGTCTTGGAGATAAAACTTGCTCACTACTCAAAGCTATTCAATTCTATTTCAAAAACTATTCAAAAAATATCTAAAAATATGCTTGAAATAGGTTTTAGAATCTTCCCAAAATATCACACCAAATTGGACTAAAATGCCCTTCAGGAGCTATACGGTGTAACGTGTGATTTGCACGCCTTGATGTGCGTGTCACACAGCTCTGTTCAGTGGACCAGAGACCTGACTTGATTTGAGAGCTCCATGCAAAGTGGGATATGGTTCACACCAGGCAATGTATGCATCGCACAACGACCACACCTCTTAACAGATCCTTCAACTAACTCTGAGCTTCATGTGGTGAGAGGTGCGGACCGCACCAATGATAGTGCATGTAGCACGAGGTCTGCACCCTTTGGCAGAATCATTGCCTTGTTTGATCACTTTTCACTTCAACTCCTTGTAGGCTTTTTTTTGGGTCCATTTCATTGTTTTCTATCTTTGATCACAAGTACCTGCATACACATCAATAAAGGCCATAAGAACCTCTAAATCTCATCAAAACATAGTAATAATTCATGATTTAAGGCTGAATAAGTTGGTAGATCACCGACTTATCAAACCCCCAAACTTGAACTATATGTTCTCAAGCAAGATACTCACAAGATAAGGAATGAATTATGCTCTAGAACTCAATCAAGGCACAAAAGACTACTCTATTCTAAAAACTAAGAAAAATAATAAACAAAAAGACTCAACTACAATGCTTATCTCAATTTGATCCACCACATTATCAAGGCAATTGATCATTTCAAAACCTTTTCAAAAGGACTTCATTTCTCATTTAAAATCAAGAGAATTTTGTCATTCAAATCAAGACATTACCCTTCTCAAGTCATTGGCATGGACCATCAATGTTTGCCTCGAGATTCACCACAAAACTTGTCTCATTCATTCCTCTCAATTGAAATAAGACTTAATGTTTTAATTCGAGTGCATGATGCCACTCACCATAAGAGAGAATCCCACTCATAATCATGAAATTCACAAAACAAAGGGATTATAAGAGAACCAAGAAGACTCTCACTCTCTCAAGGAAGTTCAAGTGCACACATGTCGAACCATTGGCTTGTTCTTCATGTAAATCACCACTAATATAGGGTGGCCAAACTCAGAATCACTAAGAACTTGCGGTTTACGATGTTGGCTAGGGCTAAGGTGAGGATATCATTTGACTCAAGTGACTAAACCTCCCTAACACTCTTTCTCATTACTTCGAACACCATTGATATTTTTGGACATTGAAAATTTACCATATTTCTCCCTCGCATAACCCAAGCTTTTCTCTTTCAATTTTTTTATCATTCAACCTCCTTGTAACACCTTTATTTGGTAGCATCCATTATTTTATTTTCATTTTGCTCATTGGATTTTGGACTTTTGGAGAAATTTTCAATTCAACATACGATGCTACCTTGCACTAGAAGTGCATTCCTTTTCTTCTCCATATTAATCACATACACCCCCAAACTTAGGCATTTGCCTATGTTGTCTTTTCATTACCCCCAAACTTGTCTTTTCATTCCCCCCAAACTTAGGCTTTTAGCCTATGTTTTACCTTCAAGCAATTAGGGAGGACGGGTGCAAAGATAGAGATTCCAAAAAGGTTAAGGTATTAAACAAGGTGTCAAAGAACGGTCACAAGCTCAAAGGAGTTCACTAGGATTGATGTTGAGGGAAGTTATTTGGGTGAAGTGGCTTTCAAAAAGGGCCAAAGATCTTTTTCTAAGCTTGGTCCCACCTAGAATTTTGCCTTGAATCACATTCGGGGCAAGTTCTAGATGACACATATGTACAACAATAAAGGTAAAGCCTCACCACATAAGGCATCATGCCGCAAGACTTCTTTCATTAGTCTCAAGAACAATTGGGACAAATGACTTTCAACAAGCTATTCCGAGTTCATTACACACTCGTTTGTGAATTGATTGAGCTAAAACAAGAGGGTACAAGTCATGACAAGAGAATGTTTTCCTCAAAAATTCATTTTCCCTCTTTTCTTTCCTTTTCCAAAATGTCTTGCCAAGAATTTTTTCGGTAGGTCCATTTTGAGACAAGCACAATATGGACTCAAATTAAATTAAAACTTGACATTTTCCCTTAAGAAAGTCATATCTAAATCTATCATAGGGAAACACCAACCTGGTTCGACACAAAAATAAAAGAAGAAAAAGAAAATGAAAATAAAGAAAACATTTGTTCCATGGGAAAGAACTGTGGTATTAAGAAAACCCACGGCGTTTATTGGTAAACTACTATTAACAAGGGGATAACCAAATTTGCGCGCTTATGAATCATTTGAAAAACAAGCCTCAGCGTAGACCCTTAGAGCATTTGCAATGCACGAGTAGTGAAATAATGAGGCGTGTAAGACTAACCTGACAATACAATTAAAATTAAAATCAAGCCCGATGAGGGCACAATTAAGCTCCAAAAACAAAATAAAATGGCCCGGCAAGGGCAATATCAAAATCATCCAATCATGCCAGATAAGGGCCAAATCAAATCTAGCAAGGGAACTAAAAATGTCAACAAGGCCCGACAAGGGCAATAAAAAAAATCTCAAACCTAACACGAGCAACCAATAACCAAATCAAATAGCACCACCTCCCCCATAAAAAGGAAGCATTGCCCTCAATTCTTTAAGATCAAATAAGGAAAGAAAGGGTGCAACTCGCTGGAGGACTATGCCTCATCATCATCAGTTGCTGCATCATCATCTGCAACATCTCTACTAAGACCCGCGCCACCCTTTCGGGAGTGCGCAAAAACTCTGGAATCTCTGAGGACCTGCTGGAACTCTGGGTTCTGATCATCATCCAGCTCCACATTCTCATCATCTATGAGAGATGCCAACAAGTTATCCATGGGTCCATGAGTGTGATGGGGTAGAGCTTAGTTGCTCAAATCTTCCTCCTCAAATGGCTACTTCCCTTTGGCTTTGTCAATATCTTTTTTGAGTGTTCTGATGGACGCTTCGATGACATCCACCCTATTGAAAAGCGTGTAAATGCTATCCACAACTCCTTTGATATCCTTGTTAATAACCCTATCAATCAACCTTGCCAGATCCTTTGCTAAATCTCTCAATTGCCTCTCATAGTTGTATGTTTTGTCAACCATATCTTGGAGGCCATTTTTTATCAACCACCCTCTAGGTTCAGTGTCTATGGGTGTGTGTTCTTCTAAAGCAAACTTAGAAAGAGAGAAAGCATTTGCTTCAGCATCTGAGTTATCAACCTCAATTTCCACCAATGTCTCTACCCTGTGCCTTTTGAAATGGGGTGTATCCCTGTCAGTTTTCTTATCAAGATCCAGCACACTAGTGGTGGGAGTAGGAGTGTTATAGCTAAAATAAGGAATGCCAGCGTTTGCATAAAGTTTACTAATGAGCCCAGGAAAGGGGAATGCATCACTACCCCTACGAGCCTTTCTCTTGATCACCAAGGCAACAATCTCACCAAAGTTGATATGGTCCCCCACCATGATTGAGGCTACTAGGATGGCCTCATCATGGGTGACCTTTTGGTCATTCTGAGAAGGTAGGAAGTGGGAGAAAACAAAATCATACCAAAGGCAAGCTTCAAAGTGCAGGGACCATCGCGGTATGTCACCTCCTATAAAGTGTCCCAGAGAGGTGTATCAAGAGCAATAACAAGAGCCGCTCACTCAAGAGCTTTGTGTTTGAAAGTCAGCTTGGCCATGAGTTCAGGTGATGGCTCATTGGGGGTTTCTAATAGACAACATTAATTACAGCTAAAGTGTGATAACGCTCAAAGTACCACTCCAATTACGAAGCGTAAGCGATCGTTGTCAAATATAGAACCCAACAAAGGTTGGGGTCGATTCCACAGAGAATATGGTGAGAATTAAGTCGTTAGTGAATTAGTTGACTAATGGTCAATAGTTTCCGGTAAATAAAGGGGGGGTTTTGTGTAAACAATGTGTAAACAAAACGAACAATAATGTATGAGTGAAAATCAAGATGAGAGAGAACTAGGGACGTGTTCACCATGGCGTTGTAACAACTTCGATTCTAGGCTTAACCGGGTTCTTTCTATATGCGTGTCACGATGTGATTGAATTAATGGTATAATCTAAATGTTTCTCAACCAAATAGACGAATTTACTTTTCAATTCTCTCGAACTTGAAAAGGTGTGCTTTTAGATTTCAATCCTAAATATCAAGTAGATTAATCTAGTTACAGCATTAATCATAAGACGAGAGTTGGTAGTCTCGAATCCTCGTCGTTAATCAAGTTTCCTGGTTTTAATCTCTTTACTCAAGCAAATTAAACCTAGGCATGTTCTAATGTTTGCAACCACTAGAAAACGTTAAGCATGAATGATTAATAACGTGACAATCATATATATTGAACCCGTCGCTACCCGGAATCTATATCGCTACTTTAGCCATGGCTCCCACAACCCTAGTTGTGGGAGGTTTAGTTAATCATGCTTGTAGAAGAATAGAGGAAAGTCATATTCATAATAAAGAAAGGAGATCCGTACAATATAGTGAAAACAATCTTCAATTATTCCAAGAACAAGAAAACAAAGATCCCAAGAACAAATCAAGAACACGTTTTCAAGACCAAGAAAACGTGTTTCTTGCTCTCAAATTCTCTCCTAAAACTATTGGGAGAACTATTGTAAAAAGCTTGACATGTAAAATAAACCTAACATAGGGTATTTATAGGAGTCTAGAAAACAAATCCCAAAAATGCTCGGATTCCGCGTCGCCGACTGTCTCAACTTGACGGCCAGGCTGACGGACCGTCACTGGCTTGACGGACCGTCGCCTTGGCCGTTACCACTAGGCAGTGGTGCAGCTCAACTTGACGGTCACTGTGACGGACCGTCACCACCTTGACGGACCATCACGGCAGCCGTCACCCCTAGGCAGTGGCCTGCCACCACTTGACGGTCTCTGTGACGGACCGTCACATGTGTGACGGACCGTCACTCAGGCCGTCACTCTTATCCAGAATGTCTTTTTGCTCGTATTTCCTTCCGTTTCCGTGTTTGTCTCCATTTCCTACAAATGTAACATAAAACCATCAAAAACGACGACGGTTGCTTGAAAACGTACGATTGTTCTTAGTTAAAAGGAGTCGAAAGTGCCGTAAAATGGCGGCACATCAACACCCTCAACTTAGACATTCGTTTGTCCTCAAGCAACATAACATAAAAGGAAAACAACACGACGACTCAACTAAGAAAACAAACTCGTGTCTCTAGCAACTCATGGTCATTCAACTTCTTATTCAATTTTAATTCAAGCTCCCTCGTAGCACACAAATGTATGAAACACTAACTTGCATGGATCCAAACATGTCATTCCGATATGATAGAACATTTTACATACACACGCGCAGCTATCCTAACAATCAATAGATAATACAGAAATCTTGGTGCCCTCACCACAAAGAAATCTCACACAAGATTTGGGACTAGGTAAGCGCTCACACTCACAAACGATTTCGAACAATGCACATGCGATACCATAGGCTTGCCCTTACTATTCTATTTCAGTTCTTCAAAAAGCCGCTCAGGATCACTACAGGACTTGTTTTGGCTTGCAATGAGGCTTCAGGTGCAGGTAGGATACATTTAGGGGTTAGTGACTAAGCCCTCCTTGGAACCACCGACGTCTTATTACCACATACTTTACTTTGTCCATCCCTATTCACCTTTTTATTTCCTTCTCTCTAGCTACAGGTGCGGCCTCTTTATTTTGACAATTCTTTTTATTACTTTTTCGATCTTTTTCATCTCTTTTTTTTTCTTTTCTTAGGCACACACCCGAATTTTCATTCTATTCACAACCAATCTTCTCCATCCTCTTTTTCTTATGATTCACCTCTATAGTAGCCACCCTCAACTTAGGCTGATTGTCTGAGTTAAGGTGCACAATGTCCACGGAAGGACCAGGGCCAAAACAGGGTTTACCTCTATAGTAGCCACCCTCAACTTAGGTTGATTGCCTGAGTTGAGGTGCACGATGTCCAAGGAAGGACCAGGGCCAAAACAGGGATTCAAAGTTAAACAGGAACGGTGACAGGTTATTGAACGAACAGGGTCAATGATGGCTCAAACAGGGATCAAAGGGATTATTTACATTTGGACGGTCTTATAGGTTAAGTGGACTGCACACAAAAAGGGCCTGTGATCCTTTCCTAAGCAACCAACTTCGAACTCAACAAAATAGACCGGGCAAGTTCTAGATGCATGTTAATAAAAGGGTGAATGGGATATAGTCTTCGGATGGGAGTTAGGGCTAAGTTAGGTGCTCACACCCCGAGGCATCCCCTGAACGTAAAATAGGACCCAAGACCACGAGTGCCCCGAGATAACCCTTGGTCATAGCATAACTCAGTAAATAACTCAAAAGCAAGTGCAAAGTAACAATATAACTAATTTGACTTAGGAAGCATAAGGCAAATGACTCAGAGAAGTATGAACGACAACAAGTAAACCTAATCAGACCCCATATGCCCGAAAGGTACAATCAGCAACCAATGAATCCAAGTGGATCACCACAAGCCCAGAGGATACAAAAAACACACAATACTAACTAGCAGCCAACCTAGTGGGAGAGGGATGTAGAGGAGTGCCATGGTGTGCAATATGAGATGGTGCAGTACCATATGTGGCCAATGCAGTAAAAGAAGACAACCCCAAAATGGATTCATAGAACACCTCATAGGCTACCCGAAACATCTCACAGGCCACTCTAGGTTCATCAATATATGCAACAGTAAAACCTAGATATGTGCTCCTAGGGTATGCAGTCATGAGTACCAGTAAAACCACCTAGGACACGTGTCTCCTCGGGCATGCAAGTTTAACTAGTCAGTAAAACTGTCCAGAGCACGGGTCTTCTTGAACATGCAAGTTTAAATAGTTAGTAAAACCATTCGGAACACGGGTCTCCTCGGACAAGCAAGTTTATTAAAAGTTAAAAATAGTAGTAAAGTAGAACAAATCCTATCAAAATCCAAAATACATAGCCTGGGTGAAAAATCTCTTTTTATAGCCAGAAAACCAATATTTCTCTTTCAACTCATGCCATGCACTATGCATATGAATGTAGGAATGCATAAATGTCAATCCAGAAATCATGTAAGTACAAGCACATACACCAACAGGGTAACCACCTTCCACATCGAGATCGTACTAACCTGGAGTCCACTAATCTAACTCCAAGGCCTCAGACCCAAAGTCTCATAACATAAGAAGTATAGAAATTACATTATAACAGCAAGATCTAGAGGAGGAAAACTATTCTATCGCAACTTACTACTCCAACCTATATCAAGGATACCTAATCTACCATTAATCCGATGGTATAGTCTTAAATAAATAATAGGCAACATAAACTAAGGTAAGGTAAACAACTAACTGAAATAAGCTAAGGGCGAAGCATATTGACCTGAATCCAACCAATCCAGCACCCACAGCCTCGGGCCTACAAATACATAATATGAGATAACAGGGGAAAAAATTTAGGAAGAAGCGATACAATATAGAAATAAAAATATAGTAAATATCTACTCTACCACCAAGTCCTCTCCTAATCCTATGCTAAGGCTTTCTAACCTAATTACCCCAAGTCACAAGAAGCCTAAACTAAGCTAAGGTATTTTACTATAATCCCGAGGATGCTATAGATGCTACGCTATGTCTTACAGAGAACTACAATCTACACTAAGGATTTCCAAACAAGATTCTACTCTAAGACCTCTAAACAAACTATAAGGGATTAAAATACCTAATAGAGCATAACCAACCACAATATTTCCCCACCATATCAATTTATTATATGAATACCATAAACAAGCAAAGTCTAGAAGTGAGTAAGCCACAATCTACCTAGGAGCTAAACTGCAAGTACGAACCATCACTTGGCAACCTTTCCTTTTCGGAGTGCCTCAGAATGGTGCCACGCTATCATAAACATAATCAAGGTGTCATGATGAAAAAATGACACCCATATTGATATAAGGAATTTTGTCCCAAAAATCAGGCCAAAAATTGACCCTCAAGGCCTGCTAATGAAAATAGAAAATAAAACTCATAATTTTGTCCCTCGTGGGACGAGGGTCACATGCTCAAAATTGTGTACAATTTAACTCTAAAATCATGCTCAAAAAATCCCCCAATTCTAAGAGGAAACAAGATTAAAATGGAGGAATTTTATGGAGATTAAGCATGAAACTTATTAATTAAGGACAAAAATTTTATCATGGATGAGAACTCGACGACCCCAAGATTTAGTTTATGATCCCACAACAAAATATGAGCTCCAAGCTCTCAACAATGAAGGATTTTCTAGTGAGGAATGATTTAAAATGGAGAGGAATTAATACATATATATTCTTCCAGGCCACTGGCCTTCGTGAACGCGGGGAGGCCACGATGTACCCGACCTCCCATAGGCAGCCATCCCCTCGTGAACGTAGAGAGTAAAAGAGGTCAGGGCCCAGAACCTCTTCTTTACGGATGTGGTGAGTCCACCGCGTACGCGAGCCCGCGAATACGACAAACCCCTTACATCCACAGAGGGTAAAATATGGTTGCACCAGTTGGGAAAAACAAGTAATCTATGCCAAGTTTAAAAATGCTCGGATGGACCCTCGGGATTCATTTGGGACCCCGCACACATAAACAAACTGTGCTACCCTACAAAAAATAACACTCCAGACTCAACAAAATTAATGAAATTCTCAATGGAGACTATTTCCATGAAAAGTGGGCCCTATGCCCAAAAAACCATTATTTTACCAAAACAACCCAATATCCCAAATGAGTCGAGAAGCCTTGGGACCTGTACCAAAGGTCTCACTATTCCAAAGTCCATATTCCAGAGCTAACAGTGCTGACAATTTTTTTATTCGAGCCTGTTTACTCTGAATATTGATCAAAGTCAACTCTTTCAACTTTGAGAGTTCCAAAATAGAGAAACTCGTAAAAAACAAAAACAAATTTCCTGGGAATCAAACCACCAGTCTTGGCAGGTCATGAATGCCATGTAGCCACCATGGGAAGCCTTAAAACACTAGAAACACACGAAAATATAGAGAATGATCCAGAGGGTCATTACTAAATATGAGCGAGTATGCATGATTTATAATAAAAAGGGGAACATAAATGTCCCAATCTAGGCACACAATGACATATTCAACTCAAAACACTGACTATGAACAAAATCATCAGTCTAGCTCAAATGACATAAATCTCGCTCATAAAGGAATGTACTATCAATATCAACACCTATAGTGTCTGATAGAATCACCAATCCACTTTCCACGCTATAATACAACAATCAAGAATAAGAGAAAATAGTTAAACCAAGACAATCATCCCATTTTTACCCCTTTTTAGTGCACCATTACCCGCATAGATGCATACAACCTCATCTATAAGGGACCCCCATTCCCTATTACTCCGTATACACATAACTAACACGTAAGCACCTCAAAAAAAAGTCAAAGAAAGCCTCAACTTGCGTTAAGAGAAGTCTAAAAAGTCACATTGAAGCTTTGCTCTTTCGTAAAGACTCCGAACGAGCCCAATCTGATCAAATACAAATTTTATATAAGGAAACAAAATTATAGACACCCATATTGCTAGCCTTAAATTTCAAGTCCAGAAAGTCAACCAAAAAATCAACCTCGATCTCAGAAGAGCAAAACCAAAAATTTATTTTGAAATCACTTTACTCATAATTGAAAGAGTTCACCTATGAAATTTCATAAAATATAGTTAAAATTGAGCTTAGAATTATCAATTTTTCAAACTTTAATTTTACCAAGAAAACCCTGAATTTTCAATTTGAAAAACCAAGATTTGAAGGTGAAATCATAAAATAATCATCGAGGAACGTGTAAAAATAGAATAAGGAACTTACCCTGTGAAGAAATCTTGCAAATCCCCTTTTCCAATCTCCAAAAATTGAATTCCAAAGGTTCAAACATTGAGTTATGGGGTTTTGAGTCAAAAATGGTATTCAAAATCACTGACAACGAATCCTTCTTCCTGAATTTGGACCCTCATCGCGATTGTGAAGCTTCCTAGACCGGACCCATTGCGTTCGTGATGGACCGGTCGCATTCGTGAAGAGAAAAAACTCCCCATACTGGACCTAGAATATCAATAACTAGTCAATCCAAATCTTCACATGATAAGAAAGAATGAAGGGATTTTCCTAAAAGCCCGTAGCCTCTCAATGATAGATAGCAAACGTCTCCGTACCAATCCGCAAGACTCTACTAGACTTAGCATGTATTTGTAAGTTCAATAAACCTAGAGCTCCAATACACACTTATCATGACCTGAAACTTGGGTCATGATGACACCTACCCCACCCCTCATGATAGATAAGCCAACCCAACACTCACACAACAGAATTAAATAAATACGTGGAAGAAGTAAGAATAATACTAAGTCTCATATTGAATGTCATAATCTAATGGGTATGTAAGTACAAAAGATAATAGCTAATCCCAAAAATCTGGTAGTCACAAGTTACAAGCCTCTAAAGTAAGGAGTACAATAAATGAGTCCAAAAGTGTCTAAGAATGTGAAATAAGCATAAAGATAAAAGAAGAGGAAATCTAACAGTCGCTAGGATTAACAACTGCTACCTCTATGATATCTAGAGTGCAATTGTAGGATAATCATGAGATCAACATCTGGGGACCACTGGCTCAGAACCTGTACATAAGGTGTAGAAAATAAATAAGCGTGAGTACCAACCACATGTATTCAGCAGTATTATCGATTGACCCTAATTCAAAGAGTTGACGAGAACCACCTAAGATACTAATACCATCCATAACCTCAAACACCTGTAAATAGGAAGGCCACACCTAGACTAGCAGATACTAACAAACATATAGGGCAAATAAACACTGCTCAAGTCCACAAGTTCTCATTTCTAGGCTAATAATACCAATTCATCCAATCATAGTATAAAATCATAGAAAAGACAATCAAACTAAATTGATAAGATGGATGAAATATGATGCAATGAATTTTACAGTATACACCCACTTCCCTGTATAGCTAGTTTGGTCCCACGGAGGACTTGTGAGGTCTACATACCCATTCAGAATAGTTTCTCACCGGGCATGTAAATCATGAAGCTGCCTGGAACCATTTCACATTAGGCCACCTGGAACAATTTCCCAATAGGCATGTAATTCAAAAACTATTAAAAATCCACCTGGAATATTTTCTACTCCTCTATTGTCATAGTTGGCCTAGATATTGGGATGGAGGAAAGGTAGGAAATGGAGCTAACAATGATAAAATTCACTTGATAAAATTGTTCCATGTACATTGTCAAAGATTTGCAAGTAAAATATAATGGGGTGTGTGTGTAAGCAAGTGAATTGTATCAAGATTGAGTAATAACAAGATTAACACAATTGTTGACTATCAAGGTTAGGAAAGCTAGGGGTGTACTTCTGATGGGGCAATTACTTGTAATTGGGGTTAACTATTTGGCTTAATCTTAATTATAGTGAGGATAGCCTTGGTTCTAGCTATGCCAATTGTTTTTCAACTAATAAGCATATTTCCCTTGGGTTTTTTTCTCAAAATCCACGGTCTACACAATTAATCAACCAAATAGCTTAAGTCGGTCAAGCTATTTCTAGTCGTAACCCTTAGATGGGAAATCCCCGAATTCTTACCATGAATCCTTGCCCAATTTTAGCCTTCTTTCACAAACAAAACTAAAATTGGAGGTCTAAATTAATGTTTGCAACCATCAATTATTTAATTAAAACTCGAAGGATTCATTGGATCAACACTTAATAATCAATTTTAAGGACAAATAATCAACACCTAATAGAAATTTATACACCCATCATGCACACACCCCTAGATGATAATTTAGCTACTCATAATTAAAGAAAGGAGATTATACCAATTAGGTTAACTTGAATTCCTTGCATTAATAAGAGATTCCAAATCCAAGCTTTTTAATATCAACAATGGAGTTTTCCATAAGCAAGAAGAGGGACAAGCTCTAGTGTACTTTTCTAAGTGTACTCCAACACAATATCCAAATCTAAAAAATTCTATGTAAAATATTCTATGCACAGATCCCAAAAATGTCATTGGAAACCCTCCAAACACTCTAGGAAATTTTGGACAAAAATGCCCTTTGGCTAATGTGTGCTGCATTTGTGTTGCACCTGCGGCCGCAAGTTTTGATCCATGGCACGCAGGTGCTGGGAATCCTTACCAGTCTCTTGCTCTTCTCCTGCATGTTACTTACATTTGCAGGTGAGGAATTGGAGCACACAAGTCCCGCGTGACCTTCAGTCAGGGAGCTTAATTTTTGTTCTTCTTTGAATTGCCTTTCTTCCTTCACTTGTAGCACGAGCTTTTGCCTTACCTTCATTGCTTATTTGGGTTCAAATCCACTTCCATCTTCAAATCCTAAGAATGCCTGCATATAAGAGAACAAAGGCATAAAATCCTTCTAAATAGCATAAGATTGAGGCAATAATTCATGCTTAAGAGCTAAATAAGTTGGTAGATTACCAACTTATCAAAACTCCAAACTTGAACTATTGCTTGTCCTCAAGCAAAATATTAACTAAGCACATGATTGACTCAAGTTTCAAAGACTCAAGGATCATACTAGGACTACTATGACTCAACGATACAAAACAAACAACACGATTCAAAACAAAAAGACCCAATCAAAAATACTAATCTCAATTTGTACCACCATAAGCTCAAGGCAATCACAATCATTTCAATATTATTTTTAAGAGAATTCACTTCTTCATTCAAAATCGGGAACTTTTACACTTAAAGCTAGATCACTTAGCATATTAATTAATTAACACTAAACTTTCAAGGACTGCCTCAAAATTCACTTCACAACTTATCGCATTCATTCCCTTCAATTGAGGTCAAGACCTTACCATTTATTCCAAGGTTGTAATGTCACTCAAAATAAGAGAGAATTCCAATCACAATAATGCATTTCATAAAAATAGGGATTATATGATACAACAAAATACACTCACTCTCTCAAAGAAGTTCAAGTGCACACACATTGAACCATAGGCTTTCCCTTTATGTAATTCGCCACTAATGTAGTTTTGCAAAGCTCGAAATCCTTAAGGACTTACAGGCAACTATGGAGGCTAGGGTCAAGGGAAGGATATCATTTAGGATAAGTGACTAGAACCTCCCTAACACTAACATTAGGCATTCAAGTTCATCGCTCACACTATTGATTTAACTTCACCTTATTTCTCCCTCTCACAACCCAAGTTTTTCCCAAAGCCATTTCTCCCAACACCTTTATTTTACTCTTTAGCATTCACAAATCAAGAAGTAGCACAACTCAATTCTTTTTCTTTGTTTCTTCTATCTTTTGATCATTCCAAGCAATTCAAAAGACTAGTTTTAGGTGCTACCTCACATTAAATCTCATTTCCTCATTGAGGAAACTATTGCTCACACGCCCAAACTTAGGCTTTTTCCTACATAAACATCCTACTTTTCATTCATTTCCTCCCCAAACTTAGGCATTTATCCTACATGTTCATTATCAAGCAATTAGGGAGGTAGGGTGCCAAAAGTAGAGAATTTCAAAAAGTTAAAGGTGTGTAACAATGATGCTAAGAAAAGGTCAAAGGCTCAAAAGAGGTTTACTAGGATAAATGTTAAGGGAAGGAGATATTTGGTAAAGTTATTATCCAAAGAGGGCCTAAGATCATCTTCCAAGCCAAGCAACATCTAGGATTTCGCCTTGAATCACATTCGGGGCAAGTTCTAGATTACATGCATAAACAAGAACATACTAAAATCTTACCACATAAGGCATTATAAACACTCAGAATTAATAATTATTCTCAAGCTCGATTGAAAAAATGACTTTACGAGCTTCATGCAACTCATTTGTGAGAAAAAATCCAAACGAAGAATTTAAAGATCATGACAAGAGAATGCTTGAATTCATTTTATCCTCTTTTCTCAAATTTCAAAAATCAATTGCTAAGAAAATTTTAGTGGTCCCATTTGAGACAAGTGCAACACAGACTCAAAACAAATACTAATACTGGCATTTTCCTTGAAGAAAGTCACCCCTCAATCTATCATAGGGATATGCCACTCGGTTTGACACATAAATAAATAACACAAAATTTTTGCTCCTTGGATAAGAACAATGATATAAAGAAAACCCTCGGAGTTTATTATAACAACTATCTACAAAGGCAATATTTCAAATTATGTGCTCATGGATCATTTGATAAACGAGGCCTGGTGAAGGCACTAAACCCGAATTTGCACTGCACGAGTAGTAGCACAATCAATGTGTAAAACCAACCCAACACAATGACATCCCGACAAGGGTGAAATATCATAACATAGCAAAATGAAAGCCCGACAAAATAACAAAATCATCCAAAACATGCCTGACAAGGGCCAAATAAAAATTTAAAATTACAAACCAAGCCCGACAAGGTCATCGAATATATAAAAATAAATATCAAATGCCTACACAGGTACTAAAAAAATTCATCCATTAAAATAACACACCCACCCCCAACTAAGAATAAGTATTGCCCCTAATGCAAAATAATATAAAAAGGTAGGTAGGGTGAAAAGAACTCCCTGTGATCACTCTTTATTGGATTGCTCATCTCTTATTTTTTTATTATGTCGAGGCTCCTAGGAGCTAGGACTAGCTCCACCTTTATGGGAATATTGTTAGTGTTAAAGTTGTAATGATTGACAACTAAATGTTTGCAGGAAAATATGGAAGGAAATCGTCAAGGAAAAGAAATCAAGAGAAGCACCAATTAAGATATTCACAAGGCAATAAAATCATCTTTATGAAAGGAAAGAAGCAAAGTCCAACTCTATTTATGGACACAATTATCAGGCATTGAATGTGAAAATAACTTACTAAAGAAGAGAGACAAATCAAGCCTAAATCATGGAAGATCCAGTCATCAATTCAAGTGCAGAAAAGGAAGCAGAATCGGAGCATTCAAGAAGTTAAACATTCACTCAACCTTATTCTTGGAAATAATATCTTTCATATTCTTTTCCAAGGATCAAATCTCTTGGGTTTCCTTTTTCAACATATCTCCTTCAAACGGCTATCCTTGTTCCTATAAATTGCTGTTGAAGATTGAAGAAGAAAACATACTTCTAGTCTAAACCTTCTCAAAGTTCTTTGCTCTACTTTTAACAAGCATTGTAATTCCTAGTGTTTTACTGTGTACACAAAAAAGAGAGGATAGAAAAAAATATTGTTGGTGAGGCTATTGTATCAAAAAGAAAGAGAGAAAAAGATTGAGTGTAGTCGTAGGAATTAATTCAAACCTTGTAATCCAAAACCCCTCAAAAGAACTAGTAGAGCATCCCTTGCAACCCAAGGGGACTGGAGTAAGATCCATCCTGGATCCCAACCAGTATAAAAATATCATGTGTCACTCTTTATTTTTAGTTTGATTTCAATACTATTTTTACTATTCTCAATAATCGACTGAGCAATTCAGGCAGTCGACTCAGAAACTGAAAAAAAAGGCAAATCACCCCCTCTTGATCTTTCAAATATGTCATTGTCCAAGAATCCCTCATAATTGCTTGTATCCTTGCAGAAACATCTTGATCTTCATCACCCACAACTCGTACACTTCCCAGCATATCATCAATAGGTCCCTTACCCCCTGAGGTGTAGAAATGGCCTCATCCAAGAAACTAAGATTCAGGGTGTCCTTTTTCTTTAGCTTATCCACATCTGTCCTAATTGCAGAAACTGACCCCTCTAAAGTGTCAACGCGGGCACATAACTTACCAAGACTCTAAACCATGTCCTTCATGGCTTCTTTAAAAGATCTTTCAATGAATACGAGGAGTTCTTTGGTCAGCTTGATTAGTTAATTGTTGTTATCACGGGTCCTATATGCAAACTTTTATAGCCGACTGTTTGGGAGAGGTTGAGAGGATGTTAGAGGCCTAGGAGGTAGAATCTTCAATGTAGCATTTCCCAACATTGCGGGAGTAGGAATATCCGACCCTGACTATGAGGGAAAGGCATCAAGAGAATGTCATGACCCAACCTATCATGAGTGACACCCACCCAAAACCCTCGGATGAGCGAACCAATATTAACCCAACACATAGCATAATCTAACAACACAAAACCAATTTGCATTTTAAATGTAAACTATCATTCACATCTGTTCAAAAACTAATAACAACCTGCAGAAATCCCCTAGAAACTGAAAGTCACTATACAAAAACATCTACTAAAAGTCTAGAATGGGGATGCAACCCCAAAATAAAAGCAAGAGTTTAAGCCCGAAACAAGTGGGATATAACTAAATATGGACGAATAAAAGGTAGCCCGAAGAATAGCTCATCCTTGAATCCTGAAATTGCCAGAACTACAACTAAGGTCGCGCGTCAGCTGCCGGAAGATGTCCTATACTCATAGAAAGAAAACAAGTACAGAATCAGTACACAACCACCGTGTACTGGTAGGATCATAGGCCAACTCCAATAAACAAGATATGAACAATAAACTAAAGATGAGTATAGTAAAGTAACTATGTAATACAAGACAACAATTAACTAGACTCTAAGTCTTTCCTCTAGCTTACCAATAACATGTAAAAAGTCTGACAGTCATTGCAGAATACACCATGAGAATAACATATATCCATTTAAAATATCCTGGACCAACAATGGATCCCTAAGACAACACCTAAGTGTTCAACATGCAGTCTTGGTCTACACTATGACCAACCCCACAGTTAAGTACAACTACCCGTCCTCTCAAAAACCATCATACAATAAACACATATTAAGAATACAACCCAGTTCACTCATGGAACCATCGTTAGAGTAAAATCAATGCAAGTAAAACCAAACCCGTACCAGGCGTGGTACCCGAGCCAACTAATATATAGAACCCATACCAGGCATGGTACACAAGCTAACCAATATTATTACCATACCAGGAGTAGTACCCGAGCTAACAAATATGTAACCTGTACCAGGCGTGCTACCCTAGCCAACTGAATGTCACACACAATCCAACAAGTCAATAAAGTAATAAACAACATCACTCTTGTAAACCAACAAGCAATCAAACTCAGTTCATTTCACACAATTGACACAAGATAGCTAGACATTGATGATCCCATTCCCTAAGCATGCAAACTCACATAATACTAAGCGATAGTACACGAACACATATTGCATATTGGGAAAACAATAACCATCACCTACCTCGAATTACTCAAAAGTTCTACTGAACCAGAGCTTTCCCATTTTCCAAAGCCTTTGTTTGTTCTTGGTCTAAAAATTATTACAAGATACTAAAATCAGTCTGCATGACCTAATAGTTACCCAGATTATACAAAATCCTAATCCCCAGGCCAAGCTATGATCATCCCACCCATTTCTGGGCTTTTCCACCATTAATTCACCTAAGTATATCATTTTTACGGATACATTTAGATAATTATAACTAATTGATCATAACTCAATAATAATATTCAAGACCCAAGAACTTCTATGCCCTAGAATCCCCTCTTTCCCCAGATTCTATCATTCCTAGGTCAATCTAAACCGTCCCTCAAGTCCAAACTAGCAACTCTACTATGTAGAAAACATAGTATTAAGTTAGGGGAGTAAAATCCTTACCTTTGGGATAAAAAATGGTGAAAATAGAGTAAAGTTTTCCAAAATCTCCCTTGCCCTTCTCCAAAATGTTCTTTAGGAAAAACAGAATTAAAAACCGACTAAGTAAAGTTTTCTGCATTAAAACCCGACTCAGTCTGCTATATCAGTCCGTACACCACTATAGCAGCGCCGCCATAGCAAAATTGACCGTTGTGGTGGTGCTGACCAAAGTTGACTTCTGCTATAGCAGACATATTTCTGCTATAGCGGTCACCGCTATGACAGAGTGACAGTGCTCAATGGGAAAGAAACTCGAAATTTCCCTCAAAAGGGTCCATTTTACAACACACCTTAATTTTCAACATTCTGGAACAACCCATTTTCATCAACCTTCATACCGAGAGTTCTATTTACCTAAATTCATTTTTGAAAAGTACCTCGAAATCCTTTATGTCTTAGCTAATGGAAAAACTATCTCAATGCCAGACATGTTACCCTATCCTAACCCAGATTGCCCTAGACCATACCTCACTCAGAAATTGTTCGAGACTAGTATTTTCGAGAAAAAATGGTTTTTATGTTTTGGCTATTTGAAAATTCATTTCGAAAACTAATTTAAAGTTTCGAAACATTTTTCAAATAAAAACAAGAGTCGCCACTTAATTTGTTTAAAGGAAAACTTAGAAAACCTTGTAAAAAGTTCTAAAATCTGAAAACAACAAAAGACTTAGAAAATTAGAGATTCGAGGTAAGAGGTTCTCATTAATATCTCGAGAAGGTTTTAAAGTCACTCGGGATATCCGCTAACTCGCAGTTATCCAGACTTGTTTTAAAGAAACTTATTTTGACTAACTTTTTAAAGAAAGAGATGATTTAGCTTGAGAAAAATATTTTGTTTTGATTTAGGGAACATAGTAGGTGAAACTTGATACGAGAAGATTGATATACATTTTTAGAAATGTTTCAAGAAATACATAAAGAGTTGCTTAAAGGAAAACATCATGCTCGATTTAGATAAGTATAAATATGCTTAACTATTTTTACACGAAGAAAACAATAACTAATTAAAGAAAATTAAACAAGAAATATTTACTCGTTTGGGGCAACTTAACTAAGTTAAAAATGTCAGTCCGAATCAATTACAAATATTTCTAACTACAAAACAAAATAAAGAGTTTAAGGGATAAGAGAGGAATTTAAGCGCTTTGGTATAAACAATTTGGACTTTTGCCCATATGAAACCTGTCCTAAAGCTAGTTTGTGGGCTTTGAAGCCCACTGCTACAACTTTTTGGAGTTTTTCCAATCTCTTCTTCTATATTTTAACCTATTTGGGCTACTGCTACTGATATTTAATGGACTTTGGTCCATTTCAAATTCTTTGGCCCACTTGAGCAGTTGATGATGCTATCCTTATGGGCTTTTGACCCATTTCTTTCATTTTCACACAACCTATTCACCAGTCCTTTATGACTTGCTACGAGCTAACTTGAAAATGAAAATTGTTGGGTGTTAACGCCCAACGAGATGCAAGGAAGCGGAGTCCATTTGGACTCAAGGTATTTCATGCATAGCAAACAGGATATTAATTAGCACTCGTACAGGTATAAGATAAATTCTATCAAAATATATACCAAACATATGTATGACTCAATTATCATCCATAATTTTACGAATTAAGCAACAATGGAAGTATTTCTTATATACCAAGCAGTTACCAAGCTGAATTGATTTTTTAAGCGTGACCTAATGAACCTGAACAACTATCATAGAATTTAGAAACACAATTATGCACAGAGGTATCTAATTGAGAAAACATAACAGTAATTCAATAGTCATTCAAATAACTTCGAGGACTAGAAGATTCTCTATGGGTTCCAATATGAAACCAAAGCATTTCGAGGAGTTGGAAAGTTAAACAAGTTAAACAATGGGAATGAATTCTATGAGTGTCATGCTTATTCAAGTTCTAATGAAAAAAGAGCAAATAAACCTAGCCTAATCAGATTCAAACAGAATTGTGTTGAAGCAATTTTATAACATGGTTAAGGTTATGCATTCAAGCTTAACGACCCTATTCAATCATTAAATGAGAAGAGAGAGGGACTTTAAGCCTTAGAGGTGATTCAAATAGAGGTGGAACATCTTGTTTAAACAAATTCATGATACAAACATTGTAAGCTATGTGATGGATCTTGGTTACACAACCAACCTATCAAGTTTATTCATGACTCATTTCAAAAGAAACCAAACACATTAGACTGCCAAAAAAACCAACGAAGGATAAACCCAGTTTGAATGAGATTTGAACATACTAAAGAAACAAAGTCATTCCAATTTCCCCTTACCAAACTAATTTTGTGAATGCAAAGAAAACAACACTTATGAAGTAGTGACCCATATTAATTCAAATTTCAGAGTTAAACTTGACAATATTTCCTAAAAATAGAGTGGACTTAACATCTCCTTTCTACAACAACAAAATAATTTTAACAATAATACCAACATTTTCAAAAAAAAGAAGCAATTCCTATAATGAGATAAAACAGAGAAAAAGATAAAGAGCAGCACGGAGAACACTAGCACTTTTACATTTGACAATGATTTTAAAAGAGAGAGATATTGAACATTTGTTTGTGATCTCTTAACACCAAATCAAAACAAAATCCAGTCTCAAACCAGAAATTTCTAAGATAAAAGCAAACTAACAAAACACTAAAGAGAATAAAATAAAACACGAGAAGACGAGGTGTTTACCTTCTTCAGAGAAGCGTACCAGACCCATGAGCTTCGTCGGGTCACGCTTCACCATCGAAAAAATAAAACTTGGATTTCATAGCCAAAACCAAAGCTTCAAAAGTCTTACAAGGTTTCAGCCTCCAGAAATCGCTTGAATCTCGCCCTTGAAACGATTAAAAGAACTTTGAATTCTTCACCAAAAGATCCATGAGCTTTCTTATGATTTTTAGGGTTCTTCTATCTCTGAAAACGTTACCCCCATATCGAGAACAGTGGGGGTTTATATATAAGCTTAATTGGGTGAAATTTCTTGGGTTTCACCGATGTGGGACAATGGATTTGAAGGGTTTTTTGGGGATTTTACTGACGGAATTTGAATTTACCAAGGGATAAGGGAGAACAACTCATGAATTCATACCCCATCTGGCACAAATCGAGCAGTATTTTGAGTAAAGGACGAAGGGGAGGTGTGGATTAGCTCCATGTCGCTACCTTCAGTACCTTCGTGGTATGATTTCTCATACCCAGCACGTGTTTTTTGTACGGAGAAATGAGGGAGACATATGGTTTGAGGGGCGGCGCCTAGGGTTTAGAGTTGTTGTTCATCGTTGTTGAGAGAGGAGAGAAGGGTGATGGGTCATTTGGTTGAGTCTGTGAAAATGAGAGAAAAGAGAAAGAGGTGGAGTGATAAGGGTGAGTTGGGTTGGGCCTGGATCGGGTCAGGTGGGTAAAGGGGAAAGAGGGAGTGGGCTGGGCGAATTGGAGCCCAACTTGGCTGAAATACAAAGGGTCTGATGAGGGGTTATTGAAGATTAGGCCACATTTTGCAAATGTGGCCACTTTTAGGCTTAAGAGGTAGCCAGATTAGGAATAATTTAATGCAATTTGGCTAATATTGAAATAATTTCAAGAATTAGACTAGGATAGGAATAGAAATGAATTAATCAAAAATTAATTCTCTAGCTTATTCAAATTTAAATGATTTGACATAGTTGTTATGTTTAAAGCCTAATTATTTCCTTTAAAATTATGAAATTAATTATTCAATTAATCTCTAATTTTAACCAATTTGGAGGAAAATCAAGCATATGATCTTTTAAAAATGATTTCTTATGAATTTAGACTTTAAAATAGTTCTTTAAGTAAACTTATATAAATTCCACATAATAAAATATGAAAAATATAAATTCCTACTCAAAACTATTATAAAGATGATTTGGAAAATATCTTATCCTTTTTACAAAATAATTATTCCAAAACATTGTTTAAGATTTGAAAAGGCTCAAGATTAATCCGTAATGTGGGCAGTAAAAATTACGTGTCAACAACTGCCCCTCCCTTTGGGTAGGGTGGATGTAAGGAACCCTGGGCAAAGGGAATTGACGTTCTCAATTTTATCCGACCAAAGATTCATCTTCAGAAAGTGGTTGGTTCTAGCACAAATTTCAAGGGATCATGACCAAACTTCAGTATTGAGTTTCCTACATATCTCAGGTTGCATGAGAATTTAGGCCACTTGTAGTTCAAGACGCTTGATTTTACGGATGATTTTGAAAGAATTATAAACTATCCCGATTTTAGAGCACGGAGAGACCAAAAAGTTGGGGAGTAAGAGGACTAGGGAAGGGTTTTGAATGCAATCGAGTTTTCAACATAGAGCCCACCTACATATCCCAAGACTCAGGGAACTAGGTTACTTGTAGTTTGACTCAATTGGTGAAAAAGGTAATCCTTATGTTAAGACAACCTTTGGCTCGAGATAAGTGACAAATGAATTGAGCTATAGAAAAGAGGCTTGTAAACTCTCCACTTATGAATGTGGAGCTATTCACACCCATAAGTAAGATTTTACCCGGACATAATTTCCAAAGGTCGAGATGTATCATCACCCGGATTTGAAAATAAGGAATATTGCTTCCAGCGTGAGTTTAGGAAATACCCTGGATGTGAAAATAAGACCTAATGATAGGAAATACCCACATGTCTTCTGATAGGGGTGTGGTTTGATGGCGGTGAAAATTCGTCCCTCATCTCGCGTCCAAAGAGTTTGATATTCCTCTCTGGACTATGTCCCAGTTCGCTGCTAAGAAAAGTTCCACGTTGTGATGTGTCCGTTTTGGTATAGTTCTCACCTGTGGTTTTGCTTTGAGAACTTCATCCTTCTCGGATGCTCTCGACATCATCTCAAAACAAAAAATTGTTAGTAATAACATAATTCTATTTGGAGAGGTAGTTTATTCGTCATACCTCATCCTGGGATTATGTTCGAATTTCGTGTTGTGACGTCCTTTTGACGTATTTTGTACCTATCATTCTGATTCAAGATTTTCATCCTCTCGGATGTTCTCGGTAATATTTGAAACAAAATGGTTAGTAGTAAAGTAATTTAGTAGAGAAAGATTTCTTTTTTCCTCATTTTTCCCATATGTCGCTTTTTGAAGCAGATGTCATCCTTTCCCATATTTGTTTTGAGAAATAGCGACTTCCATGATGAGAATATAATAGACCTTATAGCTATCAGATAGGATTGCCTTCGTGGTGGTTTTTGAGTATGACAACCTTCATAGCTGTTACGATGTAACAGTCTTCGTAACTATTTACGGCATTCTCTTGAATGTGATAGCCTTCTTAGCTATTGACAGTAGTCTTTGCATATGCCTTTGGGGTAAATCTTGTGCATCATCCATATTAACGCGATTAACTGACATCCCTGAATTGTCCAACTTTGGGTAATCTAGCACATCATTTGACTTTGGATAGATGCGGCTTACAGATGCCTTTAATTTGTCAACTTCAAGTAATCTTGCACATCATCCGACTTTGGATAGAGGCGGATTACAGATGTCTTTCGAATTGCCAGTTTTTGGGTAATACTGCACTTTTATCCGATCTTGGATGTAACGTGACTTATAGATTTCCCTTGAATTGCTAGCCTTTGGGTAGTCCTACACAATATCAACGTGGATATGTCGTGGCTTATAGATAACCCTTGGACTATCAATTTTTTGGTAGTCTAGAACTTTATCCAATTGCGGATATTATCGCGACTTACGCATTACCCTTAAACTTCAATTTTCAGGTGATCTTGCACACTATCTGGTTTCAGATATCATTGTGTCTTACCGATAACTCTTAGTCTATCAAGTTTTGGGCAATCCCGCAAACTATCCAGTTTCGAACATTGTTGTGGCTTACAGACGACCTTTGGCCTTCCAATTTTGAGAGATCCGGTTAGCATCCGATTTGGATGGCGTCTTATAGACATCCTTTAGACTATGTGCTTTTGACCCTGATGGCAAGCATTATTTGATCACTAGGGTGACAATTCCTTTGCCACATAATCAAATATAGCGGTATCATTTGGCAATCGATGCTTTTGAATGTATAAACATCTTTCAGTGTGAGACTTTATTGTCTCAAATAAATAAGGGTGCATAAATATCCTCGATGTCAGACTCCGCCATCTTATGCGATATCGGATATAAATATGCTAGATGCTAGACTTGGCATAATAATAGTGATATCCTTAACGTTAGACTCCACCATCTCATGCGATATCGAATACAAATATGCTAGGCTTGGCATATTAATAAGGAAGAAAAGATATAGTCAACGTCAGACTCCACCATCTTACGTGATGTTAGATATAAATATGCTGGTTGCCAGACTTGTCATAATAATAAGGAAGCAAATACATCCTCAACGTCAGACTCCACCGTCTCACGCGATATCGAATATAAATATGCTGAATGCCAGACTTGGCATAATAATGATAAAGCAAATACATCCTCAATGTCAGACTCTGCCGTCTCATGTGATATCAGATATAAATATGCTGAATGCCAGACTTGGCATAATAATGATGAAGCAAATATATCCTCAATGTCAGACTCCACCTTCTCATGCGATATTGGATATAAATATGCTGAATTACAGACTTGGCATAGTAATGATGAAGAAAAGATATCCTCAATGTTAAACTCCAACGCCTCATGCAATATCGAATATAAATTCTATTGGGTCAATCCTGCACAGTAAGAGAGACTTAGAGACGCCTCTAAATGTCATCTTCTTTGAAACCGGCTGGTAGAGGGAAATAATCTTCGCAGAAAATGTGTGTCTGCGGTACTTTAATGATGATGGTCTGTGCGAAATGGTCCTTGTGACATGGTCCTCACGACATGGTCCTTACGACATGGTCCTTGTGACATGGTCCGTGTGACATGGTCCTCGTGACATGCAAATATGATAATGATGTGGATAATCGTGTAATGGCATGCGCAACAGTTGCAAAGACAACACCTTTGGTTTTTTATGTTGTCCTGTTGACTTCTTTGTGTGTACATGTGCTCAAGGCAAGAAATTAGTAGATACAACATCGCTCTTACTAGCGACCATAGTTAAACTTGAAAAACTTTAAAGACAAAACTTTTATTTCAAATGTGAATGAAATTTGTCGTGCCCATTTCTGGGGACAGCCATAAGTACCATTTTCGAACATTGTTTGTTCGTGGTGATTTCTGATTTGCTGGGGATTGGTGGAGAATGTCACTGATCTCTCATTTGGTGTTCCTATTGAATTTGACCTAAAATGTCTTAATCTGCTTGGGGACTCGAGGATGTTGTTGGTCTCTCTTTATCTAGTAGTTTTTGCGAACTACAAGAGAGTTTGTCCGTTCCAGGAGTTTTTGCCTCTTTCAGCTTCTTTCTGCTGTCTTGGATTTTCTCACCAAAGTTTGGGGAATTTAGTCTCGTTGTGTTGCTTTGAACGTATTAGATAGAGAGGGACTTTCTCTGATTTCTAACATACTTTTTAGGACAAACTGCATCCACAGAAAAATTATTAGTTTTTTGGTGAAACTGATCTATGTTGACCTCCTTCGATCTTCTGCTCCTTGCCTTGCCTTTCTGGATGCTTCCCATTCTTGGGCAGTCGTCATCCTCGACTCCCCTGGTCACGTTAGACATAAGACAAAGTCAAATTAGAAAGGAGTAAAACTAATCTATTGTAAAGATTTTTAAACAAGTTCTTTGGAAAACAAAGATTTTGAAAAAAGATAGTTTGGAAAGGTCTCTGCCCGTCATGTCATGTGCTAGCTCAGAGAATGTCCTTTACTCAAGGCCTTAACATTTTGACATACTGCTGGTGTACTTTGGAGATCCTTTGTCATCGTAGGTGGGGAGTTTGGAAATGATCTTCCGAGAACTCTGTCATAGCTGGGAATGAATCCACCTGGAATTTGCTATATCTGGGGATTTTGAAGTAGACTCTGATTTCTCGGTGTTGGGGAATTCTTTGGAGTTTGTTTCTGAACTCTTGAAGTTTTGGTGGAAATTTTGAGGTTTCTGCCCCATTTAAAGGTTTCATGATGAATCTTATTCCTTTGATAAGAGACTTGACACTCTGTGGAGATTTTGAGATTCTTTCTCGAGATTCTTTCTCGAGATTCATTTTAGTTGCTCTTTGGCATATTCTGCATTCTGATTTGTTGGAGACGATCTTCGCCTTCTAAATTTTTGAGATTTCTTTCTCGAAAATTCTGCCCCAGTTTCTATTTCTTGGGTAATATGACTGAGCCATTATGGCACCTACATATCCCATTGAGGTAGGAATCAGGTAAAATATAGTTCCCACACTCGTAGTGGGAGAATGTTGGAAATAAACAAAGGGATGACCAAAGCCGACAAAGGCCACCTACATATCTTATTCTTGAGAATTCAAGTCGAACGTAGTTCAAAATAAAAGAAGGGAAAAGATAGATTTTCCTAAGGAGTTGACCAAAGCCGTCTCATTCTTGAGAATTTAGGTCAGACATAGTTCATACAGAGAGGATAGGGAAATTTAAACTATTACAAAGCATAAACACGATTACAATAAGAAAATGCAATTACAGGGAAAGAAGTGAAAGAAGAACCATCTTTGGGTGTAGTATCCCTTTGCAGCATTGGAGTTGATATAGGCTTGGGCCATACTTGATCATCCATCTTGGACAAAATCAAAGCTCCTCCAGATAGCACTTTTTGGATGATGTATAGTCTTTGCCAATTTGGTGCAAACTTTCCTTTGTCTCGTGGGAGGGAAGGATTAACTGTCCACTCCCTGGATTGAATTTTGGATTAATCAATAAATTTTGGGAGATGATGTTTGTGCTCATTCTTGTCCTATTATTGTAGGACCAGTCAAAGATATCGATGTATGACTTGAGCATACTGATAAGTTCTTTGTTTTGTGCTTTTGTTAAATGAACACCGAAGCTGATTTCTTCAACTTGACAGTTGCCTCCCATAGTGAACACCTCAAACTCTTTTAGGCGGGGCCTTTTCTGGTTTTTAAAGTTCTTAGACTTCTTGGTTGTTCGTTTTAGGACCATGATGTCTTCAACATGCCCTTCAACTCCAATTCGTATCCTCTGACTTGTTCATTCAGCTCTTGGCATGACATGACATTAGTAGGTTTTAAGTTATTATTACTGAAACCATAAACAAAACAAGTTAGATGGTACCAAGTAAATAAGATAAACAACAAAGGTTTTCAGAATACGGGAGGCTTTCAATGAAATCCAAAAATATTTGTAAAATATGGCTATAACCCGCATGAATGCAGGTCTGTGCCTTTTGGAAAGCGGTAAAATAGTATGAGGAAATTTAAAACATAAAGGGTGGGTCACGGAGCCTCATCCGGACCATCACCAATTTTTCATAAAATAGTCTTTGTCTACCCAGCCGAGTGGAGAGTCACAAGGGGAGTTGTGGCCCAGTTCTGCACTTCTTTGCTAGGCTTGGCATCCCTGATCATGGTTGCTTCGGGGATTTATTCTGTTATAGCATCGCATTCCTCGAATAGATCTCCTATTCCATCCTCTAACCCATTACTTGGGGAACCAATATGCACTGGGAATGAAGGATATAGGTGAGGTAATGGCTTTAGCAATCCTGAATGCTTCTCCGCCTGGTCTTCTTAGAATACATACTCTAACCCGTGCTTGATCAGCTTTCCTGGGATGCTTATTGGCTCAGTCATACCATCATAATTCTTGTCTAATTCGAGACCTAGTTTATATCCTCTCCTCAATATCGCGGTTGAGAGTATCTTATAGAGAGGTGGCATAGAAACTTGAGGAGCGAGATCATCTTCGGTGGCATTGACGATCTTTATGGTGTATAAATCGCTTCCTCTTGGAACTTTTTCAATCACAGGGACACAACCATTAGGGAGGCTTAAGAGACTCCTTCACTATGAATCACCACCTCATGTTCCTCCGAGATGAACTTTACCATTTGATGCAAATTTAATGGCACGGCTCCAGCTCCATAGATCCACGATCTTCCCAAAAGCAAGTTGTAGCTGTTGGTAATATCCATGACTTGGAATTCCACTTGGAACTCGGTGGGTCCCATCCAGATGTGCAAATTGACCTCTCCAATAGTGTCCCTTTGACCCTATCGAAGGCTCTCATGTTGATCCTGCTATGGCGAACCTTTCCCGAATTGTAGTCTAGCTGAGTGAGTGCGGATAACGGGCAAATATTCAGACCCGAACTATCATTAATCAAAACTCTATTTAAAATCTTCTCTTGACATTTTACAGTGACATACAAGGCCTTGTTGCGCATTAACCCTTCAAAGGGTAGTTCAGCAATACTCAAAGTAACTATAGCTTTTTTCGGCATTTCCTGCTTTTTAGGGCTAACCGGCACTATTGACTTGCTCACAACCCATTCTTCATCAACCTCTATCATGTTAACAGTGGCTCCTCTATGATTTGAGAGTGAATTATTAATAACATTTGTCGGTGTTGTTTGTAGTGTGATCACTCTTTGATCAATCAAATCCTGAATTTTGTGCCTCAAGTTAATGCAGTCTTCGGTATCATGTCTGACTCCTCTAGAATAATAAGCACAATGTCGATCAACCCTGATGAAATGAGAGTCGGATTTCCTGGTTTAGATTGTATGGGCTGAATAAATCCAGCACCTTCAATCTCTCATATAACTGAGTTCTGGTTTCAGCTAACTGGGTGAATGTTCGAGGAGCTTTCTTTTCTAAATTTGGACGAGAGAGATTTCCACTGGCAGGAGGGGGAACCTGGCAATCATTTTGGTTCTTGGGAGCCTTTTGATACACTTGGATGTTTTAGGGAGGAGCTTGGTAAATGGGCTACATATTTGGTTGTAGAGTTTGGTAAATGGGTTGCAAGTTTGGTTGTGAATCTTGGTAAATAGGATGAGTATAGAAAACAGGTTGAGGATTTTGTAGAGCTGGGGTGGGGTTGTTGGAACAAGTGATTTTTTATAGTTGGTCCCGAAGGGTTTTCGCAATTTCAAGATAGGACTGGAGGACACTGAAGATACCTCTTCCCTCTTCTTCTTGGGAAATCCTATCGATCCTGAGGATGCAGAAGCCTTGGTAATCTTGCCGCTATGAAGACCTTCTTTGATAATTTCACCAATCTTAACTAGGTCGGCAATTTTTTCTATAACAGCTGATATCATTTTGTCATAGAATTCTGACTCTTGAGAGTGTATAAACACCACACTTATATCCTCTTCGATCATAGGAGGACGAACTCTTGCTGCTTTCTTTCTCCACCTATAGGCGTAATCTCAGAAGTCCTCATTTGATTTCTGCCTGATACGACCTAGAGAGTACCGATCTGGGACAACTTCCACATTATATGCAAACCTTTGAGCAAAGTCTCAGGCCAGATCACTCCATTTAGACCACTTCTTCAGTTCTGTGTGGTGAACAATTCCAGAGCTTCCCCGCTTAGACTTCGACTGAAAATTCTCATTAATAAAGCATCATTCTTCCTTGCACCGACCATTTGGTCGTAATAGCTTTTCAAATGAGCCTCAGGATTCCCAACGCTATTGAAGGTCTCGAATTTGGGAATCTTGAATCCGTCTGGCAGGTCCATCTTTAGATGGATACAAAGATCATCGTAGTCATAGCTCTTCTCGTAGGATGAGCCTCGAAACTCTTTGATCTTGGCTATTTCCTCTTTCATCTATGCCATGTCATAATCATGCTTCTTCTATGTGGCTTTCAAATATTTCTCTTTCTCCTCATAGTGGTCAAGCTCGGGGCTTTCTGGGAGGGCGGTGTATGGTTCTACCATAGCATGGAAAGTAGCAGGTGACATATTATGAACAGGTGGAATGGCATTTGGGTATGTGGGGGTATAGTTATGCGGGTTGGTGACATTAGGATGGTTATTTTGGGAGTTGTAGGTATTTTGTGGCGTATTTTGGTAGTTTGGAGGAAGGTTTGGTGGGTTGTAGGGGTTACTGCTTTGGTTAGTAGGTTGTATGGGAGGAGTATGAGTTTGGTACAAGGACCTGATATAGCCAGGGTTGTTGGAAGTAGGTTCGTTGGAAGGCCTGGAAATGGAGGAGGAAGGGATTTCTCTTGGCTGGTTCTCAGTCAATTGAGAATTGAGTGGAGGAATCTGGAGAGGGGGTTGAGAGTTTCCCAGAGTTTGAGTGTTGGCAGCAATAGCCAAGCTGCCCATATCTTTGGCTTTCTGTACCTCTTCTTCCATTCTCTCTAACTTTCTTGTCAGTTCTGCAATCATTTCATTCTGTTTGGAGATAATATTATCTCTTATAGCTAAAATATTTTCTTCCTCACTATCAGTCATTTTTCCCTTAGAGAAGCGACGGTTAGATGAGGAATCTATTTGTGCCTTTGAGTGGGTGAAGTAGGGATGTTCGGCCAGTTTTATCAACATAGATCAGTTTCTATTACCTGTTGAAGTAAAACAACTCATAGGCCGATATATTAGATCCTGTTAGTGATAAACATTACAAGATATCTGATTGAAGATAAACACATAAAGTTGCTTTTCATCAAGTCAAATTGATCCATGAGGTTATTGACTTGAAGGTTCGATAGACAGGAATTTGTTGTCGATTTTGGGTAGGTAGATTTTATCAGGAGATTTGACTTGTCGAGTCTTCATTTTTTGATATTTGTCATGTAGCACTTTCTGAACTTTTTGGCATCTTTGTCGAAGTAGGGAAATGAAAATTTCTTAAATATAGGGTACGGGCCATGAAAAGATATAGTTCTAATAGGGCAAGTGGGTTTTCCGAACAAGACCTAAAAGGGTTTTAAGAAGTCTTTGGATTTTTCTGGGAAAATTTGAAGAACTCCAAGAGCGATTTTGGTCGGACTTTGCACAGTGGTCTTTTATCCTGCCTATGGGTTCTAAAATATTCAAATAGGAGTGCACCAATTCACCTTTGATTTTAGCAACGCACATAAGCAGGTAAGACAATTATATCACATAACAGTTCATAGCGTTTCCTATACGGATATGTGACCTTTTTTAATGGCCCTTCCGGTTATTTCCACGTATACATTTTCCTTGTACCGTTAGAGCTTTTTTGTAGCGGCCCCAAGTCATTTAAGGCTTGTAAGGACAGGTAGTTTGGTGCCGGGGCCATTTGTTTGGTCGTATGATAAGTTTTGAAGTCAAGCGAGTCGGCAAAAGTTATCGTAAGTTTCTTTAATAAATTTTCTGAACTTTAGGTAAAATGTCTCAGAGCTTTTATCTCAATATATAAAGAGTTAGAAGTCCCCCAAAATACCAAATCGAAGGTTTACGAGTCTAGTTTCCAACACACAAAACCTCACATCCAACTGATCTCGGAGTAAAAAGTTATGACTGTTTTACCGCGGACTGTCTGGCAGAAACTGGGTCGCGAACCGGGTCGCGAACCGGGTCGCGAACCGGGTCGGGTCAAAATCGATTTAAAGCCTCAACTTCACGTTTTAAAATGCCATTTCAGTTCTGAAATAGTGAGAAAACATAAGGGAGGGTTCCAAGAGAGTTCTTGAGTATCAAAATCGTGCGTATTTAAAAATATTTAATTTAAAAGTTGAATGTGGTAAAAAGTTATATTTTTATTGCCTTCCTAAAATACTTTTGTTACGAGATATTCGTGTATGTATCTATTTTACAAGAGTCTTATAATTTATTAGTATTTTAACGGAGATAGTAGACTTAGTTATGTTGAAAATTATTATTATAATATAGTAGGTTTTACTTGAAATAATTTTCTATTAATTATTATATATTCAAAAAGTTATATATATTTTACTATGAATTTATGCAATACCCGAGTATATACTTAACGAGATGAATTTATGCAATACCCGAGTATATACTTAACGTGGAAGTGGAGGCATTGTACAACAAGGTTAGGCAGTATGTAGTGGCATAGAGTAAGCAACTGATACTTCCTTTATATATATAAATTAAATGTGAACTATTTATATTTTTTTAAAATGAAAAGTAATCCTCCACTGTAGGTATATATTGACTAATTGTGTGAATATATTTCTAAGCTTAGGTATACTACTGTTCGTACTTATTTTTGTCAAAAAGAAAATCAATTATATACGTCAACTTATTCAAGACTAAATTCGAGTTTGATTTCATTTTGGAGCTTCTCGGAGCGGTTTGAGCTTGGATATTATCGTCCTAACAGCTTATCGTCGGACGACAGGTAGGTTATGGTTTAAACTCCCAAGACTTAGCATATATCGGATAAAATTATACTAGCTGGCATCCTTGGGTTGGATTACTAGGTTGGTACCACAGACCTTGACCGCTTTATTCCTGTCCGCCTACTTTTGTTCCTCCGTTGCTTGTAGTACTTGCCGATATATTTTATTTACCCTTGTGGTCCTGTGAGGCCTTTTTGACTCTGGAACATAGAAGGTGGGATATTGGGAATGTCCGCGAGTCCCGGGAATAGAATTATCCTTCTAGGATGGTTATGCTTGCTGAGTAGCTATGGGCCTGTGCAGGGTCGATAGGTTGATTGTGAGTTGCTGGGCAGCTATTGTGTTTGATCATACCATTTCCATGCATATAAAGGGGTTTTATCCATGTTTTACTGCGGTTTGGGCTTCGGGCCTACTGGCACTATTTTCTAAACCTTGCATGGCCCCGGGGGCCCCTTTTTTATGGAAATGATTTGGAAATGGTTTGATTTAACTTGTGAATATTCTTTGGTAAAAGAAGGTAAAATTATGATTTATATCACCAGTTTTACGATTAACGCTAGACTCGACAGGGCCGGGGTGCTAGTTGAGTTCTCTTGCTACTTGAGATAATTTTAGCCTCGGTCGGACCGAGCACCTGAGATGACTATCTACTGTTTAGACCCGGTTATGCCCGGGCACCCTTGGAGGGGTTTTTGAGATATTTTCCTACTACTTTAGTCATAGACAGGGTCTGGGCATGCATATTAGAGACTGGGTCTCTATCTTGAACCCAGACTTGCTTCCGGATGACATGTTTTGATACTGAGTTTTAGTATGGGGTCAAGGACCTCCATGGACCTTGCCATCTGGGCCTGGGGCTGCGGGCTGCATGTGCCGGAGGAAGGGTATACGGTGGAGTAGAGGTATACGGGCAGTGTCCTTCCATGGAACCTACCTGTTGGGCTGGATCGGCACCGGAGGAGATACATACAGGGATACCATTTCACTTGAGATCTTCATGCATCATATCATTCATTGTTTGAGGCTCCACCCTTGTTTGTTGTTTGTTGATTGTACGCTTCGGTAGTATGGGATGCCGGAGGGTTTGTTTTCACTTATTTGTGTTCCTCGGTTGTATGGGCGGCCGGGGGACTGTAGGTAGACTCTTGCTATTTACTTGTAGAATTGTTCTCTGTTACGGTTAATTATGAAATTGGTTACTGCTAGACTGTTAGATGCTGGATTTGAGATTGATATGATTAGTTGGGCTTGATTCATGTCTCGAAGCATGCCTATCATTACTCTTTCTCTCTTCTTCTTACACTTGAGGTTATCGGTATACCGTCCATTTCATAAACTTATTATGTATACACTGTTATGGCAAGGACCCCAGGTGCGTTGTTTCTTACTTTCACATGTGCCTATGGTGTATATATTTTGCTTGCTGGCCTCACATGTGGTTCTGTTGACTTCCCTATGGGCTAGTTCCTGTGTACCCTTTCGTTGATTTCTGTGACTACTTGCTTCTGTTTAGTCTGTTACTACGTTTTTATCTTATATGTGCCCAGTCGGCCTATGATACCTACTGGGTACCTTCTGCTTTGCATTTGGTGCTCACCCTACCCCCTGCATCTTTGGGTGCAGATCCTAGAGTGGGTCATCGTTGTTAGATCATTGTAAGTCGTGCTTGGAGATCTGTTGGGGATTACTTCAGACTAAGGGTGAGCTCTTGGCGATCGGAGCTTGGCTTTAGTTTATCTTTTGCTTTATGTACTCTATTACCATTCAGAGACATCTGTATATATTGTTTTGGATCATTTGCTCTCCATGTATATAGTTTTGGCTCTATACTATGATACCAGGTCTTAGGGTTTGGTTTAGTTTCCGCATATGTATATATATATTCCTGTTATCTATTCTCTTCATCTTGTTCCCTTACTTTTGCTTATTGAACTACCCTCCCGCTTATTTGTTAGACAGCAGCCCATTACTAACTGTCCTGGGCTACGGGAATTGGTTAGCCTACTGGGGGGTTGTAGGTGCCATCTTGACCGAGAAATCAAGTCGTGACAACTTGGTATCAGAGCTTTAGGTTCACCAGTGTCATCCGTATAGGAGCCAATGTCTAGTAGAGTCCTGTGGATCGGGGCGGAGACGTCCGTACTCAATCTTTGGGAGGCTACAGTGACATTTTAGGAAATTTGACTCTTTCATTGCTTCTGTGTCATGCGTGGAACCCTTGAAATTTCTTGAAATCTCATTTGTTCTACTTCATTCTTCCACAAATAGTTCGTACGAGATCATAGGCATCACGCGGAGATAAGCCTCCCACTCCAGCTAAGGGTCGAGGACGCCCTCGAGCAGTGGCACCTGCTAGAGCTGCTAGAGTGGAGATAGAGCCCGAGCAGCATGTGGATCAGGGGGCAGCCCAGGTACCACCAACTCCAGTACCAGCTCTAGCACCAGCTCCAGTGCCCACTTCTGTGCCAGCTCCAGCCGCAGCTCAGTCTCCAGATATTAGGGGATTACTATTACAACTTTTGGGTGTGATTGGAGAGCGGCCTTGTGAGGTAGCGCAGACATCCGCTCAGGGGGCAGCCCTAGGTGCACAGAGCTCAGGAGCGCAGCCTGCTACTATGGCTCCCCGTGCGGAGGTCATTCCAGTTCCATCTGTTGCACAACCTCTTGCTCTTCGCCCAGCTATGACAGAGTCAGAGCAGAAGGCGTTGGGTAGGTTTTTGAGGTTAGCACCTCCGAGGTTTGCTGGTACTTCTCGACAGGATCCACATGACTTTATTACTACATGTGAGGAGATGTTACATCATTTGGGTTTGTTGGAGACTCACGGGGAAAGTTATACTACCTATCAGTTAGAGGGCCCAACGAAGTTATAATGGAGGGCTAATGTTGCTTGTAGACCACCATCGTCACCTCCTTTGACCTGGTCTGAGTTTTATGAGGCCTTTATGGCCAAGTTCCTACCTTAGAGTGATCGTGAACATCGCAGGGAGCAGTTTACTCACCTTATGCAGGGGTCTACGACTGTCTCAGAGTATGAGACCCGTTTTCATCAGCTAGCACCGTTCGGAGTTATGATCATTCCTACCGAGACAGATAGGATTTGCAGATTTGTATGGGGTTTGAGGCCAGAGATCAGGTAGCCAACTGAGATATTGATTGCCGGTGGTCGGTCATTTCAGGTTATCGTAGACTATGCCCACACCGTGGAGGACTTATAGCGACATGATAAGGGGTCCAGAGATAAGAGGCCTCGACATCAGGGTGTCTACAGTGGTTCCAGATATAGTGGTAAAGGTCCTGGCTAGTGGAGCCGGAGTTATCATCCACAGCAGTACCAGGGTCAGTCCAGCCGACCGGTTCAGGCTTCCCTTCAGACTTTCAGTAGTACCCAGTTCGAGCAGGGTCAGAGCAGCCATCAGGGCTATAGCGGCCAGTCTTCGAGGGGTACAGTTTCTGGGGCATCAGGCCATGGTGGTTATATAGGATCTGCTGGTTCATCTCGACCGAGTAGGCCGCCATGGGCTTGTTTTACTTGTGGTGTGATTGGTCATTTTGCTAGAGATTGCCCTCAGCAGGGTACAGTTCAGTTGCCCGAGCCTTTATGAGCATTTCATCCCCCGGCTAGAGGGGGTGGTCGTCAGGGTAGAGGTGGTGCTCCGCGCGATAAAGTAGGTGGTAGGGATGGCGGTCGGGCAGGTGGAGGTCATCGTCATTTTTACGCGGTCCCTAGGGGACCAGAGGCAGAGGCCTCAGATGCTGTGATTACAGGTGCGATTTCTGTGTGCCATCAGTCGTCTATGGCTTTATTCGATCCTGCATCCACTTGTTCATACGTATCTGCCTACTTTGTGCCTTGTTTGGGGTTGGCTAGTGAGCCATTATCTGTTCATATTTCTGTTTCGACCCTAGTAGGAGATTCTTTAGTAGTGGATCGGATTTTGAGATCTTGTATGCTATCTCTTGGTGATTCAAAGACTTAGGGTGATTTGATGATTCTTGATATGCTAGATTTTAATGTGATACTGGGCATGGACTGGTTATCCCTCCACCGTGTGGTTTTGGATTGTTATGCCAAGACCATTACCATAGCTGTGCCCGGTGTATCCCCAGTTGTATGGCAGGGTTTTTTTAGCCATGCACCATCTGGGATCATCTCTTGTCTTTGAGCTAGGAAGTTGATTTCCCATGGGTGTTTAGCTTATCTAGCATATGTCCGAGATGTTGGTGCTGACCCTACTTCTCCTGAGTCTGTTCCTGTGGTTAGAGACTTCCTCGATGTGTTTCCTACCGACCTGCCAGGCCTTCCACCTGAGAGAGATATTGATTTCGCTATTGAGCTAGAGTCGGGCACTAGGCCCATTTCTATTTCTCCTTACCGTATGGCTCCTGCTGAGTTGAGGGAGCTTAAGGAGCAGCTCCAGGATCTGTTAGCTAAGGGGTTCATTAGACTTAGTGTGTCACCTTGGGGTGCTCATGTTCTCTTCGTGAAGAAGAAGGATGGGTCGATACGCATGTGTATTGATTATCGGCAGCTAAATAGGGTGACAGTGAAGAATAGGTATCCGATGCCGAGGATTGATGATTTGTTTGACCAGCTTCAGGGTTCAGTCGCGTTTTCGAAGATTGATTTGAGGTCTATATACCATCAGTTGAGGATTAGGGCGGAGGACATCCCTAAGACAGCATTCATGACACGTTATGGCCATTATGAGTTCCTGGTGATGTCTTTTTGGTTGAATAACGCCCCCGCAGCCTTTATGAACTTGATGCACAGGGTTCTTGGCCCGTATTGGACTCATTTGTGATAGTTTTAATAGACGACATCTTGGTATACTCGCGTAGTACAGATGAGCATGAGAAGCACTTGAGGGTTATACTCCAGACTTTGAGAGATCATCGGCTTTATGCCAAGTTCTCAAAGTGCAAGTTTTGTCTTGAGTCAGTTGCATTCCTAGGGCACGTGGTGTCTAAGGATGGGATTAGGGTTGACCCGAGAAAGATTTCTGTGGTTTGTGATTGGCCTAGACTTACTACTGCTACTGAGGTCCGCAGCTTTATTGGGTTAGCAGGTTACTACAGATGGTTCATTGAGGGATTTTCTTCCATAGCAGCACCCTTGACTATGCTGACTAGGAAGGATGTCCCATTTCAGTGGTCGGATCAGTGTGAGGATAGCTTCCAGAGGCTTAAGGCCTTATTGACTTCAGCTCCTGTTTTGACTTTGCCGGTTGAGGGTCAGAGCTTCTCCGTGTACTGTGATACTTCTAGGGTTGGTCTTGGTTGTGTGTTGATGCAGCAGGGTCGAGTAATAGCATATATGTCGAGGCAGCTGAAGGTCCACGAGAGCAACTACCCCACTCATGACTTAGAGTTGGCGGCGGTAGTTTTCGCACTCAAGATCTGGAGGCGTTACCTATATGGAGTTCACTGTGAGATCTTCACTGATCATCGTAGTCTTCAATATATCACGAGTCAGCGAGAGTTGAACTCGAGATAGAGGAGATGGGTTGAGTTACTGAAGGACTATGACTTCACTATTCTGTATCATCCGGGCAAGGCAAACGTGGTAGGGGATGCCTTGAGCCGGAATGCAGTGAGTATGGGTAGCCTAGCTTCTCTTTCAGTTTCAGAGCGACCGTTGGCCTTGGACATCCAGTCCTTGGCTAACCATTTGGTTAGGCTTGACTTGTCGGATCCTAGCAGAGTTCTCGCCAGTATTGAGGTTCGTTCTACTTTGATTGATCAAATTCAGAGCCGTCAGTTTGAGGATCAGCAGTTGTGTGACCTTCGTGATCGGGTTGTTCAGGGTGAGACCAGCCAGGCTACTCTAGATTCAGATGGGGTTTTGAGGTTGGATAGTCTCCTTTGTGTTTCGAGGATTAGTGATTTGATTCAGTTGATACTTCATGAGGCACATTGTACTAGATACTCCATTCACCCTGGCACAGCAAAGATGTATAGAGACTTGAGACAGCTTTACTGATGGAGTAGTATGACGCGGGATATAGAGGAGTTCATATCTCGGTGCTTGAACTGTCAGCAGGTTAAGTTCGAGCACATGAGACTTGGTGGTTTGATGCAGCGAATTCCCATTCCTGAGTGGAAGTGGGAAGGGATTACTATGGACTTCGTTGTTGGTTTACCTCGTACTTCTCATAGGTTTGATTCCATATGGGTGATTGTTGATAGGCTGACTAATTCAGCATATTTCTTGCCGGTTCCGACTTCTTATGGCGCAGAGAGATTAGCTCAGATCTACCTTCGTGAGATTGTTCGGTTGCAGGGGGTCCCAGCTTCTATCATTTCAGACCGCGGCACTCAGTTCACATCTCAGTTTTGGAGGGCTATTCAACGAGATTTGGGTACAGAGGTTCACCTTAGTATCTCTTTCCACCCTCAAACATATGGCCAGTCCGAGAGGACCATTCAGATTCTGGAGGACATGCTTCGGGCCTGTGTTCTTGACTTTGGAGGTTCTTGGGATCAGTTTGTTCCCTTGGCAGAGTTTGCTTATAATAACAGTTTCCATTCGAGTATCGGCATGGCACCTTTTGAGGCTTTGTATGGAAGGCGTTACAGATCACCGGTAGGTTGGTTTGATGGTTTTTATTCTAGGCCACAGAGCACAGATTTGCTTCGAGATTCCTTAGATCAGGTTCGAGCGATTCAGGACAGACTTCGGCCATCTCAGAGCAGGCAGAAGATTTATGCTGATCGTAGGCTTCGTGCCTTGGAGTGTAGTGTCAGTGACTTGGTGTTTCTCTGTGTATCGCCCATAAAGGGAGTGATGAGATTTGGTAGGCGGGGCAAGCTTAGCCCCAGGTACATTGGGCCGCTTGAGATTCTTCAGAGGGTTGGTAGCGTTGCCTATCAGTTAGCCTTGCCTCCGATGTTTTCAGCTATACATCCTGTATTTCATGTTTCGATGTTGCGTCGATATGTACCAGATGAGTCTCATGTGTTGCAGTGGGATTCAGTTCAGTTGGGTGAGGGTTTCGCTTTTGTTGAGGAGCCGACAGCTATTTTGGCCAGAGATGTCAGGAGATTGAGGTCTCGAGAGATCCCGGTTGTTAAGGTTCAGTGGAGGCATCGTCCAGTCGAGGAGGCTACCTAGGAGACTGAGAGAGATATGCGGGCTTAGTATCCGCAGTTGTTTGAGCCTTCAGGTACCCCCTTGACCTTGACCTTCGAGGACGAAAGTCCTTTTTAGTAGTGGCTGATGTAATGACCCTTCCGGTTATTTCCACGTATACATTTTCCTTGTACCGTTAGAGCTTTTTTGTAGCGGCCCTAAGTCATTTAAGGCTTGTCGGGACCGGTAGTTCGGTGCCGGGTCCATTTGTTTGGTCGTACGATAAGTTTTGAAGTCAAGCGAGTCGGCAAAAGTTATCGTAAGTTTCTTTTATAAATTTTCTGAACTTTGGGTAAAATATCTCAGAGCTTTTATATCAATATATAAAGAGTTAGAAGTCCCCCAAAATACCAAATCGAAGGTCTACGAGTCTAGTTTCCAACGCACAAAACCTCACGTCCAACTGATCTCGGAGTAAAAAGTTATGACTGTTTTACCGCGGACTATCTGGCAGAAACCGGGTCGGGTCAAAATCGATTTAAAGCCTCAACTTCACGTTTTAAAACGCCATTTCAGTTCTGAAACAGTGAGAAAACATAAGGGAGGGTTCCAAGAGAGTTCTTGAGTATCAAAATCGTGCGTATTTGAAAATATTTAATTTAAAAGTTGAATGTGGTAGAAAGTTATATTTTTATTGCCTTCCTAAAATACTTTTGTTACGAGATATTCGTGTATGTATCTATTTTACAAGAGTCTTATAATTTATTAGTATTTTAACGGAGATAGTAGACTTAGTTATGTTGAAAATTATTATTATAATATAGTAGGTTTTATTTGAAATAATTTTCTATTAATTATTATATATTCAAAAGTTATATATATTTTACCATGAATTTATGCAATACCCGAGTATATACTTAACGGGATGAAATTGGTTTCCACCTCCACTTCCACGTGGAAGTGGAGGCATTGTACAACAAGGTTAGGCAGTATGTAGTGGCATAGAGTAAGCAACTGATACTTCCTTTATATATATAAATTAAATGTGAACTATTTATATTTTTTTAATATGAAAAGTAATCCTCCACTGTAGGTATATATTGACTAATTGTGTGAATATATTTCTAAGCTTAGGTATACTACTGTTCGTGCTTATTTTCGTCAAAAAGAAAATCAATTATATACGTCAACTTATTCAAGCCTAAATTCGAGTTTGATTTCATTTTGGAGCTTCTCGGAGCGGTTTGAGCTTGGATATTATCGTCCTAACAGCTTGTCGTCGGATGACAGGTAGGTTATGGTTTAAAATCCCTAGACTTAGCATATATCGGATAAAATTGTACTAGCTGGCATCCTTGGGTTGGATTACTAGGTTGGTACCACAGACCTTGACCGCTTTATTCATGTCCGCCTACTTTTGTTCCTCCGTTGCTTGTAGTACTTGCCGATATATTTTATTTACCCTTGTGGTCCTATGAGGCCTTGTTGACTCTGGAACATAGAAGGTGGGATATTGGGAATGTCCGCGAGTCCCGAGCATAGAATTATCCTTCTAGGCTGGTTATGCTTGCTGAGTAGTTATGGGCCTGTGCAGGGTCGATAGGTTGATTGTGAGATGCTGGGCAGCTATTGTGTTTGATCATACCATTTCCATGCATATAAAGAGGTTTTATCCATGTTTTACTACGGTTTTGGCTTCGAGCCTATTGGCACTATTTTCTAAACCTTGCATGGCCCAGGGGGGCCCTTTTTTTATGGAAATGGTTTGATTTAACTTGTGAATATTCTTTGGTAAAAGAAGGTAAAATTATGATTTATATCACCAGTTTTACGATTAACGCTAGACTCGACAGGGCCGGGGTGCTAGTTGAGTTTTCTTGCTACTTGAGATAATTTTAGCCTCGGTCGGACCGAGCACCTGAGATGACTATCTACTGTTTAGACCCGGTTATGCCCGGGCACCCTTGGAGGGATTTTTGAGATATTTTCCTACTACTTTAGTCCTGGACAGGGTCTGGGCATGCATATTAGAGACTGGGTCTCTATCTTGAACCCGGACTTGCTTCCGGACGACATGTTTTGATACTGAGTTTTAGTATGGGGTCAGGGACCTCCATGGACCTTGCCATCCGGGCCTGAGGCTGCGGGCTGCGTGTGCCGGAGGAAGGGTATATGGGCAGTGTCCTTCCATGGAACCTACCTGCTGGGCCGGATCGGCACCGGAGGAGGTACACACAGGGATACCATTTCACTTGAGATCTTCATGCATCATATCATTCATTGTTTGAGGCTCCACCCTTATTTGTTGTTTGTTGATTGTACGCTCCGGTAGTATGGGATGCCGGAGGGTTTGTTTTCACTTGTTTGTATTCCTCGGTTGTATGGGCGGCCGGGGGACTGTAGGTAGACTCTTGCTATTTAATTGAAGAATTGTTCCCTGTTACGGTTAATTATGAAATTGGTTACTGCTAGACTGTTAGATGCTGGATTTGAGATTGATATGATTAGTTGGGCTTGATTCATGTCTCTAAGCATGCCTATCATTACTCTTTCTCTCTTCTTCTTATACTTGAGGTTACCGGTATACCGTTCATTTCGTAAACTTATTATGTATACGCTGTTATGGCAAGGACCCTAGGTGCGTTGTTTCTTACTTTCACATGTGCCTATGGTGTATATATTTTGCTTGTTGGCCTCACATGTGGTTCTGTTGACTTCCCTCTGGGCTAGTTCATGTGTACCCTTTCGTTGATTTCTCTGACTACTTGCTTCTGTTCTGTCTGTTACTGCGCTTCTATCTTATATGTTCCCAGTCGGCCTATGATACCTACTGGGTACCTTATGCTTCGCATTTGGTGCTCACCCTACCCCCTGCATCTTTGGGTGCAGATCCTAGCATGGGCCATCGCCGTTATATCGCTGTAAGTCGTGCTTGGAGATCTGTTGGGGATTACTTCAGACTAAGGGTGAGCTCTTGGCGATCGGAGCTTGGCTTTAGTTCTTTTGCTTTATGTACTCTATTACCATTCAGAGACATCTGTATATACTGTTTTGGATCGTTTGCACTCCATGTATGTAGTTTTGGCTCTATACTATGAGACCAGGTCTTGGGGTTTGGTTTAGTTTTCGCATATGTATATATATATTCCTGTTATCTATTCTCTTCATCTTGTTCCCTTACTTTTGCTTATTAAACTACCCTCCCGCTTATTTGTTAGATAGTAGCTCATTACTAACTGTCCTGTTCTACGGGAATTGGTTCGCCTACTGGGGGGTTGTAGGTGCCATCATGACCGATCGGGTCGTGACACCTTTTCATGCCAAAGGTAGGCCTAATGAATTGAAGGATATCTATGTCATTTGTAAATGTTTCATTTCCCCAAAAATATATTTATACATATTTATTACATTTCAATGGGGATACAAAAGGAGGGAAAAAAGGAATGTACATCAAAATCTGTCTCGCTCAGGGGTACAATCCTAAACTAGGCCGCCGTGGCTGGTGCTTCATTCTCGAACTTCTTGGACTTCTTGCGAATTCTGAACGCCTTTCGGATGACAATCTTCAAAAATAAAAGACTATCTAAATATATCCAATCCCGAGGGATAATGGTTCGTACAACCTGACATCACATCCTTCAATTAACCACATAAGGGATGATTTTTCTTTTGGGCCATGGGCCTTTCGAACACAAGGTGGTCTTACTAATGCACTTAACATCCCTCGGATATTAAGACATCTTAGATCAATGCCTATTTTGGGATTTGGTTTTGCTCTATCCTGTTTTTACTAGAATAGGTTTCAAAATTGACCGGGAACCCGGGCAGACAAACACGGGCTAAAACAACAAGTAACCGTTAACCGACCGCGGGTCAACTACTTCACTCGTCTGTTTTGAAAATTGTTTTTTTGTTAAGAACGGCTGCAAATACTTGCATAATCTCCTTTTTACCCCTAATGCAATCTAATCCTTTGCCAAGAGAGGCGGAAGATTCCATGAATAGTTTATATTTTGCGAAAAAATAAATAAGTAAGGAAAGCAATAAAGTTACTAATTATTACAATACGAATAGTTAGTCAAACAAGTTAGTTGCAAACAATGAGGTTAGAACCTAGTTGAATTATCCCCAGCAGAGTCACCATTTTTGTTTTAGAGAAAAAATGGTTACTATGTTTCGACTATTTGAAAATTCATTTCGAAAACCAAGTTAAAGTTTCAAAATATTTTTCAAATAAAAGCAAGATTCACCACTTAATTTGTTTAAAGGAAAACTAAGAAAACCTTGTAATAATTTCTAAAATCTTAAAACAGTAAAAGACTTAGAAAATTAGAGATTCGAGGTAAGATGCTCTCATTAATATCCCGAGAAGGTTTTAAAGGCACTCGGGATATCCGCTAACTCGCGGTTATCCTGACTTGTTTTAAACCAACTTATTTTGACTAACTTTTTAAAGAAAGAGATGATTTATCTTGAGAAAAATATCTTGTTTTGATTTAGGGAACATAGTAGGTAAAACTTGATACGAGAAGATTGATATACATTTTTAGAAATGTTTCAAGAAATACATAAAGAGTTGTTTAAAGGAAAACAGCATGCTCGATTTAGATAAGTATAAAGATGCTTAATTGTTTTTACATGAAGAAAACAATAAGTGACTAAAGAAAATTAAACAAGAAATATTTACTCGTTTGGGGCAACTTAACTAAGTTAAAAATGTCAGTCCGAATCAATTACAAATATTTCTAACTACAAAACAAAATAAAGAGTTTAAGGGATAAGGGAGGAATTTAAGCCCTTTGGCATAAACAATTTGGACTTTTGCCCATATGAAACCTGTCCTAAAGCTAGTTTGTTGGCTTTGAAGCCCACTGCTGCAACTTTTTGGACTTTTTTCAATCTCTTCTTCAATAGTTTAACTTATTTGGGCTACTGCTACTGATATTTATTGGACTTTGGTCCATTTCAAATTCTTTGGCCCATTTGAGCAGTTGCTGATGCTATCCTTATGTGCTTTTGACCCATTTCTTTCATTTTCCTTCAACCAATTCACCAGTCCTTTATCACTTGCAACGGGATGACTTGAAGATGAAAACGGTTGGGCATCAATGCCCAACGAGATGCAAGGAAGTGGAGTATGTTTGGACTCAAGGTGTTTCAAGCATAGCAAACAGAATGTTAATTAGCACTCATACAGGTATAAGATAAATTCTATCAAAATATATACCAAGTATATGTATGACTCAATTATCATCCATGACTTTCCAAATTAAGCAACAGTAGAAGTATTTCTTATATACCAAGCAGTTACCAACCCGAATTGATTTTTTAAGCGTGGCATAATGAACATGAACTACTATCATGGCATTTAGAAACACGATTATGTGTAGAGGTATCTTATTGAGAAAATATAACAATAATTTAATAGTCATTCAAATAACTTCGAGGACTAGAAGATTCTTTATGGGTTTCAACATGAAACCAAAGCATTTCGGGGAGTTGGAAAGTTAAACAAGTTAAACAATAGGAATGAATTCTATGACTGTCATGCGTATTCAAGTTCTACTGAAAAAAGAGCAAATAAACCTAGCCTAATCAGATTCAAACAGAATTGTGTTGAAGCAATTTTATATTATGGTTAAGGTTATGCATTCAAGCTTGACGACCCTATTCAATCATTAAATGATAAGAGAGAGGGACTTTCAGCCATAGAGGTAATTCAAATAGAGGTGGAACACCTTGTTTAAGCAAATTCACAATACTAACATGGTAAGTTATGTGATGGATCTTGGTTACACAACCAACCTATCAAGTTTATTCATGACTCATTTCAAAAGAAACCAAACATATTAGACTGCCAAAAAAACAATGAAGGATAAACCCAGTTTGAACGAGATTTGAACGAGATTTGAACATACTAAAGAGACAAAGTCAGTCCAATTTGCCTTAACCAAACTAATTTTGTGAATGCAAAATAAAACAACACTTATGAAGTAGTGACCCATATTAATTCAAGTTTCAGAGTTAAACTTGACAACATTTCCTTTAAAAAGTATAGTGGACTTAACATCTCCTATCTACAACAACAAAATAATTTTAACAGTCATATCAACATTTTAAAAAAAAAACAATTCCTATAATGAGATGAAACAGAGAAAATGAGAAAGAGCAACACGGAGAACACTATCACTTTTACATTTGACAATAATTTCAAAAGAGACAAATTCTGAACATTTGTTTGTGATCTATTAACACCAAATCAAAACAAAATCCAGCCTAAAACTAGAAATTTATATGAGAAAAGCAAACTAACAGAACGCTAAAGAGAATACAAAAAACACGAGAAGATGAGGTGTTTACCTTCTTCGGAGCAGCGTACCAGAACCATGAGCTTTGTCGGGACACCCTTCACCACCAGAAAAAGAAAACATTGGATTTCTTAGCCAAAACCTAAGCTTAAAAAGTCTTACAAGGTTTCAGCCCCCAGAAATCGCTTGAATCTCGCCCTTGAAACGATGAAAAGAACATCGAATTCTTCACCAAAAGATCCCTGAGCTTTCTTAAGCTTTTTAGGGTTCTTCTAGCTCTGAAAATATTACCCCCACACTGAGAACAGTGGGGGTTTATATAGGAGCCGATTGGGTGAAATTTTTGGGGTTTCACTAATGTGGGATAAGGGATTTGAAGGGTTTTTTAGGGATTTTACTGAGGGAATTTGAATTCTCCACGGGAAAAGGGCGAATAGCTCACGAATTCGTACCCCATCTGGCATAAATCGAGTGGTATTTTGAGTAAAGGATGAAGGAGAGGTGTGGATTGTCTCCACGTTGCTACCCTAGTACCTTCGTGGTATGATTTATCGTGCCCATCACGCATTTTGGGTACGTAGAGATGAGGGAGACATTGGGTTTGAGGGGTGGCGCCTAGGGTTTGGAGTTGTTGTTCATCGTTGTTGAGAGAGGAGAGGAGGGTGAAGGGTCGTTTGGTTGAGTTTGTGAAAATAAGAGAAAAGAGAAAGAGGTGGAGTGATAAGGGTGAGTTAGGTTGGACCTGGACTGGTTCAGACGGGTAAAGAGGAAAGAGGGAGTGGGTTGGACGAATTGGAGCCCAACTTTGCTGAAATACAAAGGGTTTGATGAGGGGTTATTGAAGATTTGGCCACATTTACAAAATGTGTCCACTTTTAGGTTTAAGAGGTAGCCAGATTAGGAATAATTTAATGAAATTTGGCTAATATTTAAATAATTTCACATAGCTGTTATGTTTAAAGAATAATTATTCCCTTTAAAATTATGAAATTAATTATTCAATTAATCTTTAATTTTAATCAATTTGGAGGAAAATCAAGCATTTGATCTTTTAAAAAGGATTTCTTATGAATTTAGGCTTTAAAATAGTTTTTTAAGTAAACTTATATAAATTTCACATAGTAAAATATGAAAAATATAAATTCTTACTCAAAACTATTATAAAGTTGATTTGGAAAATATGGTATCCTTTTTACAAAATAATTATTCCAAAACATTGTTTAAGATTTGAAAAGGCTCAAGATTAATCTGTAATATGGGCGGTAAAAATTGGGTGTCAAAAACTAACCTAGCCCAGAATTTCCAACTCTCAAATACGGAAGTTTTCTAACTCGAAACTTGGCATAAAAAGTTTACCCGTAACGATGAACCCGATCGTTACAACAGATACCAATTTAACCATCGTTCATCCCTAAATGATCAAACACAAAAGGATGAAATAAATTAGGGAGAGTGTAGTACCTTCATCCCCAAACAAGTGAGGGTACTTGTCCCGCATGTCCTTCTCGGTTTCCCAAGTGACTTCCTCTACCGGATGATGCCTCCACTGAACTTTCATAGATTTGATCTCCTTTGTCCTCAACTTCCAGACATCCCGATCAAGAATCGCAACCGGTTCCTCTTCATATTAGAGATCCTTGTCTAGTAAAATCGCATTCCATTTAATAATATATTCCCCATCCCCATAGTATCGCTTCAACATGGACACATGGAAGACTGAATGGACCCCGGATAAACTGGGCGGCAGTGCTAACCTTTAAGCCACCGGCCCTACGATTTCCAAAACCTCAAATAAATCGAGATACCGAGGGCTGAGCTTGCCCCTCTTACCGAAACACATAACCCCTTTCATTGGTGACACCTTCAATAACACTTTCTCACCAACCTGAAAATCAATGTCCCTCAACTTGTGATCTAGGTAATCCTTCTTCCTGCTCTGGGCTACTACCAGCTTGGTCTGAATGCCCCTTACTTTTTCCTGTGCTTCCCTCACCAATTCTATGCCCAAAGGCTTCACATTGCCTGCCTCAAACCACCCTATGTGTGATCTATATCCACTCCCATACAACGCCTTAAATGGTGCCATATCGATACTTGAGTGTTCGCTATTATTGTATGAGAACTCACACAACGGTAGAAATTGGTCCCAATGACCCCCGGAGTCAATCACACCTTCTCTTAGCATGTCTTCTAATACCTGGATTGTCCTCTCTGACTGACTGTCTGTCTGAGGATGGAATGTTGTGCTGAAAGTGAGTTGAGTGCCCAACTCTTCATGCAACTTACCCCAGAACTTAGAGGTAAAATGTGTACCCCTGTCTGAAATGATGGACAGTGGTACCCCATGCAGTCTCACGATCTTATTAAGATAGATCTTAGCCAACTGCTGCAAATTATTATCCACCCTAACCGGAATGAAATGAGTTGACTTGGTCAGCCTGTCCACAATGACCCAAATACAGTCATACATTCCCAAAGTCATTGGAAAACCCAGCACAAAATCCATCTCTATCCTTTCCCACTTCCACTCAAGAATGCGCATTCTCTGAAGTTAGTCCTGCAGGCCTTTGGTGCTCATACTTGACCTGCTGACAATTCTGACACTTTGACACAAATTCAGCTATGTCCCTTTTCATCCCAGGCCACCAGTAAAGTTGCCTCAAATTTATGTACATCTTGGTTACGCCTAGTTGAATCGAATACCGCAAACCATGAGCCTCTACCAACACATTCTGAATTATGTCATAAACCAAGGAACACAAATCCTTCCTCTGAAATTCATCACCCCACCAGCGTCTAACGTGGCATCCCCGGACTCTCTGGATATTACCTTACTCCGAAGTTTGTTCAACTGTGCATCCTGAAATTGCTTGGCCTTTATTTCTTCCATGAATGTGGATTTGACCTCAATACTGGCCAACACCCCACCCTATTCTGAGATGCCCAGTTGCATAAACTTAGATTCTAGATCCCAAATCTCCTTTGCCAATGGTTGTTTAGATACCCCCAAACAAGCCAAACTGCCCGTCCTGATGGTCTTCCGACTCAATGCGGCTGCCACCATATTAGCCTTACCCGAATGATACTGGATGGTCACATCATAATCTTTCAACAAATCTATCCACCTCCTCTTCCTCAGATTCAAGTCCTTTTAACTGAATATATGCGGGAGACTGTGATAATCAGTGAACACTTCACACTTGACACCATAGAGATAGTGTCTCAATATTTTGAGTGCAAAAACCACTGTTGCCAACTCCAAGTCATGGGTTGGATAATTTTTCTCATGAGCCTTCAACTTTCTAGAGGAATATGCTATAACATTCCTATCCTTCATTAACACAACACCCAAACCCGAATGTGAAGCATCACAATATACAATGAAATCCTTACCTTCAATCGGCAATGATAGAATGGGAGTTGTAGTAAGAAGTGTCTTGAGCTTTTGAAAGCCCTCCTCACACTTGTCGAATGACACAAACAGTACCTCTTTCTGAGTCAACCTTATCAAGTGTGTAGTGATGGATGCAAAATCCTTGACAAATCTATAGTAGTAGCCTGCAAGCCCCACAAAACTCCTCACCTCAGTCACAGAGCTTGGCCGGACCCAACTCTTAATACCTCAATCTTCTAGGGATCCACTATCACCCTTTTTTCTGACACCACATGCCCTAAGAAGGCGATTGAGGTTAACCAAAATTCACACTTGGAAAGCTTTGCATATAGTTTCTGGTGCCTCAAGATATCCAACACGCTACGGACATGATCAGCAAGCTCCTCCCTACTCTTGGAGTAGATCAAAATGTCATCTATAAACACAATGATGAACGAATCCAGATAAGACTTAAATACCCCATTCATCAAACTCATGAATGTTGCCGGTGCATTGGTCAACCCAAATGAAATCACTAGGAACTCGTAATTCCCATACCGAGTATGAAAAGCAGTCTTAGGGATGTCCTCATGCCTAATATTTAAGTGATAGTACCGTGACCTTAAGTCAATTTTGAAAACACAGATGCACTCTTTAACTAGTCAAAGAGATAATCTATACGGAGTAAAGAGTACTTGTTCCGGATGGTAACCTTGTTCAATTTCCTGTAGTCTATGCACATCCGCATACTACCATCCTTCTTTTTCACAAACAATACCGGAGCACCCCATTGTGAAGCACTAGGATGGACAAAACCCTTATCTAAGAGTTCCTGAAGCTGAGTTTTTCCCTCAACTCTACTGGAGCCATATGATAAGGAGGAATAGAAATTGGGCGAGTGCCCGACTCCAAGTCTATACAAAAATCAATGTCTCTATACGGATGCATACCAGGCGAATCCACCAGAAACACCTCTTGAAATTTTGAAATAACCAAAACTGACTCAATCGATGAGGACTCCACACTATCATCTCAGAGATAAGAAAAGAAGGCCAAATACCCTCTCCCCACCAGCTTCCTAGCCTGAACAAATGATATGATTTTTACCGTCTTAGGCCTGTACACACCTTCCCACTCTAGCCTATCTTTGCCCAGAATTTCTAGAGCCACAGTCTTAGTATTAAAATTCAACACTGCATGATATGGCGACAACCAGGTCATCCCAAAAATAACATCAAAGTTTACCATATCTAGAATAACTAAATCTACCCAAGTCTTCAACCCCACATATACCACAGGACAAGTACGATAAACATGAGTCACTATCACAGATTCTCTAACTGGGTAGAAACATGAATAGGGGAATCGAGGACATCACAAACCAAATCCAGACCAAAAGAAAAATTCATAGACATATAAAATTAAGTAAAACCTGGGTCAAATAGTACAGAAGTCATCCTATCACAGATAAGAATTTCACTTGTGATCACCGTGTCTAATGCCTCAGCCTCAGACTTCCCTGGAAAAGCTTAACAATGAGCTCGGTCATCAATCTGAGCAACATCCCTAGCTGGATGTGCCACTCCCTTACCCGTGACACCATTACCTCTGTCTTTCCAACCTCTCTAAAAGTTACCCCGTCCACCTTATGGATGACCTCTAGCATAGCCAGCTCTACCTGCTAGAACCACAGCCTTCGACTGCTGTTGAGTCTGAGTACCCATCTGTCTGTGGCACTCCTTCTTGAAGTGACCCCGATCACCATAATGGAAACACCCACAATCAAGAGTAGGCCTGCTGGTAGATGTATAAGAAGCTCCCTAGCCTCTAGGAGCTGAAAACTGCTGACTAGCTCCCGGACGACCACCTGTAGCAGCTGGCAAGGCAGAATGAATAGAACGAGTAGAATACACCTGCTGATTATGGCCCCTGGAGTATGAACCACTAAAATTTCCATCGTTATGGGACTTCTTGGCTAACATTTTAGTCGTCCCAACCTGGCTGACCCCTTCTAATTTCTTTACATAGTCTGTGACCTCATTAAAGCTCTTCCCTGCTAAAGTCATGTGCACAGAAAACACTTGCAATTCAGTATTCAAGCCTTTCACAAACAAACAAAACATCTCCTCTTTGGTGCCCAATAACTGAGTAGCAAAATGCGACAAGGCATGACCATGATGCCCTGTTTCAGAGCTAGGAACTATCCTTTTTTGCGATCCCTCAAGGTATGAGGCAGATACTTCTCTAAGAAGAGAGCATAAAACTCCATCTAAGTCAGAGGAATCAAAAAAGATGACCGACATTTCACAGAGACCTCCACCATTTCTTAGCATCACCCTGCAGCTGAAAAGTGACAAACTCAACCCTATGTTATTGTACAATGCCCTGCTTATGTAGCCTCTCATAACAATCCAAGATAAATTCATAAGCATCTTTCTTCTCGGTACCTTGAAACGTAGGAGGTTTCAGCTTCAAAAACTTAGTCAAAATATCATACTCATTCCCTGTCATAATCAGTCCTAGCATTGGACGAAAGAACTCATCAGTACCTGATGTTGCATCTATCCTAGGAGCCATTGCAACTGCTGGTTGGGTGCTTGGAATTGATCTACATTACCCGTGGGGGTTTCTCCCGCACCAACCAGTCTACTCAAAAATCTCCACACTTGCTGAAATGCTTCAGATGTTATAGGGGGAAGGCCTGCACTTTAAGCCGGTACCGCCTCCTCCTGTTCTGTGCCCTCCTCGACAACCACCTCTACTTCTTCCTCAACATGATCCTGGGGTGGGGAAGGGGTCGCCTCTCTTGGTCTAGCAACTGCCTTAGCTTCACTCCCGTTGGGTGTTGTCCTACCTCTGCCTCTACATCTGCCCCTACACTTGCCCCTTTCCCTGGCCGCTGGGCCATCTATGGAGACCACTGTCCTCGCTCCGTTATTCATGCTATTAACCATCTGCGAACAAAGAGTGAAAGGAGTAAGATACCAATTTGTATCACCAGATACTAATTAGAATCAAGTTACAACACGAAGGAAGAAAGAAAAGATAGTTTTCCTAAAGTTCCATAGCCTCTCGAAGAAAAGTATAGATGTCTCTATACCGGTCCACAAGACTCTACTAGACCCATTTTGGTACGACGAGATCAACGAATCTAGGGCTCTGATACCATCTTTGTCATGACCCAACCCATCGTGAGTGGCACCCACCCAAAAACCCTGAATGAGCGAACCAATATTAACCCAAAACTTAGCATAATCTAATATCTCAAAACCAGTTCGCATTTTAAATGTAAACTATCATTCACATCTATTCAAAAACTAATAACAACTTTCAAAAATCCCCTAGAAACTGAAAGTCACCGTACCAAAAATCTACTAAAATTCTAGAACAGGGATGCAACCCCAAAATAAAAGCAAGAGTTTAAGCCTGAAACAAGTGGGTTATAACTAAACATGGACAAATTCAAGGTAGCCCGGAAGAACAACTCATCCTTGAATCCTGAAATCGCCAAAACTACAATTGAGGTCACGCGTCAGCCGCCGGAAGATGTCCTGCACTCATAGAAAGAAAATAAGTGCAAAATCAGTACACAACCACCGTGTACTAGTAGGATCATCATCCATCTCCAATAAAAAAGATAAGAACAATAAACTAAAGTTGAGTAAAGTAACGTAACCATGTAATACAAGCCAGCAATTGATAAACGCTCAAACTGTGGCTCTCCAACTAGGTCACGATGATCGCGTAGTCAAAACACATTTATAAACCCAACGGATGTCGGGGTCGTACCCAAGGTACCTGATTTAACTAATTAGAAATTGTGCGAGGCGATTTCAAAGAGAGAGTAATTGTTCAACAAAACCAAAACAATAAAATGGGGCAATTGGGAAAGTTCTCACTACTAACTCAATTCAAATAAAACTATAAAATCGAGATGGGTGTACCAATAAGAACTAGATGACTAGGGGTGCATTTTTGATGGGGCATTCACTATAGGATAGGGTAGTCACTAATTCACTTAAATTCTCACCTATTGACATGGGTAGCGTTGGTCATAAGTGTGGAATTTTATCTCTCGATCAACATCTACATATCCAATAATTTCATTTAGAACATCATTCGGTGTGCTAAATAACCAACCAACATTTGCTTGGAGAGGTCATCCTATTTCTAGCTCGGACCCTTAAAGGGGAGATTCCACGATTGGAGCTATGTCTAGCCTCCAATCTAAGTGGATTCCCAAGTACCCACTAGTAATTTCACATCCACAACTACAAAATTCTCTCTCGAGCAATTATATAGCCAAGTAAAGTAAATTCATGTTTGCAACCACAAATTACTCGATTAAAACATGTTGAAATTATTAGACCCATATCAGATAAGCAGTTATAAAACCCATCATCAATACACCCCTAGACAAGAGAAATTAGCCACTCATAGAAGGGAGAGAAGATATACCAGCTGGGTAAATCAAATTCCCATCCATTGTAGTTGATTCTCAAGTTCTAGAGTCAAATTAGGTACACAATTTGTTAACCAAAAGATTGGATTAAAAACCCTCTCTCAATGGAGATGGAGAAAAGTGTTTACAAGCCAAAAATTCTCCAAGTTCTCTCTCTGAAAATCTCTGCTCAAAATTGTATATACAAAATAAGCCTAAAATTGCCTTTTATATGTTCCCAAATCATCACATAAATTTAGGACAAAATTGCCCTCTAGGTGGTGTGCAATGTGGCGTGTAGTCCACACATTGCAGTGTGCGCATCGTACACCTGCTTCAGGTTGACCAGTGACTTCAGCCGCCTAAGTAGGCTTTGTGCAAAGGTGGTGCGTTTTGCACCACGGGATGTGTGTGTTGCATGGCGACCGCACTCCTTAGTAGAATCTTCAGTCATCTTTGCATCTTCATACAGAGGAGGTGCAAACCACACCTCGGCTTGTGTGTGTTGCACAACCACCGCACCTCTCGGCAGATTCTCCAGCTTTTCTCAACTCTTCACACTTAGCTCCTTTTTGGATCTTTTTGGGTCCATATCTTTGTTTCTCCTCTTTTATCCAAAGTACCTGCATAGACATCAATAAAGGTCATAAGAACCTCTAAATCGATTCAAAACATACCCATAATTCATGGATATAGGTTCAATAAGTTGGTAGATTACCGACTTATCAAACTCCCAAACTTGAACTATTGCTTGTCCTTAAGTAAGATACTCACACGGCAAGGAATGAATTATGCTAAGGCTTAATTAAGGCACAAAAACTACTCTACACTAAAAAATTAAGAAAAAGAAACGAACAAACGACTCAAACAAAAGACTTAACTACAATGCTTATCTCAATTTGGACCACCACGACAATTGCTAATTTCCAAAACCTTTTATTCAAAGGATATCATATTTCATTCAAAACTCAAGGGAATTTAAAGCAAGACATTAAAGCTTCTCAAGTCATTGGCATGGACCTTCAAGGTTTGCCTCAAGATTCTTCACACAACTTGTCTCATTCATTCCCCTTAATTAAAATAGAGACTCATGCTTCGATTCGAGTGCATGAAGCCACTCACCACAAGGGAGAATCCCACTCACAATCATTTAGTTCACTAAGTATGGGATTATGGGAGACCCAAGAAGACTCTTACTCTCTCAAAGAAGTTCAAGTGCATACGCATCAAACCATAGGCTTGCCCTTCATGTAGATCGCCACTAATATAGGGTAGGCAAGCTCAAAATCACCAAGGACTTACGGGTTACGATGTTGGCTAGGGCCAAGGTGAGGTTATCATTTGGTTCAAGTGACTATACCTCCCTAATGCTCTTTGTTTTCATTTCAAACACCGCTCATATTTTTCAATTTTCAACTTCACCTTATTTCTCCCTCAAACAACCCAAGATTTCTCCTTTTTGCCTCATGATCATTCACACCTTATATCACCTACACTTGGTAGCACCTATTTTTGCTTTTCAATTTGCTCATTGGATTGATCTTTTGGAGCACTTTTCAATTCTCGAATCAAGGTTCTACCTTGCACTTGAAGTGCATTCCTTTTCTTCACCTCATTTGATCACATGCACCCCCCAAACTTAGGCATTTGCCTATGTTATCTTTTGTTTCCCACCCAAACTTAGGCTTTTAGCCTACATTTCATTTTCAAGCAATTAAGGAGGATGGGTTCCAAGATAGAGGTTCCAAAAAGGTCAAGATATTACAAAGGTTTCAAAGAAATGTCAGAAGCTCAATGGGGTTCACTAGGATTTGATGTCATTGGGAGGTCATTTGAGTGAAGTGGCTATCAAATAGGGCCTAAGGTCATTTCCCAAGCTTGGTTACACCTAGAAGTTTACCTTGAATCATATTCGGGGCAAGTTCTAGATGACACTTATACACAAGAACCAAGGTAAAGCCTCACCGCAAAAGGCATCATGCCACAAGACTTCATCTATTAGTCCCACAATCAATTGGGGCAAATGACTTTTGACAAGCTATTCCGAGTTCATTACACACTCATTTATGATTTGATCAAGCCAAAGCGAGAGTGTGCAAGTCATGACAAGAGAAAGCCTTTTTTCTCAAAAATTCATTTCCCTTCCTCTTTTCCTTTTCAAAAATAATTTACCAAGAATTGTTTTTTGGTGGGCCCATTTCGAGACAAGCATTTACGGACTCAATCTTAAAACTAAACTTGGAATTTTCCCTTAAGAAAGTTGCCTCTCAATCTATCATAGGGAAACACCAACCCGGTTTGACACACGAAAACAAAAGAAAAGAAAAGGAAAATAATCAAAATTTTTGTTCCTTGGGAAAGAACTGTAGTATTAAGAAAACCCTCGGAGTTTATTTTTACACTACTATCAACAAGGTGATCCACAACTTTTCACGCTCATGAATCAATCAAGAACAAGCCTCGGCATAGGCATTTAGCATGCGCATTTGCAAGGCACGAGTAGTGGAACAATGAGGCATGTAAGACCAACTCGGTACACCATCAATAAAATTCAAGCCCGTCGAGGGCACAATTAAGGTCAAAGTAAAATGAAAACATAATCTAAATAAAGAAAAAATAAGTAGCATCACAGTCAATTATCCAAAATGTGTCTGACAAGGGCCAAATAAAACTAAGCAGAATAGTCAAATAGGCCCGACAAGGGCAATAAATTATCTCAAGCCCACTCCGGGAACAAAAAAGCAAGTAAAGAAAGCCACCCCCTCCCATGAAAGAAGCATTATCCTCAATGCTCATAGTGCAATGGGAAAGGGTGGAACTCCCTGTAGGATCTAGTCCTCATCATCAACATCATCAGCATCATCAGGAGCAGCTTCTTTCTCAACATTCTACCCACTCGGGCAAGTACCACCTCTACAAGAGTCTTCCAATAATGTGAAGTCGTGAAGAACCCTCTTAAACACAGGGTTCTCATCATCTTCTGCTTCCTCATTCTCATGACCAAGCAACTCCTCGGATGCATATGAAGCAAACAAGTCATCCAACGGGACGATAATCCTTCTAGGGAGAGTCAATATGGACAAGTCCTCTTGGATTATCGGTGCTTTCCCTTTTTTCTTGGCCATGTCCGACCGAATGGACTTGAGAGACGACTCGCGCGCATCCACTTATTTACGTAGGTTGAGAGTACTTTCCACTAACTCTTTTATGGCCACTTTTAATGCCCTGCCAATCAACCTCGGGAGATCATCTGACAGATCCTTCAACTGCCTCTCATGAATATATGTTTTGTCAACAATGTCTTGGAGGCTGAGTGGCTCCTTGGGTACAGTAGCTGGAGGAGTGTGTCCTTGTGAGGCAGTAGGCGAAAGTGGAGAAGTATGCATGTCTACATCCGATTCATCATCCTCGACTTCCACCGATGCTTCAACCCTAGGCCTTTTGAATCGGGGAGCATCCCGGTCAGTCTTTTTGTCAAGATCCAACACACCAATGGCAGGGGTAGGAGTATCACAATCAAAGAAGGGGACACCGACTTGTGCACATAATTTGCTGATCAATACCAGGAAAGGAAAAGTATCTCCATTCCTTCGGGACTTCCTTTTTATCACCAAGGCAATGACCTCTCCCACATTGACATGATCTCCTGCCATGATTGCAGCTATCAGCATGGCTCCATCGTGTGTGATCTTTTGGTCATTCTCAGATGGTATAAGATGGGTGCGCACAAAGTCATACCATAAACGAGCCTCAAAGTACAACGTCGGGAGGGGGATTTCAGCTCCCATGGTGGCCCAAGAGGGTGTATCAGGAGAAATGATGGGAGAAGCCCACTCGAGAGGTTTGTGCCTAAGGAGCAACTTTTCTATTAGGGTGGGTGCTGAATCTATTGGGCTGCTCCAGTAGATGGCATTAATGGCAGCTGATGTGATATGGACTTCTTTACCCCTAACTATAATGGAGTTCAATGTGGGAAATTTCTCACAACCCTCTTTGTGTCCCCTAGCATCTTGGGCGGCTTGGTATGAAGCAAAAAGCTCCTAGACCAACTCCTTGTAATAGTTCCGGTGTATTTCCTGAAATGGTTGCCAGTGGCGCTTAGCAAACTGAGTGAGGATATTGGGTAGATTATCTCCCACTGCATTCAGGTTGAAGCTTTCCTCCTCATTGAAGGACCTGCCCCTATCACGATCATAGATTACTTTCATGCTCTCCATTCCAAACCAAACTCTCTCCTCCTCTGAGGCTTGATCATGGGCCATCGAGAGTTTCTTCTTCCCTTTTGAAGTTGGTTTGGAGGAGAAGGGAGCAGTTGGCCTATGTGAGCTCCTCTCGGTGTTACCCCTGTTAGAAGACATAGTCTACATCCAAAGATTGTGAGCAAAAACAAAACAAAATATACTAAGGGTGGAATGCTACAGATTAGAAATCAAAATAGGTGTTTGTAGTCTTGTGCGGACCAAATGCAAAATGCACTAGGAAGAGTGCGTGTTGCATGTGTTGTCGCACAAGCCAACAGAACCTTCAGGAAATATTTCTATTGATGTGCGAAGCTGGTGTGATCCGCACCATCAAAATTGCATGTCGCATCAAGCTTCGCCCCTCAAGTCAGTGTTCTGCACTTTCTTTTCAACTTGGTGCGATGCCTTGTGCGACCCGCACATCAAGATCTATGCATCATATGCGAAATGCACAAAGGCATAATTGGAATTTTTTGTTCCTTGTGTTCTTGTAAGTTACGCCTATGATCCATACAGCAAGATGTGCTTCAGCACTTAGCACCACACGCAACCAATTCATAATAACAAAAGAGGTAAAGGGGATTCATGACCATAACTTTCGGGTACTCCGACTTCCCTGGATTCCCATCAACACATAACCAACAAGAAAAGACTCAACGACTTCCCTTAAGATTGACGTTACCCCATCTATCATTGGGAACATCAAGCCATCCTTGCAACAATAGGCACCAACAAGCATATCAACAATTAACCTCCTCCCCGCACAAGATCATACGCCCCAACTAGATTTTCAATTTGGATCATGGGCATACAATCAGCAACATTCAGCCTCAATTATCAATTATCAAACAAAACCTCATGACTAATGATGACTTACCCTTAAGAACGACGTCACCCAATCTATCATCAGGCCAAATTAAGCACTAGTCATAAGTGGGTTACTCAGACTTCACCCCATCACAGATATTAAGGCTAAATATTACTACAAATCAACATGCATAGTCAAGATTTACAATCTACCAAGTTGACATTAAAAGATTTCCTCATTACAATTTAAAATTGGGGACCCAAAATTTCCAGATCTCACCCATTATCAACTTGGCTAATCTACTAAGCATGCTTCACACTATGAGTTCCCAACAATCATAAAAATAACTATTTAACATTGGGGAACTTACCACAAGTGAATATTATGAAGGGATGAATGGAAATTGAAGCTTTTTTTTGAATTACAATAATGGTGACCCAGAAGACCTCCTGGAGAATGACGGTGGTGACATGGAGAAGTAGTGGAGAAGATTGGGTGAGAAGAGGAGAAGGATTTATGGGAGTTTGAGGGGTTTGGAGAGAATTTTGGTGGAGGATTTTCAGAGTTGTGGAGAAAGATGGTGGAAAAAGAAGAGAAAGAGGCGATTTTAAAAGAAAAAGAAGAAGAAGAGTCAGTCAGGTTATCTCTAGGTCGTGTCGATCAACGGGTTAGGTCAATTAAAAATTCAAATTTACCTTCTGTGTGTAGTGACATGCAATTCGCACCAGGCAAGGTGCGGACCACATGGCGTATCGCACATGCCCTTTTTTTCTCTCTTGGGCTTACCCATGCATCTATTTTCTGGTGCGATGGAGGTGCGACACACACTTGGGCTTGTGCGGCCCGCACAGCCCAGTGCACGTAGCCTCCATTTTTCACTTTTCCTCTAAGCCTTCTATATTGGTGTGTGGTTGTATGTGCGACGCGCATAACTGCTTGTGCGGTCCGCACCCTCCACCGCACGGTATATTTTTGCCTTGTTTTCCCTTGTCCATGTTTCCATCCCATGCATTCCCTATAGAACATCAAAAACAGGAAACAATAACCAAAAACAAAGAAAGAAACTTGGGTTGCCTCCCAAGCAGTGCTTGATTTAACGTCACGGCATGATGATACTACCTCAATACTCATTTATTTTTGGGGTTGTTAATGGTGTCGCTAGGCAGCGTTCCTTCATCCGTGGGTTCATTTGGATTGATAGGTGGGTTATTTGGGCCTTAAGATGTTTGATCGAGGCACTATGGGAGCTCACCATTTGGTGAAGTGTAGAGACCTCACTCTTTAGCTCACTCACTCCTGAGTTTGTAGTGTCCACATTCTTAAGAACCAAGGACAACATGTCCTTTAACTTAGATTGTCCGGGATTGCTTTTGCCTGGTTAGTATAGAGAATCAAATTTGTTTAGGGGTATGTAAGGATTCGAGCTCTGGTGATTGAAGCGATCACCATCCATCTCTTTCTCACGCTAATTGCCATCCCTTTCTTTGTCTCTAATCCAAACTTGATTTTTCTCCCGTGGGAGAGAACCCTCTAACACATAGCATAGCTTACCATCAACCTCTGTCATAAGCACAACATTATTCACCTCAATCTCCGGTGTACTCACTGCATTCACCTTCTTAACACTAGCTCCCATCACATGCTTGGCCATCAAGTTAATTTGTGTCATAATTTTTGCCAAAGCTTCATCTCGCTTCTCATATTTTCTCCTTGTTTCATTCGTCAAGATTGTTGAGGGCATTCCCAAAGTTGACACATCTGCCTCTCTCGTATGCCAAGCTTGATTAGTTTTGGTCATTCGTTCTAATAGCTCTGAGTCAATGTGAAACTCAAGGTCCATAAAGGTGCCACCTCCAAGATTATCAGCCACTAATTTGTTTATAGAGTTCAATGACCGGTAGAAGCTTTAGAGCACACATTGTCTGACAACTCAGGGTTTGGGCATAATAGAAGCTTCTTTTTGAATCGTAGCCAAACTTTATGAAGAGGCTCGTCCGGGAACTGCCTAAAGTTGTTAATCTCATCTCTTAACTTCATCATTCTAGATAGAGGAAAGAATATCAAGGTAAATGCCTCAACCAACTCGGCCCAAGATGTGATGGATCCATCCGACAATTCTTCCAACCACGTTGTGGCTTCTCCCGTCAAAGAGAAAGGGAATAGGCGCAATCGAATGGACTCTTGGGAGATATTTTGGATCATGTATGGTTGGAAAATCTCCACAAAGTTCTGAATATGCCGGTTGGCCTCCTCATCGGAAGCTTCACTAAATAGCCCCTTCATTTGAATCAAATGGAGCATGGTGCTTGTCACATGGAAGACAATATTTCCCACTGTGGGGGGGTAGGCGGATTGCACCTACACCTCCTTGCATCATAGGCTCAGCAGCGTTAGCGTTGTCGAAGCCGCCAATGCTCTCAGTGTCCTCGGCTTCTTCCATAGCCGGCATGCTCAATCAACACTCAAAAACAACAAAAAGTAAAAGAAATAAGCACTCTAAAGTTGACTTCACAACAAAAATCAAAAACTAGCTAATACTCAAGTCCCCGGCAACGACGCCATTTTTGATAAATGCTCAAATCGTGGCTCTCCAACTAGGAGGTCACGGCTATCGTATAGTCAAAACGCATTTATAAACCCAATGGATGTCGGGGTCATACCCAATGGACCTGATTTAACTAATTAGAGATTATGCGAGGCGATTTCAAAGAGAGAGTAATTGTTCAACAAAACCAAAACAATAAAATGGGGGAATTGGAAAATTTGTCACTACTAACTCAATTCAAATAAAAACTATAAAATCGAGATGGGTGTACCAATAAGAACTAGATGACTAGGGGTGCATTTTCGATGGGGCATTCGCTATAGGATAGGGTAGTCACTAATTCACTTAAATTCTCACCTATTGACATGGGTAGCATTGGTCATAAGTGTGGAATGCTATCTCTCAATCAACATCCTTATATCCGATGATTTCAGTTAGAACATCATTCGGTGTGCTAAATAACCAACCAATATTTGCTTGGGGAGGTCGTCCTATCTCTAGCTCGGACCCTTAAATGGGAGATTCCGCGATTGGTGCTATGTCTAGCCTCCAATCTAAGTGTATTCCAAAGTACCCACTAGCAATTTCACATCCACAACTACAAAATTCTCTCTCTCGCAACTATATAGCCAAGTAAGGTAAATTCATGTTTGCAACCACAAATTATTAGATTAAAATATGGTGAAATTACTAGACCCATATCTGATAAGCAGTTATAAAAGTGAATTAGCAACACCCATAACCATTTGCTAAGCACCCATCATCAATACACCCCTAGACAAGAGAAATTAGCCACTCATAGAAGGGGGAGAAGATATACCAGCTGGGTAAATCAAATTCCCATCCATTATAGTTGATTCTTAAGTTCTAGAGTCAAATTAGGTACATAATTTGTTAACCAAAAGATTGGATTAAAAACCCTCTCTCAATGGAGATGGAGAAAAGTGTTTACAAGCCAAAAATATCTCCAAGTTCTCTCTGAAAATCTCTGCTCAAAATTGTATATACAAAATAAGACTAAAATTGCCTTTTATATATTCCCAAATCATCACATAAATTTAGGACAAAATTGCCCTCTAGGTGGTGTGCAATGTGGCGTGTGGTCCGCAAATTGCAGTGTGTGCGTAAGTAGGTTTTGTGCAAAGGTGGTGCATTTTGCACCACGGGATGTGCGTGTCGCATGGAGACCGCACTCCTTAGTAGAATCTTCAGTCATCTTTGCAGCTTCATACAGAGGAGGTGTGAACCACACCTCAGCTTGTGCGTGTTGCACATCCACCGCACCTCTCAGCAGATTCTCCAGCTTTTCTCAACTCTTCACACTTAGCTCCTTTTTGGCTCTTTTTGAGTCCATATCCTTGTTTCTCCTCTTCTATCCAAAGTACCTGCATAGACATTAATAAAGGCCATAAGAACCTCTAAATCGATTTAAAACATAGCAATAATTCATGGATATAGGTTCAAAAAGTTGGTAGATTACTGACTTATCAGCAATCAACCAGACTCTAAGTCTTTCCTCTATCTTACCAATCACATATAACAAGTCTGACAGTCATTGCACAATACACCATGAGAATAATATATATCCCTTTCAAATAACCCGGACCAATTATGGATCCCTAAGACAACACCTAAGTGTTAAACATGTAGTCTCGGTCTACACTATGACCAACCCCACAGTTAAGTACAACCACCCGAACTCTCAAGGACCATCATGAAACAAACACATATCAAGAATACAACCTGAATCACTCATGGAACCATTATCAGAGTACAATCAATGCAAGTAAAATCAAACTTGTACCAGGCGTGGTACCCAAGCCAACCAATATATAGAACCTGTACCAGGCATGGTACCCAAGCCAACAAATATTATTCCCATACCAGGCGTGGTACCCGAGCCAACTAATATGTAACCTGTACCAGGCATGGTACTCGAGCCAACTAATATATAACCTGTACCAGGCATGGTACCCGAGCTAACTGAATGTCACACACAATCCAACAAGTCAATAAAATAATGAACAATATCACACTTCTAAACCAACAAGCAATCAAACTCAGTTCATTTCACACAATTGACACAGGATAGCTAGATATTCATGATCTCATTCCCTAAGCAAGCAAACTCACACAATACTAAGCGATAGTACATGAACACATATTGCATATTGGGAAAACAGTAACCATCATCTACCTAAAATTACTCAAATTCTCTACTAAACTGGAATCTTCCCATTTTCCAAAGCCTTTGCTTGTTCTTGGTCTAAAAATTATTACAAGATGCTAAAATCAGTCCATATGACCTAATAGTTACCCGAATTATATAAAATCCCAATCCCCAAGCCAAGTTGTGATCATCCCACCCATTTTCGGGCTTTCCCACTATTAATTCACCTAAGTATATCATTTTTACAGATACATTTAGAGAATTATGTCTAATTGATTATAACCTGACAGTAATATTCAAGACCCAAGAACTTCTATGCCCTAGAATCCCCTCTTTCCCCAGATTATACAATTCCTAGGTCAATCTAAACCATCCCTCAAGTCCAAACTAGCAACTCTACTATGTAGGAAACATAGTATTAAGTTAAGGGAGTAAAATCCTTACCTTTGGAACGAAAAATGGTGAAAAACAGAGTAAAGTTTGCCAAAATTGCCCTTGCGCTTCTCCAAAACATTCTTGAGGAAAACTGAATGTTTTGGGGAATTTTTTGCATTAAAACCCAATTTCGTATGCTATAGCGGTCCGTACACCGCTATAGTGGTGCTGTCATAGCAAAACCAACTGCTATGGTGGTGCTGACCAAAGTTGACTTCTGCTATAGTGGACATATTTCCGCTATAGCAGTCACCGCTATGGTGCAGTGATAGTGCTTGACACGAGACAAAAACTCAGAATTTTCCCCAAAAGGGTCTATTTTACAACACACCCTAATTCCTAACATTCTGGAATAACCCCTTTACGTCAACCTTCATACCGAGAGTTCTACTTACCCGAATTCATTTCCAAAAAGTCTCCCAGAATCCTCTATATCTTAGATAATAGAAAAACTAGCTCAATACTAGACACGTTACCCAATTCTGCCCTGGATTTCCCTAGACCATACCTTGCTCAAAAATCATCTGAGACTAGCCTAGCCCAGAATTTCCAACTCCCAAACTCAAAAGTGTTCTGACTCAAGACTTGGCATGAAAAGTTTACCCATAATGATGAACTCGGTCGTTACAGAGAACCAACAACATCTTAAGTCTCTATTCCAACAAGGAAACTCTTAGGGATGCCCAAAGCCCTAGCAAGCTTTCTCTCTTTCACCTTAGAATCTTCTGCATCTCTTTTCTTCTTAATATCAATCACACCAGTGGCAAGGCACGACTATTTAGAAGGGAAATAAGGTACACCAGCTCTAGCATAAAGCTTGCTAATGAGAATGGTGAAAGGCATAGAAGTGGCATTTTGGCGGGATTTCCTTTTAAATTTGACTGCAACAATCTCTCCAAAGTTCACATGGATCCTCTTTATTGTACAAGAAATCATTATAGCAGCCTCAGTAGAAATTTTCTGATCATTCTTAGAAGGCATGAGGTGGGATAAAATGAAGTCGACCCATAACTTGGCTTGAAAGTTGAGGTCTTGCCTTGAATTTGCCACAAAAGTAGCCCAAAGAGGCTAGCCCACAAAAATAACTTCCACTACCCAATATAAGTAACTCCCTTTCACAGCTATCTTCTAGAGTAGATATCTCCTAGAGCTATCAGAGTGGAAGAGTATATTGAATTAATAGCCTTTGGAGAAATATCAATCTCTCTCCCTCTCACCAAGACGGAGGTCAAGTAAGGGAAATCTTTAACACGACCCTTATGCTTCATAAAATCTTGCCTGACTTGATAAGAGGCATAAAATTAACACATATTATCTTCAAAATAGCCTCCTAGCACATCTAGGAAAGGTGACCATTCTCTCTTAGTGAACAACTTTGTGATATAAAGGAATTCATCATTTAGTCCTTCAAAATTGAACCGCTTCTCAAGTGTGAATGATCATCTTGTACATAATTTAATGTAATAGTGCCTCACACCTTTGATGTTAAATAAATATGATCTACGTTGTTTATCAGTATAAGAGGAGCTTCAGGATCAATCGATGGTGCCTTACTCTTGCCTTGGGTCTTCCCTTGCTCTTGCTTGTGGATAGAGATTTGCGAGCATTTCTATTGGGGTTGCCCCTATTTGAAGTCATGACTTGCAAAAAGATATGAGCACCAAGAAAAGAGAACAAAATGTTTTTGTATTTTTCAGGGTTTAAGCAAAAGGAAACAACTAAAAGAAACTAAGTAATAAAAAAGAAATGGAATGAAAAAAAGGGATCAACAGGGACCAACTGCTCAGCACCTTCATGCCACTAGCATTTTGTAGGAGGTGACATGCGGCACACAAGTTTGGTGTAGTGCTGAGGGAGTGGTATGAAGGATATCTGGCCAACCTGTGCTTCAATTGATATTCATAGGTGAAGACTTGTGATCCGTAAGTGCTACGCATGTGTTAGGCAATGAAGGATGAACTTCTTCTCAACACCTACATTGCACTTGCATTTTTCAAGGAAATACATGTGCACACAAGTGTCCAACAGTGCAATTACACTACTAATCAAGCTTCAATTCCACACTTAGGCAAAAACATTTACCAACATGAAAGTCTCATGGGTACTCAGACTTGCCGGAAGAGCTTTGCCAACAAGGTTTCTACCACAATTGACAACTCAAGCATAAACTCAACAATTTCCCTTAACAAGGATGTTACCCCATCTATCATCGAGAACCATCGATAACAAGCTTGATCAAATCATAATGATGCATAAGAATCACTCACTCTCAATCAAAGCAGTCATTGCACAATAAGATCTAATAATATTACTCTTTAACACAATGGTACTCATCTCAGTACAAAATATCACAATTTCAATCAAAAATTCAATCCAATGACGGTTTTTAAGAATGACATTACCCAATCTATCATAGGTCCAATCCATGTATGGCAATCAAGTAGGATTACTTAGACTTCACCCCAACTAAAATTTTATGTCATGAATGAGCAAAAACAACTTGCATTATGATTTGGAACACAATCCACCATTTCTAACATAACTTATAACAATAAGAAACCCAAAATTGAACTTCACAATTCTAGAATCTAAGCACTTTGGGAAATAAGGGTTTCAAATAAAATGCTTTCACAAAATTTAATCCTAATGAACAAAAATCAAGATATTAAACTTAGAGGAACATACAACAAGAGATTTATAGTGGATTGGGGTGAGAAAATTGAATCTTTAAGCACTTTGATAGTGGTGAATCCAAAACTTCACCAAAAATGATGGCAGAGATAGCGGATGACCAGTGGTGGTGATGAAGAAGTCTGGGGAAACAGTGGTGAGAGTTGGGAGATTGGATATATGAAGAATGAATGTTTTTATGGTTTTTAATGGTGAAAAATTAAAGAATAATGGGGTTTAGAGGTTTTAGAAGAGGAAGAGGCATGGGTTAGCAAACCAAGTTGGGTTAGTCAATGGGTTAGTTTAAAATTTAAAAGGACTTATCTACACCTGCGTGGAACCTGCGGTCATAAGTGCAAACTTGCAAGCCACAAGTAACACGCAGGTGATACTTTTTTCAAAAAAAATCTCCAGGTGCACTGTATCAAACCTGTGTGTCACGGGTGATGACCTGCGTAACATAGGTGACTTGCAGGTTCTAGATTTTCTTTTGCTTTCTCTCAGGTGTTCTGATTGTGACATGTGCTCCACTTGTGTGCTGTGAGTAGTCACTTACACTCCGCAGGTGTACCACAGGTTCAGTCCAGCGGCTCCTTTGCATACTTTGCATTTTTCCAAGCTTTTACATCCCTAACATACCAAAAAATAGACAAGTGAATTAAAAAAAATCAAAAACACTTGGGTTTCCTCCCAAGAAGTGCTTGATTTAATGTCGTGACATGACGATAGTACCTCAAGGATCAATGAGTGTTCGGATAAATGCCAAGGTGATTAGCACATTCCCATCCAAGGCATCTGATGTATCTCCTTAAAAATAGAACCATCTATTTGCCAAATATGCAACTCAATAGCGGTGGGTATTGGTAGAGTGTGATTAGGACCAAGGTAAACATCCAACAAGCATTGTGGCTTAGGCTTTCTAATATTCATGGGGTCCCTCTTCTCTTTCTCATCATACACCATAAGACGTTCATTCGATACCTCATTTCCAAACTCTTTTCCATAAGACACCTCAACTGGCTCATCCCGTGTATCAGTCATGGATAAAACTCTACACTGATCTAGTGGCTTCATTTATTGGCAAACATTGAATGTGACCTCTTCATTGCTCACTCAGAATTTCATTCTCAAAATTTGACATCGACTAGGGCTTGACCCATGGATAAGAATGGTCGCACCAAGATGATGGTCACCTCCAAGTCCACTTCATAATCCAGTCCAACAAAGTCCAAATGGAGGATAAACTTGTCGAACTTTACCAAAATATCACATAGTATGCCCATCGGGTGCTTGATTGATCTATCCACCATAAGCAACCTCATTGAAGTTGGCTTGGGATTATCCAAGGCCAATTTCTTGAAACTAACAAGGGGTATCAAACTAATGCTTGCCCCTAGGTCACACAAGGATTTGTTAAATAGATACACACCGATGGTGCAAGAAATAGTAAAGGCTTCTAGGTCATATCTTTTTGGAGTCAAGTTACTATCAATGATCGCGCTATAATGATGCGAAACCTCTACCGTGCCTACATCAACAACTTTTTACTTACTCAATAACTCTTTTATAATCTTCACATACCCAGGCATTTGTAGAAAAGCATCAACTAAAGGGATGTTCATGAATAATTTGCCAAACAAATCAATAAACATTTTAAAGTGAGAGTCCTCTTTCTATTTGATCAACCTTTGGGGATAAAGAGGAGGACACTTGGGCATAAGCAATGGACTATTTAAAACTTTGTCCCTCTTTTCCTCCTCAATGTCGATAATGACTTGAGAAAAAGGATCCTCCTTTGCTTCTTCCGACCTTGGAATCTCTTCATCTACATTCACACTTACATTATAATTTAACCTAGGTTTAATAGGCTTCACACCACTTTTGGATTCTCATCTATCTTCTTCTCAATCACAATATTCTCGAGTTCATCAACCACACTATCTAGAATATTTCAACCTTTAGTGACAATTGTTATGCAATGGATATCATTCTTTAGGTTAGGGAGTGTGTCACTAGGAAGTTTACCCTTTTGACTTGGGTTAATTTAAGCCAATAAATGATTCATTTGGGCTTCAAGGTGTTTAATATAAGTCGAATAGGAACTCACAGTTTGATTGAGGGTAGAGTCCTCATTTTTCAATTCCCAGACACCAATGTCTGTAGATTTAATCTTTTTCATCACCCAAGCAAGCATGTCTTTAATTTTGGAGCTCGCGGGATCACTAACACCCATTTGGATGGGAGTTGCATCAGCTTTTGGAGAAGGAATATACGAATTGTTACTCCAGTGATTATACCTATCTCCCTCTCTATCATGATCTTTATATCTCCATATAGAATCCTGATCTCTTTATTTCCCAGTATCTCTGCAAGTCACATCTCTATCTTGCTCCAACCTTAATTCCCCTCCCACTGGTCGCCAAGGTCCTTGGTTGGCAGCTTGGTATCCCAACCAAGAACCTGCCACTTGATTACAAATGTAATGATCTTCCTCATAAAAAAAATATGCATCATCCTCATCATGAGATCTAGTTCCTTAAGCTCTAACATCATTTATACTCTTCATTCTGGCTCCCATCACATTTTTTTACTAGCAACTCAATTTGTGTCATCATCATTGCCATAGTTTCTTCTCACTCTTCCTCTTTTTGCCTCATTTTCTTTGACATAATTGCGTAGGGGACACCTATTTTCACCTCAACTTTCCTATTATGCCAAGCACAATTTATTTTTGCCATCCTATCCAACAAGGCTTTGGCAAGTCCAAATATTTAGTCCATCAATGAATCACCTGCCAAGTTATTTTCCACAGACTTGTTCATATAGTTTAAGGATCAATAAATGTTTTGATGTAAGACCTAATCGGGAATACCATGAGTTGGGCATTGGACAATTTTCTTTTAAACCTTATTCATGCCTCATGCAAGGCTTCACCCAGCAATTGTCAAAAGTTGGTTATCTTATCTCTCAATTGAAGCATTCTAGCATGAGTTGCTCAGAAAAGCTCCAATTCACAAAACCACTATCAATACAATAATCTACACATCAAAATGAGACTAACGATTCCCATAATGCCATAAACATAACTGGGTCAAATTCCATGTCACAAACAGCCTTATGGGCCCCATAACCCAAAACAAGAAATGAAAAACACCAAAGTGTTCCTTACTATCCTGGGAGCACATGCTCAATATTTGAGCTGAAACGAACCTCGATTGGGGGACCAAAATAGCCCGCTCAAGAGAGGATTAAAGAAGGAATTTCAAGGAATAAATTCAAAAATAGAGCAAGAATTACTTACCTCAACGAGGGAATTACGTCAAGAATGCGAATTGGATGATTCCTCAAACATACACACGCCAAAGGGGCAGCTTCTACAAAGAATTTTCAAGCTTTGGGAAAGGGTCAACAATGGTGGTTTCCAAGAATTAGAGAAGAACAACTTGGGGGAAGAAGAACTTACCAAAATCGTCCAAGAAGTGAGACTTTCCAACCCAATTGATGAATTCTCCAAGCTAAGACTAAAAGAAGAATTTTGGTGGAGAGGATTTTCAGTTTTGGGTTGGGAATAAATGAGAAAAAGAGTTGGAAAAATGAAAGGATCTAAAATATATAGCTATTGGTTGCTAGTCAGCGCTATCGCGCTAAAGGAGCATGATCGCACTGAAGGAAGGATCCTAGACCTGCGGTATGGCTCTATAGGAGCGCGATCGCCCTGAAGGAAAAATCACAGACCAGGGATATCATGCTACAGGAGCGCGATCGCGCCTAAGGCCACCAGAAGAAGAAAATCCAGCAACAACCAAAACTTCTACGGGGCATTCCGGGCATAATCGGAACACGATACTCAAAAAGCAATAGTGCTACTAGAGTGGAAACAACGTTGCAAACTCAACAAAATCGACAAAACTTCCATACAAGATTTTCTCGGAGGAATGTTGACCCAAGTCAACACTAAGTAATGCCAACCAAACATTCGAAATGAGCCCAGCTCACTCGGGACCCGAACCAACCAACTAACTAAAACAAACTCGGCATTCCGGAGCTAATAGCGCTGATGGAATTTCCATCCGAGGACATCTTCTCTGGATGTTGACCAAAGTCAACCAAACAAGCCCAACTGGCCTAAAAACACATAACGAGAGACAATTCCAAGCTGAAAAGCTCTCAGATCCCGAAAAAATGTCCCACTAGACCAAAGTCCACGCTCCAGAGCTAACAAAACTGTCAGAATTCAATTTCGAGCATGTTCACAAAGAATGTTGACTAAAGTCAATGATTTCAAAAGCCTAAAGCTCTAAAATAAGGAATGGCCAAAAAGATCAAACAAACGGCCTGGGCACCGAACTACTGGTCCCAACAAGCCATAAATGACTTGGGGTCGCTACAGGCAATCTCTAATGGTACAAGAAAGGCAAAAATGCGTAAATGATCGGAAGGGTCATTACATCATCCACTACTACAAAGACTTTCGTCCTCGAAAGTCAGGAAAGAAGGAAAGACTAGAAATTTAAGAATAGCGGATACAAAGCCCGCTCTACTCTCTCGGACAACCCATGTATCCTCCTTGACTAGATGACACCCAACAAAAAAGAACCAAAGAAAGCAACCAAGCCTAAACTTCTTACTAGCCAAGCTAGATTTCCAACTCAAACTCCAAAACTTCAAAGACCGGCCAACCCAGCCTGAACCTCGAGAATGTCAACCAGAAAACACCGATACCATACCAAAACCAGAGAATCAAGGAAACCAACACATAGAACTCGGATCCTCGAAACCACAACCAAGTTTACTAGAAAAGCCATCACCCAAAATTCTAACTCATTAACCCGCTGATCTGCAAGACCCTTTTATTCTGAATTGAATCCTTTTGCACCACGACCAAGAAGCTTCATGTAAGTCAAACACTCAAAATCCCCTCGAAGCATCAATTGACATACCGGAGATTCATAGTTCCCACTTATACTCTGCCACGAACGAAGTCACCCTTTTTTGCTCAAACTCCTTCAAGGCCAAGCTATAGTTTGCTAGCCTTTGCCATCCAAGATAACACCCCATAGCATATCCTCAAACTGGAGTTACCTGTCCTAACTCATCATCAACCAATGAACAAACACTTTTGCTAACATCAACCTCGCTAAATGAACCCAACTGGATAACCCATCTGAACCCAACTGAAGTTTGCATACCGGGTTAGGAAAGGAATGTATGAATACCCTGTGTTGACGGAGAAACTTCCAAACTATAGAATGAAGCCAAACCCACTGAACCGTGCCAAGTCTGAATCATCTGGAAATGAATAAACCAGGTCAACCTACCCAACAGACCCAAACCAAAACCAAGACCCTGCAAGGAGTGTGGCAAGCCTACCACAAAGTTTGTGACCATCACTAAGCTCCAAACTCTAAGAAGTACTGCTGCTACTCCCAATACTCAGATTCCATTCGGATTTAAAATTGCCTTACTAATTTCACCTCCGAAGAAAGTCCACCATGCTACAAATATCAAGTCAAAATACCCCAAAGGCAAAAGGAAGAGGTGCCTAGGGTTCAAAGTTGCCATCTAGATATAGAATTTCTGCATATACCCTCAACTCACCCCTTTGGTTTGAATCAACCGCTCTACCGTATCAACACACAAAATAAAGATATCGAAGCATACCACATATCAAACTTCTAGTCCATACTGGACGAGTTTAACCAATGCTGGAACTTCATATAAAGACAACCCCTGAAGACCTAACTAAGCAAGCATTTCAAATTCTCAGAAATGAAGGCGATGATCAATCTCAAAGTACTATTAGAACTTAAAATAGCCTCGCTAGCTTCAACCCACACAACCTGATCATATATAGCGTACACCACTGTTGAATCTCAAACTACCGCGGAATCTGTCTAACCAAGGAAGAAGGAACCTCGTACTATATTGAACACCTCCAAAATCTGGAATGTCCAGTCTAACTCAAAGGTTAGCCAAGGACTAGGTGTCCAAGGCCAACTGTTACTCCACAACTAAAATTGGGAAAACTAAGTCATCCAAATTCCACGCCTTCCAACCCAAGAAGCTGCAACTAAAAAGAAACAACCACGAACCATCTGGAATAGTTTGCTTGTCTACGATACTGAAACCCAATTTTAAAATTGCCAACCAAAGCCTCTGTTAAACCCATATGTTGTCAATTAACCTTTAGGAACCAAAGCCAGCTAGGCTATGAACACATAATTTGCTAAATCCGTAGATGCTACAGAAGCTTGAACCAATCGAAGGAAAAGTCACTACAATCTGTAAATGGCCAAATCAAATCACCAACATAAAATCCAAGGCAAACCTCCATCGTTACCTCAATCAACTACTAAACCACATAAGCACGAACAAGGAGTCGTCCACCTCCTTTTCCAACTAAATGAACCTTTCCTTTGCATATACCAAACCCTACAAACTCCTTCTCAAATCAAATCTAGAGCGATTTCCTTAGCTCCCATACTTACATTGTAAAAACTCAACAAGGCAGGAGAAAATGGGCCGGATGCTCGACTCACCCAATATGCTATGAATACAACTCGACCATGAGGCAATGGCCAACACTTAGTCAAAAATGCTAAAGCCAAAACCCAATCACAATACTTATTTAAAAGCTCAACCAGAGGGCTACGATCAAAATTCATTCCAACTAGAACTGGGGAAACAATAGGACAACCCAACCGGATAAAAAATTGAAGAAGACTATGGGAACAACCCACATACCTGTCAACCTCCTAAACAAACCAAATAAAAAGGATCGATTCTAATCACTCAAAAAATAAAACCAATGTATGCACGCTAGCATAACAAACACCTCCCAACTTAAGACAAAGCTCAAACTCTGGCACAACTACCAGTAACACCAAACCAACAAAAAGACTTATAGTAATGCTAGAAAATATCCTAGGCATCAACCATCTAGGACCGCTCAAAAAGGAAAGACTCAACACAAGTCTGAAGCCGCAGCGAAATAGGAAACAAACCCAACCAGAAATAGACTAACAAGAACTACCCACGAGCTATAACTCGGGGTAAACACCTCACAAGGATAACTCACCCCATCCGGTATTAAGGAATAAACTACCATGGAAACAACGCATAGATACTATAACTCAGGGAGCTAAACAACTAAACAAGTAGCAATTAGGCATATAAGCAAATAAATGATAAAAGGGAAGGAATCGCATCACGAACAAGACTATCACAAGCCAAAGGTAACAAGAGCCTTACCTGGAGCAGCGATATTGGGAACCTCTAACTCTGGCCCACAAAGAGAGGCATTAGACTGATGGGGTCTAACACTGGTTGGAGTAGTCGAAGCTGAAGGCTCTGTCATCCCTCAATTGGGGCAGTCTCTAGAATAATGTCCCATCACCCTGTAATTATAGCAACCAAAAAAAGCCTTACTACGATGCACGGTGCCTTTCAACTCTGGACGGATACCTGAACTACCTAGCTGAAAGACACCTCGAACTATCTGGGGACCACCCCTACAACCCTGCACTCTACCTCTTGCCGGTGGCACTGAAGCCTTGGGAGATAACACCTGCTGACCCTACTGACTGGAAGATGGCATCCTGGAATAATCCCTAACAAAGTGCCCATACACACCGCACTGAAAGAAAATCCTAATAGAGATATATGGGATAGGAGGTCACACTAAACTTTACTGGACACCATGGCCTACACAACCTGAAAGCAAACCTCAAAGAACTTGACCCGTAACAAATCCACTCTGCTTGACATGCCCTATACCATTACCCTCTGAAACCTGTGGATTAAGTGAAACTTGCTGAGTAGATAAGAAGCAATGGAACTTATCTCTGGTGGAGAACCCCCTACCTTGAGCCTGAGAACCTCAGGAACTATCCTGGCAATGACGTTTCTTAGCACCACCTCCATAAGCCTCACGGCATAAACCCTCGATAGCCCAAGCATGATCCACTACCTGAAGGAAGGTTATCCCAACTGTAACCAAATGCTCGGTCGCCAGACGAAGTAGTGAAATCAAACCTCTGAGAAAGCTCTAATCCCTATCAAACCTTGAAGGCATAGTCTTAGCTATACGCCTAACCATCTAATGAAATCTTGCCTCATACTCCAATACCAACATACCATTCTGCTGAAGAACTTGAAGCTCAACCCTAACTAAAGATCGCTCATAGAACCAGGTGTTGAAACATCCACCGGAGGACTCAGAGTCCTAGGCATGGTGTCCTGAAGAATTAGGGTAGCATAAATCCCTATCGGCGGCTAGTCTATCCCCACACCCCCATCTGATGTGGTAAACTCTCACTCTGAAGTCCTGACGCTGATGGAAGCATAGAAGTAACAGGTATAAAAGCCTCGAAACCAACCGATGTTGAACTCATCTTAGGCATCTGAGAAGGAATGAAACAACAAAAGTTTAGAAGTTAATAGAGCTAGGAACGCACGATAAGGAGCCAAGAAGATGAATCTTTTCCTAACAATGCCATGTAGCCTCCCGCAGATACGATATAAATGTTATCATATCGATACGCGAGACTCTACTTAGACACTTTCTTTTGTACCACAACACCGGTGAACCTAGAGCTATTATTTCAAGCTCTCACGACCCAATTTCTCAGGTCATGATGACACCTACAACCCTCTAGTAGGAGCACCAATTCCCATAGCATAGAACAGTTTGTAATGGGCTACCACTTAACCAATACACACAATAAATAAAAATATACGGAAGCAGAATATAAAGATAGATAAAGCAAAATCTAAAACCTGAATATATATGTAGTGAAACTACACCAACTCCAAGAGTTGGTAGCAATAGTACAAAAGCTTCTAATAGAATACAAGTTCTAGAAGTAATAAAATGATAAGTACAACTGTCTTTGAATATACAAAGAGTAGCAGTACAGAAGATGAGATGTGGTCAAGCCTCGACCGCGAGGCGCTCACCCTAGTCTTGAAGATCCAAAAGCTACACGAGTTTCCAACGCGATCAACGGCAAAAGCTCAACTAATATCAACACCAAAAACATGCAAAAGTGTAATATGAGCACCAATTGCTAAGCAACAGGTACCCAATAGGCATCATCGTCCGACTGAGCGCATATAAGATATAAAAATAGTAAATAGTTGATAACAAGAAAGCAGTCACCAGAGTAATAGAGAAAGGCACAAGGAACTAGCACGGAGAATAGACAACCAAGAGTTATAAGCATACAATGCTAGCATACAAGATATACATAACACAGAAACACAGGTGTTAGGAAGAAGAATACACCTGGAGTCCTTGCAACAAGAGTATAAATAAAGAGGGAGAGTTTAGAAACATGGCAGTATACCGGTAACCTCAAATAAAAGGGAAAGAAAGGAAGCAATCCAACATAATCAACTAAGAGCCATAAAGATAACGAAAACATACTAGCAACACCAACTCTCAAGACAAGCATGAAACAGGATCCACCTCATAATTTACAACCTAGAATGTAGTAACTAAACCACCAAAACCAAGAGCTTCTAGTCAGAGTCAAGATAAAAAACAATATCTGATAAACCACAACCGCTTAGGAGGATACCCATCAGAACCTCTAGATATATGACTACTAGCCCCTCAATACTCAAGCCCAAAACTCGGAGCCTCAATAGGCTAAAACTTACTAATCCATAATAACCAAGGACCATAACTAGCTCTATGAAATGATAGGAGTAATATAATACACCTGCAGTCCCAATGGATGTCCATACAACTAAGGAATCCAATCAAGTAAAAACAAACCCTATGGCCGCCCATACAACCAGAGCGTACACTGAACACACAACAAACAAGGGTGGAATCTTAGTGAAATATGCATAATGATATAATATAATGAATCTATAATCAAGTGAGATCGTGGTGTTGTATGTTACCCCCTACAGTGCCCCAAAGGTCCAATAAAGTCGGGATCTATAGAAGGACTTCTCCTAAGTACCTCTCTGATGTCGTACATCCCTTTCCTCCAGTCACCATCAGTCTGTAGCACTTGGTCCAGAATGGTAGGGTCCATAGAGGTCTACTCGTAAACCACATACTAATATGAAACTCAATATATCTCAATAATTGGGATCTCGTAGTACGTTCTCGGATTTGATCCAAGTCTAAATTAGTAGAAGTAATCTCAATAACCCCATCAAGGGTGCCCAGTATATATCTGTGTCTAAAGCAGTAGTCATGTCTCAATAACCCTCATCAAGAGTGCCCGGAGCGTATCTGGGTCTAAAATAAAAATCAAGTATCAAAATCCCTAATCAGGGTGCCCGACTCATATCCGTAGAAAAATTATGTCTAGCACTACAGTCCAGCTGAGCCTTGTATCAGGATTAAAACCAGTAATCAAATCATCATAGTATCCTCTCTACTCTGAGAGTTTTATAAAAGCTAGTTTCAAAATCTTTTTGAAGTCACAGTACCGAAAATGGGCCCTCGGGGCCATGCAAGGTTTAGAAAATCATTTATAGTAGGCCCAAAGCCAAATCAGTAGTAAAACATGCAAGGAAAACCTTTTTCATGTATGATATGCTCGCAAACTATAGAGTAGGCCAAAATGGCTCACAAACATTTCCTATCGTCCCTGCACAGGCTCAACAACTCTACAACAATCATATCTAGCTTAAAAAGATATCTCTATGTTCGAGTCTCGTGGACATTCCTAAGTAACCCGCAATCTATGTTCCAGAATTAATTCAAGGCCACACAGAATCGCAAGGGTAATATACAATTCTACATGAATACTACAAGCAACATATGAAATAAATGGACATAAAAGATGGACAAGGTCTGGGGTACCAACCTAATACAACCCACCCAAAGATACTAATTAATGCAGTTATAACCTATATATAAAGAGTCTAGGTAGGAAAAGCCAAAACCTGCCTGTCGTCCGATGAATAGCTGCGGGGACGATGTTGTCCAGGCTCAAACAGCTCTGGGAAGCTCCAATTTTTAAAACCACTATCAATACAATAATCTATACATCAAAATGAGGATAACGATTCCTATAATACCATAAACATAACCGGGTCAAAATCTGGGTCACAAATGGGCCCATGGGCCCTGCAACCTGAAACCAGAAAAAAAAAGCACCAAAGTGTTCCTTAACATTCCTTGAGCACATGCTCAAAATTTGAGCGAAAATGGACCACGATTGAGGCTCCAAAACAGCCCACTCAAGAGAGGATTAAAGAAGGAATTTCAAGGAATAAATTCGGAAAATCGAGCAAGAATTACCTACCTCAACGAGGGAATTACATCTAGAATGCGAATTGGACGATTCCTCAACCATGCAGACGCCAAAGGGGCAGCTTCTACAAAGGATTTTCAAGCTTTGAGAAAGGGTCAACAATGGTGGTTTCTAAGAATTAGAGAAGAACAACTTGGGGGAAGAAGAACTTACCAAAATCATCCAAGAAGCGAGACTTTCCAATACAATTGATGGATTCTCCAAGCTAAGACTAAAAGAAGAATTTTGGTGGAGAGGATTTTCAGCTTGGAGTTGGGAATAAATGAGAAAAAAAGCTGGAAAAATGAAAGTATCAAAAATATATAGTTGTTGGTCACTGGTCAGCACTATCACGCGATCACGCTGAAGTAAGGATCCCAGACCAGTGCTATCATGCTATAGGAGAAAGACTATGCTGAACGAAAAATCACATACCAGCGCTATAGTGTTGAAGGCCACCAGAAGCAAAAAAACCAGCAATAACCAAAACTTCTACGAGGCATTCCGGGTACAATCAAAATTCGATACTCAAAAACTAGTAGTGCTACTAGAGTGAAAACAATGTTCCTGATTCAATGGAATTGATGAAACTTCCATACAAGGTTGTCTCAGAGGAATGTTGACCCAAATCAACACTAACTAATGCCAACCAAACATCCAAAATGAGCCCGGCTCACTCGGGACCCAAACCAACCAACTAACTAACACAAACTCGACATTCTAGAGCTAACAACGCTGACAAAATTTCCATCCAAGGCCGTCTTCTCCGTATATTGACCAAAGTCAACCAAACAAGCCTAACTAGCCTAAAAACACAAAATGAGAGCGAATTCCAAGGTGAAATGCTCCTGAATCCTGACCAAAGGTCCCACTAGACGAAAGTCCATACTACTGTCGGAATTCAATTCTGAGCTCGTTCACCAGGAATGTTGACTGAAGTCAACGATTTCAAAAGTCTAAAGCTCTAAAATAAGGAACGACCAAGAAGACTAAACAAATGACCTAGGCACTGAACTACCGATCCCAGTAAGCCATAAATTACTTAGGGCAACTGTAGGCAAGCTCTAATAGTACAAGAAAGGTGAAAATACATAAATGACTGGAATGGTAATTACATGCACACTCCCAGATCTATAAATATGAACTTTAACCCCATCTTGTGCACATTCTCTCTTATATAAAAACCCATTCTGTCATTACTAAAAATATCTATGGTAAAGGCATAAGATCTTAATTCCCATGGGTTTTATGGTTAATTATTTAGTGTGGGAGTGAATTAGACATGAACTACGGTCTTACAAAACCCCTAGCATAAAGTTGAGTTGAAAATATTCTTACCGATTGAGTTTTGATATAAGTTTTTACTAGGGTCAACTTCTAACGATCACTTGTCCTAAAATATGAAAAATTAAGAGGCCTAATACCTACCAAATTAAAGGTCTTCAAGTTTTCTCCAATGCCACTGACCGTTCATTATTTCATTTTTAGAGTAGAAAGTTATGGTCATTTTACTGAAGGCTGTTTGTGTTGAAAAATGGTTCTTGCCATAGTGAGAACAAGCTCACCATAGAGAGTCATCATGATGAACTAAAGATTGTTATGATGAAGCTTTTGACAGTTTATATGCTTATTTGACGAGTTTTAGGTCCTAAACTCAAAATCCCCATTCTAAAGCCCTTGAGAGGTGATTTTCTCAAGGTTAGGGTGAAAATTCTTTGTCAAGGTAATATTATTACTCTTTTTTACATCATTTAATCCATTCTTCTTATAGAATCAGTAGAATGAGGAATTGTGGTGAAATTCTTGTGGTTTAGAATCCTAGGTTCATGAGTTTATGGGGAAAATCTATGATTATGTGCATTATCACCTAGAATTGCTTCTAGATTGTTATCTAACACTTTCTAGCATGAAATTGTTATTCCAAAACATGAACTTTGGTGGTTAGGAACCTTGAGTTCAATAAAAATGGAGCCTTTAACATTAAAACTCCATTAATGAAGATAAGGTGAATATGATAGAACTAGTTAATGAATAATTGACCCTTGGATAATGACATAGACCATGAACAAGTTTAGCATTAGTGGGTTTATATTTCCAAAGTGTTTATTTGAGGAGTAATTTATGAATTACTCTTATAATTGCTTATTTATTAGATTATTGTACATTCTGAGGCATGAAGGAAGAGAAGGATCATCTGTGGTGTGGCTTGCTTGCTCCGAGATCTTTGGTTTAGGTAGGCTATAGTTTATGAGTAGTAGACTCAGATTAGTTAAATATATACAATGTGTAGAATTGACGGGAGAATACATGATTAGGCTTTCGGGCATGAAGTTTGGATGGAATTTAGTTATAATAAGTTGAAAAGATTGTAATCTTTACTAATATATATGTTTATGTTATGTGTAACTTGATATGAATGTGAATTGAGACTTAAACTATGTGATTTATGAAGCATAGATATATATTTATTGTGGTAGTGGAAGCTGGAACTAAATATGAGAGATCAAATAGAATTACGACCAAATCAAACATCTAAGTATGTATTCTTGATTGTTGTGTTACTACTTGGTAACCTATGTGAAATTGTGTTAGACTTTATACGATTGGCTTAAGGTTCTTGATTTACTAAACTAGTTATTATAACCCCTGAGTGTGGAGTAGAATGGTGTGTTCAATGAGAATCATCTTAAAAAGAGAAGTAATATGCTACCATAAAGGTACGAGAAAGACTTGGCTAGATACTAAAGTATAACCTGTGGTAAGATGAATAAACTAAGGTTACTATCATACATGCAATATTGACGGGTGGTCTAATTGCAATAGAGGATTAAGTGTGAAAAGTTTGAGGAGTTAATGATGTTGTGGCTAGGGATGAATGGTAGACATGTGGAAATACATATATATGTATATAATTATATTATTAGAGTGCAGACTCAATTTTGGTGGAATATGCGCTCCTAAAATGGATACTTGATTATGTGGTCCTCGGATATACTTGAATTTGTTGAATATGGTTTGATATGGTCTTGTATGCATGACATGTTAATTAGAGTTGAGCCTGATTTTAGTACATATATGTGGTTGCATTACTTAATTTGTGATTGATTTTCAGACATGTTTGAAATATGAGTGTTTTCATGTTATGCTTGAATAAATAAGCTAGGTGTACATGAATTGAAGAATGAGCTGAGATGAATAAAGTGTAAGTGTGATTTAGTGCACTAGATATATCATGAGAGATAGGTCTGAAAATCACAGGTGCATTGACATTGTTATTTATTTTGGGGTCGGGTACCATACTGTTATGGATTGATATTACACTGATGTGAAATGGTTCTGACGAGTACATGGACACCTACGGTCCTCTGCAGGTTATGGCTAGTTGGGAAGAAATAAGACCCATTAGTATGTGTGTAAACTCTTTCTTTTATTATTGCATTTATTTCATAGATAGTCATGGTGAGATTGTATTATGGATTAATATGAGACCAGAGGTAATAGTTGTACTGATAAGAGATAGATGAACATAGATTCCATGTGATATGACTATTAAAATTGTTTACTATTATATTATTGTGATGATATTCGGTGATTGCTGTGAATTGTTATTGATGTTGCTGACCGGAGAGTTTGATGGTTCCATACATGGACCAAACTTTAATGTGATAACAAATTTTTTAATGCCCTAAATGGTAAAGCTGAAGTGGGTGAAATTTACCCTTGTGTAAGATTATTGATATGAGCCTTGTTTATGCTTAATTGATGGCTTGAATGTCTAATTGATAACTGATATGCGTATTTGATAACTTGAATCCCTACTTGATGATCATTGGTGATTGCTACATCTTTGGCTATTATACTTAATGTCTATTGGTGACTACTAGGTCCTTGTATGTTGATATTGTCAAGTCTTTAAATAAAAGTTATTGTCTGATTTTCTTGGTCTCTGAGTGAACTTTGGATGTGGGTGAGAACTGTAATAATGTTAATAATGAATTGAGTATGAATGAATAACTAATTTTACGTGTGAAACTTATCCTTATGACTATATTAAAGGGGTTAGAGATAACTGCTAAGGCTGATAAGAACTTAGAGAGTTAATAGAATTGTCGTCAATTGAAGTGGAGTAATGAACGAGTTAGGAACTCAGTGGAAAGAAGGTGAAAGTAGTGTGAATATAATTGTTAGTTCTCATGTTTATTTTTTTGACTTTATATGGTGTTGCATGATCTAATCCTGGTTGACTGATGATACCTACCAGTACGTGTGGTTATATTGATCTACTCTTGCTAACATCCTCTTTGCGGTGTATTCATGTTGCAGGACCAGTTGAAGCTCTTATGTAAAGAGGCGAGTATTGATCAATAACTTTTTCTTATCCTATTCCTACAGTATGAGTTGTGTCTTTTGTTTTGTCCTTCATTGTATTAGAAGCTCTTGTACATGTCTAGACTAGGTCCTTGGGAAGATATTGTTCTTTTATTGTATTGTAAAAACATTTTGTAATATTTTGTTAGTAATTCAATGGTTTAATAAAATTTGTTTTAATGACTTTCGCATGTTTATGGTTGTGTGGTACATGGTTCTCCTATCTAGATAGGTTAGAGTAGGTGCCCGCATAATCCTCGTAATTGTGGTCGTGACACCTTATCTTTTGAAACTCTGCCCTCAACTTAGCCTCATTAATTTGTGGCTCTTCTCTGTACCTCTTCTTAATGAATGTCTTGAACCATTTCTTGCCCTCTGAGATCACCCATTTGGAGTCATATTCTTTTAGGACTGCTCTAGCGGCTAGCTGGGGAGTATCGGCTGGCTGAGGTGGGCCTTAACTTCCCAAAGCCTGACCATTATGAACTCTCTTACTCTATTGGTACTTAGTACCCTTTTATTTCCTGCTTGTTTTTCTCAGATTTTCTATTGTACCTACTGTTTGCTCCCAAGAGCACACACAAGTGTACGTGGTCGTGCAAGTAATAAAGTGGCTCTTGCTAGGTGAATATCGATCCCACAGGGACTTGGTGTTTAGAAAATGATACAATCTTAATTAATAGTATTGAAGTTGAATAAATGCGATTCGTAACCAAGAGTTGAACTTTATTTTATAACTACAGAATAGAATTAACAACGATATGAAATTTGGATTATGAAGAATATATGGAGAGATCCAGGGTTGATGCATTTACTTCACATTCATGCATAACTATGGTTTCTAGCCGGTATTGGTGTTTATTGTGATTGTTGATCTACGAGGTTGATATGATAACTCGGGAATGGGCATACTGTAAGTCATCTATCCAAAAAAATCTCACAACTACATCGTTGAGCGGGGATGTGAGTCTTTACTTCGGATGCATTCAACTATCTTACCATTTTATTAACCAAGTGGGGAGACTAGGTATATCTCTATCATAACCAAAAATAATTGTTTACAATTGCTAACTAACAACACAAGATATGATCCACACTTCCTACGTTCTTCATTTCATCTCTTAAATCCTATGGTCAATTCGTTTTGAGACTTAGATGTATCCTAAAGTTCATGACGCTTTAGAATAGTTAAAACAAGAACATAAGAACAACCACAAGACATGATAAACAATTAAGCAAACTATAAAACCATAATCAAGAAATAATGTTGTAGCCTCAATCCTAGAAATAGGGTGTTTAGCCACTCATAGTCATACAACAAATCTCCATATATGAGTTCATAAAGTAAAACTACAACAAAGAAAAGTTAAAGAACAAAGAATCCTAGTTTGAGCTCCTTGATGTCTTGTATGCTCTCCAATTCGTGTGTTTCTCCAAATATGTGTATAAATGTTGCTAAGTACTCCTTATATAGTGTTTTAGTTCGTCCATAGGATGTCCCATAAAAATCATATGCATTTATAACTTTGCCCCCAACTTAAACCAAGTTAAAACCCAATTTTTGACGTTTTAGGGAGGGGTCACATCGTGTGGCTGGATGCGGGGCCAAACCAGTAGACCTCCGCGATGGGGTGTGCGAGGATGACCCTACACCTCAGCCTTGGGGGTCAAGAGGTTGACCCTCCACCTCAGCCTTGAGGGGTGCGGCGCATAGCCCCCTCCAAACATGAAGGTTCGTCCACCTTTTTCTCTCTTCTCCTTGTACACTTGTTCCTTGATTCCCCATTTCTTGTGGCTTATTTGTAGGCTTCATTTAGCTTCTATAGATCCTCCAATGGTCTCCTACAACAATTATTTAAACACATTAATCCATACAACAGAATAAAGCTTATCAAAGTACACTAGAATACGCATAGCTCAAGCTAGCAAGGCTAGTTTTTTCATCTAAACTCAATTTGATCATTTTGACTCTTGACTTGTTCCAAATGCACCTTAAACACTTTAAGAATGTACTTTATCAACCAAATACACACATACCCAATATATACCTCCATAACACATCAAGTTATCCTCAAAACTAAGCTAAACGTGCATAGATAATGACACTTAGGTGTATAAATACGCCTAAGATCATTCCACCACACACTTAAAGCCTTGTTCGTCCTTGAACAACTCTTTACACTAAACACTATCAATAAAGACTCTAACATTCCTATTAACACTATGAACCTCAAGCTAGAACTACAACAACTACATGAATAGCGAGTTCTACATTCGGCATGCCATATTACAACTAGAAACACATGAATACTACTACACGACTCCCTAGCCTCAAGAATTGACTCTACTCAGTTGGAAAACTCATGCACATTAGTCAACAAAAGGTTCATATAAGTCACCTATCAATTGTTAAACATGCTCCCTCACCATAAGAGAGTTACCCATATTCACTCACACCTATGAAAATTATCACAAGAATGGGTGCAATCAAATTTTTCTCACTCTCACAAAGAATTCACATGTCACATAGGATGAACCATAATCTTGCCCTTAGTGTAGTAATCAACTAATATTAGAATGTCAAAGCTCAAGGTCAAGTAGGACTTTAAGAGTTGTAATGTAGGCTAAGGGATGGGCAGGAACTTTTTGGTCAAGAATAGTGACTGAAAAATACTCAATAAACATATGCTAGCTTGCTTCATCAACACCCATGATGATACGCCATGAAATCTATGGGACAAACTACACCAAAATGACGAGCTCGCGCTGTAGAGCAACTTCCGTTAAACTTCCGAATTGAAAGCATCAAGGTCCATAGATTATTTAGGGACTTTCCCTCTGATTTTCAGTAGATTTTGGGTGAAAATCATGAGTTAAAACGAAGGAAAATCATCTTTTATAAAGCTAAACCGACTTGGGATGGGGGGCCCACCTTGACGTGCCTGCTTGTGCAGTCTTACAAAAATGTGAATATCTCTCTATTCTTAAGTCGTATGGATGAATGGTTTAGTGTGTTAGAAACTAGACTTGTTGACCTACGATTTAGTATATTGGGGGCCCACTAATTATTTATAGATTCGGAGAAACACCCTAAGATATTTAACCTAAATTTAAAGAGAATTCCTTAAAGGAATTTACAATAACTTTTTCCGACTTTGTTTCGCAACTTGCTTGACTTCAAAACTTATCATACGACCATTTTGTGATTATAATACCTCATAACACATCCTTCTTAGTATATTAGACACTATTAGTCTTTCTCCGAAGGTACGGGTTAATTTAAACCTTCCAAATGGGCGAGGTGTTACACGAGGCATTTCTTTAACTCGAACTTTTGTGTAAGGGATTCCTTTGACCTAGAAACTTGGTTTAATTCTTTGATATTACCAAGAATGTTAACTAAAGTAAACGATTTCTAAAGTTGAAGCTCTAAAACGAGGGAAGGCCATAAAGACCAAACAAATGGCCCGGGCACCGAACTACCGGTCCCGACAAGCTATAAATCACTTGGGGCCTCTACTGGTAAGTTGTAACGGTACAAGAAAGGCGAAAATGCGTACATGACCAGAAGGGTCATTACATGCATATCCGAAAAAGAGGGTTTCTTATAATAGTTCTTTTTATTAGAGTATCTAGAACTTAACTTGTTGATGTCATTATCAGTTTTTTCAGATATAGTTCTTATGACCTTATCATCTTCAAATTTTAATTCGGCTTTTAATCTTCCGTTAATTTTTTCTATAAGATCCTCAGGGATTTCAAACTTTTCCTGAAATTTTGGGAATTTATCTTTTGAAAATTCTGGTAACTTAAATATTGGGTGAGTTTCTAACTTTTTATCCTTATCATTATAGGAAGAACTTGGTTTATATTTAAAGGTTGATTTATTATCAGCCTTAAGGATTTGATTGGAGACCATATATAGTAGTTGATTTGTATAATTATTTTGCTGAATTATCAAATTTATGTCTTTATTTGTAGGGTCATCTTTAGTATCTGATATATCAAGTTTGAAGGGTGTAGCAGTAACAACTCTACTATCTACGGGTAAACTAGTTTCTTCTAATGGGGGAATTATAGATTCAACCACCTTAGTTTTAGTGTACCATTTATTGACAATCATATTTAATAAATCTTTTTGATCGTCTAATTTTCCAGTATACTCAAACCATTTAAAAAAATTGATATTACATCTTATTCTTTTCATATTGGTGTGCCAATTTTTTCTAAAGGATATTCTTTCCTTTAATGAATATTTTTGTACATACCATTTGCAATAATCCTTCAAGTCATTTACGCATTTTTGCCTTTCTTGTACTGTTAGAGGTTGCCTGTAGCGGCCCCAAGTTATTTATGGCTTGTCGGGACCGGTAGTTCAGTGCCCTAGCCGTTTGTTTGGTCTTTGTGACCTTCTTGTTTTAGAGCAGACTGTTAAGCGTTGAGTTGTCAAAATCGTGCGACAGTGATTTGCGATCGTATGACCTCAACTGACCTTGTGGGTAGGTCGATCTTGATTCAAGGTGTCGTATGACTTTAACCTACGTCCCGTATCAAACTCTTGCGAGCCTAAATTTGAGAATTTTATTAACATCGTGCGTATTTGAAAATATTAAATTTAAAAGTCGAATGTGGTAAAAAATGTTTATAAACTAAGTTATGTTGAAAACTATTATTATAATACAGTAGTTTCTATTTAAAATGATTTTCTATTTATTATGATATATTCAAAAAGTTATATTTATTTTACTGTATAATTATTTTGCTGAATTATCCAATTTATGTCTTTATTTGTAGGGTCACCTTTAGTATCTAATATATCAAGTTTGAAGGGTGTAGCAGTAACAACTCTACCATCTACGGGTAAACTAGTTTCTTCTAATGGGGGAATTATAGATTCAACCACCTTAGTTTTAGTATATCATTTATTGACAATCATATTTAATAAATCTTATTGATCGTCTAATTTTCCAGTATACTTAAACCATTTAAAAAAATTGATATTACATCTTATTCTTTTCATATCGGTGTGCCAATTTTTTCTAAAGGATATTCTTTCCTTTAATGAATATTTTTGGACATACCATTTGTAATAATCCTTCAAGTCATTTTCGCATTTTTGCCTTTCTTGTACTGTTAGAGGTTGCCTGTAGCGGCCCCAAGTTATTTATGGCTTGTTGGGACCGGTAGTTCAGTGCCCTAGACGTTTGTTTGATCTTTGTGACCTTCTTGTTTTAGAGCTGATTGTTAAGCGTTGAGTTGTCAAAATCATGCGATAATGATTTGCGATCGTATGACCTCAACTGACCTTGTGGGTAGGTCGATCCTTATTCGATGTGTCGTATGACTTTAACCTAGGCCCCGTATCAAACTCTTGCGAGCCTAAATTTGAGAATTTTATTAACATCGTGCGTATTTGAAAATATTTAATTTAAAAGTCGAATGTGGTAAAAAGTTATATTTTTATTGCATTCCTAAAATATTTTAAATGTTTATGAAAAATTTACTTTTGTTATGATATATTTGGGTATGTATTTATTTTATAAGAGTTGTATGATTTATTAATATTTTAACAGATATAGTAAACTTAGTTATGTTGAAAACTATTATTATAATATAGCAGGTTCTATTTAAAATAATTTACTATTAATTATGATATATTCAAAAAGTTATATTTATTTTATCACGAACCTATGCAATACCCGAGTTTATATGTAATGGGATAAAATAATTTTGGTGATGCCACTCCACTCCCATGTGGAAGTAAAGTGGAGGGTACAACAATTATAGTCAAGGTGTGGTATCATGCATGCATTAAATGGTCAATTGGGCCATCTGTTAGCTTTACATATATGGAATCTATTGATTACAACATTTTCTTTCCATTTTTGGACTCATATACGCATAATAGGATATCTTTGAATCAATTTCAGATAATTTAGCACATTTTTTTAACCTTTTTCCATTGTGTTTTTTTTACTGGTTTTCCCTTTTGTGACGAAAAATATTCAATTTACCTTGCAATTGAATAAACTCGAAACTGGGAGGCGAATTCCTATTGATATTGTTTTGACGAAAGCCAACGATGCAATCAAGCTATGGAGCAACTTTTATCTTCTCTTGTGTTCAATGGTTCTATTATAGAAGCCATCACTGAAGCCAAGCAGGAGAAACAATTTTTTGTAGTTTATGTTTCAGCGTGTGACTCTGGAAAAGAAAATCAATTATTTACGTCAAGTTATTCAAGGCCAAATTCGAGTTTGATTTCATTTCAAAGTTTTTTCACAGTATTTCGGGCTTGGACATCATCGTTTCAGCGGCTTATCATTGGACGACAGGTAGGTTATGGCTTTCCCTATCTAGACTCTGCGTATATAGGCTATAACTGCATTAATTAACATCCTTGGGTGGGTTATTATAGGTTGGTACCTCAGACCTTGTTCGCCTTTCATCCGTTTATTTCGTACGCTGTAGTATTCGCGTAGTATTATGTATTACCCTTGTAGTACTGTGCGGCCTTGTATTTACTCTGGAACAAAGATGGCGAGTTATTTGAGAATGTCCGCGAGTCCCGGACATTGAGATTATCCTTTTAGGCTGGTTATGTGTGTTGAGTAGCGCCCTAAGCATGTCCTCTAGGACTTGGATGGTCCTCTCAGACTGGCCATCTATTTGAGGGTGGAAAGCAGTACTAAGCTGAACTTGTGTACCTAAATCTCGCTGAATAGCTCTCCAGAACTGAGATGTGAACTGAGTGCCATGGTCTGAAATGATAGAAGCTGGGACGCCGTGCAACCGAACAATCTCCCGAATGTAAATATGAGCTAACCTCTATGCACTGTAAGTAGTCTGAACCAACAAAAAGTGCGCTGACTTAGTCAATCGATCAACAATCACCCAAATAGAGTCAAAACCCCTGGAAGTGCGTAGCAAACCAACTATGAAATCCATAGTAATACCTTCCCACTTCCACTCAGGAATGGGAAGTCGCTGCATCAAACCACCAGGTCTCATGTGCTCAAATTTCACCTACTGATAGTTTAAGCAACGAGATACAAACTCCGCTACATCCTGCTTCATACCAATCCACCAGTAAAGATGCCTCAAATCTTTGTACATCTTGGGTGCGCTAGGATGGATGGAATACCTAGAATAATGTGCCTCATGGAGAATCAACTGAATTAAATCACCAACCCTCGAAACACAAAGGCGGCTATCAAACCTCAGAACCCCATCTAAATCTAGAGTAGCCCGACTGGCCTCACCCCGAACAACCTGATCACGAAGGTCACACAACCGCTGATCCTCAAACTGACGGCTCTGAATCTGATCAATCAAAGTAGAACAAACCTCGACACTGGCGAGAACTCTGCTAGGATCCGATAAGTTAAGCATAACCAAACGGTTAGCCAAGGACTGAATGTCAAAGGCCAAGGGTCGCTTTAAAACTGGGAGAGAAGCTAGGCTACCCATACTCACCACCTTCCGACTCAAGGTATCCACTGCCACCTTTTCCTTGCCTGGATGATACAAAATAGTGAAGTCATAGTCCTTCAGTAGCTCGACCCATATCCTTTGCCTCGAGTTCAGCTCTCGCTGACTCGTGATATACTGAAGACTACGGTGATCAGTGAAAATCTCACATTGAACCCCATATAGGTAATGCCTCCAGATCTTGAGCGCGAAAACTACTGCTGCCAACTCCATGTAATGGGTGGGGTAGTTGCACTCGTGAACCCTCAGTTGCCTAGATGCATATGCTATCACTCGACCTTACTGCATCAACACACAACCAATACCAACCTCAGAAGCATCACAATACACGGAGAAGCTTTGACCCTCAACCGGTAAAGTCAAAATTAGAGCTGAAATCAATAAGGCCTTAAGCTTCTGAAAGCTATCCTCGCACTGATCCGACCACTGAAATGGGACATCCTTCCTAGTCAGCATAGTCAAGGGTGCTGCTATAGAAGAAAATCCCGGAACGAAGCATCTATAGTAACCTGCTAACCCAATAAAGCTACGGACGTCAGTAACAGTAGTAGGTCTAGGCCAATCACAAGCCACTGAAATCTTTCCCGGATCAACCCTAATCCCATCCTTAGACACCATGTGCCCTAGGAATGCAATTGACTCAAGACAAAACTCATACTTTGAGAACTTGGCATAAAGCCGATGATCTCACAAATTCTAGAGTATAGTCCTCAAGTGCTGCTCATGCTCATCCCTATTCTACGAGTATACCAAGATGTCATCTATGAAAACTATCAAAAATAAGTCCACATACAGGCCAAGGACCCTGTGCATCAAGTTCATAAAGGTTGCGGGGGCATTAGTCAACCCAAAAGACATCACCAGGAACTCATAATGGCCATAACGTGTCCTGAATGTTGTCTTAGGGACGTCCTCCAACCTAATCTTCAACTGATGGTAGCCGAACAGCAAATCAATATTCGAAAACACAGTTGAACCCTATAGTTGATCAAACAAGTCATCAATCCTTGGCATCAGATACCTATTCTTCATTGTCACCCTATTTAGCTGCCGATAATCAATACATATCCGCATCGACCCATCCTTCTTCTTCACGAAGAGAATAGGATCACCCTAAGGAGACACACTCAGTATAATAAACCCTTTAACTAACAGATCCTGGAGCTTCTCCTTAACCTCCCGCAACTCCGCTGGAGCCATACGGTAAGGAGAAATAGAAATGGGCCTGGTGCCCGACTCTAACTCAATAGCTAAATCAATATCTCTCTCTAGTGGAAGGCCTGGCAGGTAGGTAGGAAATACATGTAGAAAGTTTCTAACCATAGGAACTAACTCAGGGGAAGAAGGGTTGGGACTAGCATCTCGGACATAAGCTAGATAAGCTAAACACCCATGGGAAATCCACTTCCTAGATCAAAGACAAGAGATGATCCCAGTGGTGCATGGCTGATGGAACTCTGCAACACAACCCGGGATACACCAGGCACGGCTACGGTAACAATCTTGGCATAACTATCTAAAATCACAGTAAGGGGATAACCAGTCCATGCCCAATATCAAATCAAAATCTAACATATCGAGTATCATCAAATCACCCCAAGTCTCCAAATCACCAAAAGATATCACACAGGATCTCACAATCAAATCCAGTACTAAAGAATCTCCTACTGGGGTTGGAAAAAAATAGGAACAGATAATGCCTCACTAGCCAACCCCAAATAAGGTAGAAAGTAGGCAGATACATATGAACAATTGGATCCAGGATCAAATAAATCTATAGCAGACTGATGGCACACATAAATCGTACCTGTGATCACAGCATCCGAAGCCTCTATCTCTGGTCTCCCTGGGACATCATAGAACTGTCGATGACCTCTATATGTTCGACCGCCATCCCTACCACCTGCTCTACCATGCGGATCACCACCTCTACCCTGATGACAACCCCCTTTAGACGGATTCTGAACTTCTCATAAAGGCTCGGTCGGCTGAACTGTACCCTGCTAGGGGCAATCTCTAGCAAAATGACCAATCACACCACAAGTAAAACAAGCCCCTAGCGGCCTACTCGGTCGGTATGAACCAGCAGGTCTTGTATGGACACCATGGCCTGATGCCCCAAAATTCTTACTCCTCGAAGAATGACCGCTATAGCTCTGATGGCTGCTCTGACCCTGCTCTAACTTGGTACTACCAGAAGTCTGAAGGGAAGCCTGAATCAATCGGGTGGACTAACCTTGGTGCTGTTGTGGATGATAACTCCAACCCCACTGGCCTAAACCTCTACCACCATAACTGGAACCACTGTAGCCACCCTGATGTCGAGGCCTCTTATCTCTGTCCCCCTGATCATGTCGCTATAAGTACTCCACCATATGGGTATAGTCTGAGATAGCCTAAAATGACCGATCACCGGCAACTAATATCTCAGTTGGCTGCCTAATCTCTGGCCTCAAACCCTATACAAATTTGTGAATCCTATCTGCCTCGGTAGGAATGATCATAGCTCCAAACGGTTCTAGCGGATGAAAATGGGTCTCATACTCCGAGACAGTCGTAAAATCCTACATAAGGTTAGTAAATTTCTCCCTGCGATGTTCACAATCACTCTGAGGCAAGAACTTGACCATAAAGGCCTTATAAAACTAAGAACAGGTCAAATGAGGTGATGTAGAAGATCTACAAGCAACGTATGCCCTCCACCATAACTTTGCTGGACCCTCCAACTGATATGTAGTATAACTAACCCCGTGAGTCTCTAATAAACCCAAATGATGCAACATCTCCTCACAAGTAGTAATAAACTCATGTGGGTCCTATCCAAAAGTACCCACAAACCTCGGGAGTGCTAATCTCAAAAACCTACCAAATGCCTTCTGCTTCGACTCTGTCATAGCTGCACGAGGAATAAGAGGTTGTGCGACTGATGGGACTAGAATGACCTCCACACGGGGAGCTACAGTAGCAGGCTGTGGTACTGAACTCTGTGCACCTAGGGCTATACCCTGAGCGGATGTCTGTGCTACCTCAGATGGCCTCTCTCCAATCATACCCAAAAGCTATAATAGTAAACCCCGAGTATATGAAGACTGAGCTGGGGCTGAAGCTGGCACAAAAGTGGGTGATGGAGCTGGTACTAGAGCTGGTGGTACCTGGGCTTCCCCCTGCTCCACCTGCTGCTCGACCTCTACCTCAACTCTAGCAGCTCTAGTAGGTGCCGCTGCTCGAGGTCGTCCTCGAACCTTAGCTAGAGTCGGAGGCTCATCTTCGCCTGATACCGATGCTCTCGTACGAACAATCTGCAGAAGAATGAAGTAGAACAAATGAGATTTCCAGAGACATCAAGGGTCCTACGCGCGATACAGAAGCAATTAAAGAGTCATATTTCCTAAGATGTCACTGTAGCCTCCTGAAGATTGAGTACGGACGTCTCTGTGCCGAACCGCATGACTCTACCAGACATTGGCTCCTATACTGATAACACCGGTGAACCTGAGCTCTGATACAAAGCTATCACGACCCAATTTCTCAATCATCATGGTTGTAACACCTCAGAAACCAATCATGCTATCTAAGTTGAAACCTCAGAAAATTTTCATATTTCAGAAACAACGGATCCAAACCACGAACAGTCGTCTGAACCACAAGTCGAGGAAAGGAATCCGTGGTTCAGTATCTGCAAGGTTGACCTCTACTCTGAGAACCACGAGTGGGTTCTACGAACCGTATTTCATTCTACGGGTTGTGATTCCAATCGTGGAATCAGACTTGTAAGCTGATCATACTCCCGGGAACCACGAGTTCAAATAACGACTCGTTGATCTAATAACGGGTCCGTCATGTTAACTCATGGAATGAGTTCAGAGGATTGGCATGTTCCCAAGTTTCACGACTCGACTCTACGACCCATCATCCCAACGATGGACCATAGTCTTGAGTCATGGTTTGATCAGGAGTCAACTGAGCTCCCTGTGACGACGACTCCAAGTTCTTATGCGACCTAACTTCTTATCCAAGAATCACGGGTTAGAACCACGATTTGTGGTTCAAACGATGATCTGTGGAATCCAACCATAGAACTTAAAGCAGACCAAATTTCCTAATTTTTCTAAGTCAAGTCCTAGTGGTATTTTAGTCTTTTCGCACCCTTTTTAACTCCTACGTGATTTCGTTTTGACTATTTCAAGTAGGGTTTTCACCCTTATTACCCTAAGCTCCTCCTAAATCATTCATTCACCTCCCAAAAGAAGAAAAGTTTTTCCTCAAGCTTCAAGTCTCCAAGCTCGAAGTCAAGCCTCTTAAGTCTTTTCCATTGAAATGGGTTATTTTCATCCAAGGTATGTGAGTAATCAACAATGGGTTCCTCTCACCCTTGTGCCCAAGATCCCTAATTTTTATGTTGAATTATGAACTTATGTAATTAGGGTTTGATCTAAATTTGGGGAAAGTTTATGAAATCAGTTTCTATGTCCAAATTCATGGTTTCTTAATGATTTTTCATGATTTGTTCATGATTCCTTCATTGGTTTAAAAATCCCAAGTATGAGAATTGATTTTTAGCAGGAACCTATGAAATTGCATGTTTTGAAGAGGAACTTGGCATGATTAGATATCATGGCTTTTATATATTTATGAAATTGCATACCCACCTATTCAAGTATGAATTTAGAAAGGGAAAAGTATATTTTGAGTTATGGCCATGCACATTATTTAGATGTATAATTTTGAATTACATGACATCAGATATGTCGCCAGTTATAAACAATTTTGACATCGGATATGTCACCAGTTATAAACAGTTTTGACATAAAATATGTCACCAATTATGAACAGTTTTGACATCAGATATGTCACTATTTATGAATAGTTTTGGCATCAGATATGCCCAGTATTATATAAGCTATATGTATATGTTTTGGGAGTAGTATTTAGCACTGAGTTGGACTAGGTGAGAGTACCCTTAGTCCTAGAACTACGTGCCCCTGTAGGTTTGCAAGTCCCCTCTGTTGGGCATCCATTTTTAGTGATCACACCATAGTCATGCCTTTATACCCTGGCAAGGTATAATGGGTCCTCTTAATGGGGCGTATACATCGGATTCCATGTAGCTCACATGGTTTATGTTGGTTAGAGAACCTCCCACAGAAACCATTTATGCTTTAAAGATGTACTTGACTCTTATTCTGATTTTAGACTTTTATTTACAATCATGTTTTCAGCTTATGGTGATTCATAGAGCCGCTTGCATCCAGTTTTACCTTTAAAGTATGATTTCGATTGCTAAAGAATACTCAGCATATTTTAAACTCTTTATCAAGTTCATGCATCACTCACATACTCTGTACATTCTATAATATTGACGCATATCTTGCATTTCATCCTTTGATGATGTAGATTCATGGCTAGTGTTTCTCAGCCACACTCAGACAGCTGTTGGTGAGTCCTCTTAGGTCGAGGACTAGTTACGTTTCTAGCTTTGTTAGATTTTTATTTCCATACTTCGAGTTAGCTAGGGTCTTGTCCTAGCAACTCATTATGTTATGATTAGAGGCTTTCAGACATAGACCGTATGTAACCCTTCGGGGGCGTTGTATCTCTTGACTCGACTATCTATCTTATTCTATGTTGCCTTTATCCTTGATGTTTCCGCTATGTTTCCATTATGTAATCTTGAGAATGCTATGATCAAGGGTTACGTTAGGGGGTAACTTCGGGGTGTGACAAACTTGGTATCAGAGCCTCAGGCATCAGCAGCGGGTGGAGGTTTTCTCCCAAAGGGGAGATGGTGTGCTTCGCTACCAGGGTCATTTTTGTGTACCAGATATTGATGGGTTGAGATAGTAGATTCTTACCAAGGCTCACACTTCTAGATATTCTATCCATTCGGTTGCTACTAAGATGTACCATGATCTACAAGAAGTCTTTTGGTGGAATGGTACAAAGAAGGTCATAGCCAAGTTTGTGGCTAAGTGTCCCACCTGTCAACAAGTCAAAATGGAGTATCAAAGGTCGACTGGCATGCTTCAAGATATTTACCTTCCCACTTGGAAATGGGAAGAAATCAATATGGACTTTATTATGGGTTTGCCTCGTACTCTAAGGCAACATGATTCCATTTGGGTGATTGTCGACCGGATGACCAAGTCATCCCATTTATTGGTTGTTAAGACTACTGATTCAGCAGACGACTATGCCAGACTCTACATCCAGGAGATAGTTTGATTGCATGGTGTTCCCTTGTCTATTATTTCTGACAGAGGTCCTCAGTTTACATCTCAGTTTTGGAGATTGTTTCAGAAAGGTCTTGGTACACAGGTGAAGCTTAGCACAGCTTTCCATTCTCAGATAGACGGCCAGGAAAAACGTACTATTCAAACTTTGGAGGATATGTTTAGAGCATGTGTGATTGATTTCAAAGGTAATTGGGATGATCACTTACCTCTTATCGAGTTTCCCTACAACAACAACTTTCACTCTAGTATCCAGATGGCTCCGTATGAGGCGCTTTATGGCCGGAGGTGTAGATCTTCTATTAGTTGGTTCGAGGTTGGTGAGGAAGCCTTGATTGTCCTAGATTCTTTTCATGAGACTATGGAGAAGGTTCATATTATTAGGGATAGGTTGAAGACCGCTCAGAGTCGACAAAAAACTTATGCGGATGTGAGGAAAAGGGAGTTGGAATTTGAAGTTGATGATTGGGTTTTCCTTAAGGTGTCACCCATGAAAGGTGTGATGAGGTTTGGCAATAAAGGAAAGCTTAGTACCCATTTTGTAGGTCCTTATCAAATTCTGAGGACGGTTGGTAAGGTTGCTTATGAGTTGGATTTTCCATCGGAGTTGGAAGTGGTTCATCCAGTTTTCCATGTTTCCTTGTTGAAAAAGTGTGTTGGTAATTCGAGCTTGATTGTTCCTTTGGATGATGTGGGGGTGAAGGATATTCTCACTTATGAGGAGGTTCCTGTGGAAATCCTTTATCGTGAAGTTCGGAGGTTGAGAAACAAAGAAGTCGCTTCGTTGAAAGTCCTTTGGAGGAATCAACTTGTTGAGAGTGCTACTTGGGAAGCGGAAGAGGCAATGAAGGCCAAATATCCTCATCTTTTTCCTTCCGATTCAGTTCTAGCTTGAGATAGTAGTTTCCTCCCTAGTATGTTCCTCCGATTCTATTCCATCAGTTCCTCTTATGATTCTAGCATGCACCCATGTTTTACGAAGTTAGTTTATCATGTTTTCAAGTTGAGAAGTTCAGTTTTCATGATGTTTCCTTGATTTCCATATTTTGATGTTTGGTTGGGCTATTTTCCCCCTCAGTTTTCCTTGTGTAGCCTTCATTCGAGGATGAATGATCCCAACAGGGAGATATTGTAACACCTCATAAACATATCCAACTATCTTAGTTGAAACCTCAGAAAATTTTCAGGTTTCAGAAATGACGGATCCAAACCACGGATCGTGAACTGAACCACGAGTCGTGGAAAGGAATCTGTGGTTTAGTATCTGCAAGGTTGGCCTCTGGTCTGAGAACCACGAGTGGGTTCTACGGATTGTAGTTCATTCTACGGGTCATGATTCCACTTGTGGAATCAGACTTGTAAGCTGACCATGCTCCCGGGAACCACGAGTTCAAATGATGACTCGTCGATCTAACGAGAGGTCCGTCCTATTGACTCGTGGAATGAGTTCAGAGGATTGGCATGTTCCCAAGTTTCACGACTCGACTCTATGACCCATCATCCCAATGATGGACCGTAGTCTTAAGTCATGGTTTGACCAGGAGTCAACTGAGCTCCCTGTGATGACGACTCTAAATGACAACCCATCGTCCAGTCTACGGGTCCATCATATTGACCCGTAGAAATGCTTTTGCGACCTAAATTCTTAGCCAGGAATCACGGGTTGGAACCACGGGTCGTGGTTCAAACGATGATCCATGGAATCCAACCGTAGAACCTGAAGCCAACCAAATTGCATGATTTTTCTAAGTTAAGTCCCAGGGGTATTTTGATCTTTTCCCACCCGTTTTAACTGCTAGGTGAGGTCGTTTTTACTATTTCAAGTAGGGTTTTCACCCTTATTACCCTAAGCTCATCCTTAATCATTCATTCACCTCCCAAAAGAAGAAAAGTTCTTCCTTAAGCTTCAAGTCTCCAAGCTCGAAGTCAAGCCTCCTAAGTCTTTTCCATTGAAGTGGGTTATCTTCACCCAAGGTATGTGGGTAATCAACAATGGGTTCCTCTCACCCTTGTGCCCAAAATTCCTAATTCTTATGTTGAATTATGAACTTATGAAATTACGGTTTAATCTAAATTTGGGGAAAGTTTATGAAATCAGTTTCTATGTCCAAATTCATGGTTTCTTAATGATGTTTCATGATTTGTTCATTATTCCTTCATTGGTTTTAAAAGTCCAAGTATGAGAATTGATTTCTAGCATGAAACTATGAAATTGCATGTTTTCAAGAGGAACTTGGCATGATTAGATATCATGGCCTTTATGTATTTATGAAATTGCATACCTACCTATTCAAGTATGAATTTAGAAAGGGAAAAGTATATTTTTAGTTATGGCTATGCACATTCTTTAGATGTATGATTTTAAATTGCATGACATCAATTATGTCACCAATTATAAATAGTTTTAACATCAAATATGTAACCAGTTATAAATAGTTTTGACATCAGATATGTCACCAGTTATGAATTGTTTTGACATCCGATATGTCACTAGTTATGAACTGTTATGGCATCAGATATGCCCAATATTATATGAGTTATATGCATATGTTTTAGGAGTAGTATTTAGAATCGAATTGGACCGAGTGAGAGTACCCTTAGTCCCAGAACTACGTGCCCCCGTAGGTTTGCAAATCCTCTCTATTGGGTATCAGTTTTTAGTGATCACGCCACAGTTATGCCTTTATACCCTGGAAAGGTATATTGGGTCCTCTCGATGGGGCGTATACATCAGATTCCATATAGCTCACATGGCCTATGTCGGTTAGAGAACCTCCCAAATAAATAGTTTATACTTTAAAGATGTACTTGACTCTTATTCAGATTACAGACTTTTATTGACAATCATGTTTTCAGCTTAGGGTGTTTCATAGAGTCACTTGCATCCAGTTTTACCTTTAAAGTTTGATTTTGATTGCTAAACCATACTCAGCATGTTTTAAACTATTTATCATGTTCATGCATCGCTCACATACTCGGTACATCCTAAAGTACTGACGCATATCTTGTAATGCATCCTTTGATGATGCAGATTCAGGTGTACCTCCTCAGATTCATGGCTAGAGTTTCCCGGCCACACTCAGACAGATGTTGGTGAGTACTCTTAGGACGAGGACTAGTTATGTTTCTAGCTTTGTTAGATTTTTATTTCCGTACTTCGAGCTAGCTAGGGTATTGTCCTAGCAACTCATTAAGTTATGATTAGAGGCTTTCAGACATAGACCATATGTAACCCTTCGGGGGCGTCGTATCTCTTGACTCGACTATCTATCTTATGCTATGTCATCTTTATCCTTGATGTTTCCGCTATGTTTCCTTTATGTATGCTTTAGAATGCTATGACCAAGGGTTAGCTTGGGATCCTTGTGGTCCTAAGTCCCGTGTTATGTCAAAGAGGTAACCTCAGGGCGGGACAATGGCACCTACAACCCTCTAGTAGGTGAACTAATTCTCGTAGCCCAGAACGGTTAGTAATGGGCTATCTAACCAACAAGAAGAAGAATACATAAATAGGTAGAAGCAACGGATACATAAGATAAAGGAAAGAACAAAAGGTGTGTATACATGTGCCAAAACCAACCCAAGACCTGGAATCATAGTATAGAGCCGAATCTACATGTCAGAAGTATGAAAGGATCCAAAATAACATATACATAAATGTCACCGACTGGTAATAGAGTACATAAAGCAAAAGATAAACTAAAGCTAAGCTCCGGTTGCTAAGAGCTCACCCTCGGTCTGGAATATCACAAAACAACATCTCGCATGAGTCTCCACGAGCTAACGACAATGGCTCACACTAGGATCTGCACTAGAGGATGCAGTATGTAGGGTGAGCACCAAACATGAAGTATAAGGTACCCAGTAGGTATCATAGGCCGACTGGGCACATATAAGATAAAAGAGTAATAACAGACAGAATAGAAACAAGCAGTCACGAAAATCAACAAAAAAGTACACAGGAACTAGCCCATAGGTAAGACAACAGAACAACATACAAGGCTACCAAGTAGAATATATACCCACGGGCACATGTGATGATAAGAAAAGACGCACTTGGGATCCCTGCAACAATAATATATACATAATAAGTTCTAGAAATAGATGGTATACCAGACATGCTCGGGAAAACAAAAATCAAAGATCAAACTAATCATATCAATCTCAAATCCATAAACCAACAACCTAGCTATAACAGGGAACAATTCCGTAAATAAATAACAAGAGTCTACCTACAGTCCCCCGATCGCCCATACAACCGAGGAATACAAACAAGTGAAAACAAATCCTCCAGCATCCCATACTACCAGAGCATACAATCAACAAATAGCAAACAAGGGTGGAGCCTCAAACAATGAATGATATGATACATGAAGATCTCAAGTGAAATGGTATCTCTTTATGTACCCCCTCCGGTGCCGATCGGGCCCAGTAGGTAGGTTCCATGAAAGGACACTACCCATATACCTCTACTCCATCATATACCCTCCCTCTGGCACATACAACCTGAAGCCCGAAGCCCAGAGAGACAAGGTCCATGGAGGTCCCGAACCCCATACTAAAACTCAGTATCAAAATCTGCCATCCAAAAACAAGTCCGGGCTCAAGATAGAGACCCAGTCTTAAATATGCATGCCCAAACCCTGTCCAAGACTAAGTGTAATGACTCGGTCCATCATTACAGGTAGTCCAATCATGCCAAGTGTTAGAGTTAGAAAACTCCGGGTTTGGAAGTTTAAAATTCTAGGCTAGGCTAGCCTCGGCCAGTTTTGGAGCGAGGTGGAGTCTAGGTAAATCCGGGTATGGATTGGACTATGTGTCTTAGGTTATGCTAGTTTTCCGCATAGCCAAGACATAGATGACAATGGGGGACTTTTTGAAATAGAATTTGGGTAAGTAGAACTCTCAGAATCGCGTTTGACGTGAAAGGATTGCTTCACGTCATCGAGAGAAGCAAGTGTGTTGTGAAATGGCCAAAACTAGCAAATTTTCGGACATTCTATCAATGACGAGCGCGACCACGCGCGATAGAGGCCACCGCTATAGCGGCGATCAAAGGGCGGTCAACCTACTTAAGACTGCTATAGCAGCAGCTGACAACTATAGCGGGACCGCTATAGCGGGCCGATGGGGTTTTAATGCAGAAACATTCCCCAAAACATCAGTTTTTCACAAGTTCATTTTGGGAGAAGGGCTAGGCGATTCCAGGCATTTTTCCTCATTCTTTTGTCAAAAATCTTCCCTAAGGTAAGGCTTTTGTTCCCCAAACTCTGTAATACATTTCCTATGCGGTAGAATTGCTAGGAGGGAAATTTAGGAATGGTTGGAATGACCTAGGGATGGTGGAATTTGGGGAAAGAAGGGGATTCCAAGAATGTATGTTCTTGGTATTATTAATAGTATGTTATTATGATCATAGGTTGTTAAATTCTCTGTTTTATCCATAAAAATGATAGAACTAGGAGATTTAATGGTGGAAAGCCAGAGAAAAGGGTGGGATGATCATGGGTGGCCTAGGGTTTGGGGATTTGGTGTAGTCCGAGTAATATGCAGGCCTTGTGTGTTAATTGTATGTACTATGTGTTATTTTTAGACCAACAATGAGAAAGGAATTCTGGTAAAAAGGATGCGAAACAATGAATTCGGGCCTGCAGGACCGCTAGGAATGCCTCCACAGAGCCAGAAATACATGGTTGCAGCTGCTTGATGCCCAGGTAGGCTAGGTTTTCGTGAGTAGTTAGACCTATTTACATTCCATACTTGTTGTATAGTAGAAATGGAGAAACCATGTTTTAGGCCTCCAAGCACAGAGTCTGGCGGATTCGGGATTGGTTGTGTTGTTTCTAGGATGTATGGAATGGCTGGTCTTCTGAATGTTATTATGTGTTCAACTTATTCATATTGTCGTGATAAAATGATGGGTTGAGGGAATAGCATGTCAGGAAGTTTCGGGGAACTGAGGAACTGCTTGGGAGCACGAGAAGCGGGAATAGGAATCTCCTAGATGGGGTTTTAGGAATGTTTATTGCTTGAGGCTTAGCGGAGGTTCTGGTTAAGGTTATAAAAGGGAAGCGTGTCGCATGCTTGTGTGTTTATCAAAAAAGGGAAATCGTTAGTTACATATTGTAATAAAAAGGGTGAACCAAGGAATAGTCTTCAGACATGATTTAACTGTTCACCGGTTATCTGGAAATGGGGTAGGTGATGGCTTATGATTTTCTGTGTATGTGTATATTCATGTACTCATGTCTAAGTGATTGTATGCAGTACATTTTTTTAGGGAAATTGTGTGGAATGTCTAGGTTCCTGTTTACAGTTTGTGATTAAATGGTTTTACTTGTTGGTTTTACAAGTTGTGTGTGTTCATATATTGACTGTGGTTTGTTGACATTTGGTTGGCTCAGGTACCATGCCTGGTAGGGGTATAAAACATGGTTGGCATAGGTACCATGCCTGGTACGGGTATAACACATGGTTGGCACGGGTACCACATCTGGTACGGGTATAACATTCGGTTGGCACGGGTACCATGCCTTGTATGGGTTTACTTTATTGCATCTTGCATTGCTTCATTGACTATTGTATTGCATTGGTTGATATTGGTTCCGTGAGTGGACCGGGTTGTTTTACTGAATGTGATACTTGGTATTGGTTCCGTGAGTGGACAGTGCTATTTTTATTGAATTGTGATGTCCAATGGTGATCCTTGAGTGACCGGGGATTCTGTTATATCATGTTATTAGTTTGGTCTTGGTTTAGGTCGGGTTGTTATATCATGTTATGAGTTTGGTCTTGGTGTAGGCTGGGTTGTTATATAATGTTATTAGTTCGGTCTTGGTGTAGGCCAGGTTGTTATATCATGTTATTAGTTTGGTCTTGGTGGAGGCCGGGTTGTTATATCATGTTATGAGTTTGGTCTTGGTATAGGCCGGGTTGTTATATTATGTTATTAGTTCGGTGTTGGTGTAGGCCGGGTTGTTATATCATGTTATTAGTTGGTCTTGGTTGAGGTCGGGTTGTTGTATTATGCTATTAGTTAGTCTTGGTGTAGGCCGGGTTGTTGCATCATGTTATTAGTTGGTCTTGGTGTAGGCCGGGTTGTTGCATCATGTTATTAGTTGGTCTTGGTGTAGGCCAGGTTGTTTCATCATGTTATGAGTTGGTCTTGGTGTAGACCGGGTTGTCATGTTTAAAACCTAGATGTGTAGGGGGATCCGGGTGGGTATGGACTATGTAAAAGAGGTTATGAGTTCATGTTTTATTGTCATTAAGTGTACTAATGATGGTCAATTATTAATTACGTTAATAAGCATAAGGATGGTCTTGGGGTAGATCGGGTAGCGTGTTGAACACTTAGGTATGGTTAGAGGATCCTTGGAGGGTCCGGGTTTTGGGATGAGAAAGGGATTTTGATATAACTGTGTTATTGTCATTGAAGGTGTCAATTGTTGCTAGATGAGTTGCATGTGATTGGTAAATATAGAGGAAGACGGAGAGTCTGGGCATTGTTATTGGTTAATATAACCAGGTGGTAAAGCTGTCCTAGAGGTCTGGGAAAGTGCTGGAAAATGGTAGGTAATACTTGGGTATAATAGCAGTTTTGGTTGGGCTGCTAGCTGGGTCAAGTCTTAATATTTAGTCAAGGTAGTTAACTGGGGTAAAGGTTAAATGTTACTTGGGAAGTCTACCTGTCAAGGTGACTTGGGAAGTCCTAGATGTCAGGGTCAAGGTTAAAGGTGAAGGAGGAAACTATAATGTTTATTTCATTTCTTTCCCTGTTTTTCTTATATTATGATAGGAATGGATTTGGGTCGATTGATGATGCCTACCAGTACGTATGTTTCTTCTGACTCTACTCTTGCTATACATTTTTGGTATAGTCTGGTTGTAGGTTGGTGATGTTTCATAGGTTCACAACGATGAGGGTCTCCAGCAACTTCTGTCTTTTATTCCATGGCGAAAGTTGGGTCTTTTATCTCTTTTTGTCACCTTGTAGAAGCTCTTGTACCTGTTTAGACTAGATCCTAGGGAGGAATTTAAATATTGTAAAGGTTTTTCTGTAATTTCTTATGTAGCCTATTTCTGAACAGTATTTGTAAAGGTAGCTTAATTTAAAGGACTAGTTTAATTCTGCATGTTACCTGTTGGACGTGTGGTAAGGGTTCGTCTATCTAGGTGACTAGAGTAGGCACCCGCATGACCCGGTAGGTTGGGTTGTGACAAATGGTATTATAGCCTAGGTTACCGGTCTCCCAGTACAAGAGCAAAATGTCGAATAGAGTCCCGCGGATTGGTGTGTAGACGTCCACATCTAATCCTAGGGAAGCTATGAATCATTCTAGGAAACATTTCTCTTCTTTCATTCCTTTTCATGTGGTTTCATTACTTGCTTTTATGGTTGAGTCGAATTGGTATCTCTCGATTCCAATTGGTATCTCAACAAGGTGAAGAATGTCATTGGGCTCCGGGTTTGACAAACAAGCAAGAGAAATTTGAACGGGTAAGGTTCCAATTAGTATCTGGCCTGGGAGGCTATGTAAAGGATGGATGAATCGGCTAACGGTCATCCATGAAGCGAATGAAAGGTGATGAAACTAGTTTGATTGAGTGTTAGACCTTGATACTCATGATTGCATGCATTGTATTATTTGAATGACCGCGATTATGTGGTGTGTAGTTACTTGAGTTACTTTGAAATTTGTGGTTGGCAAGGAGTCTTAACTTGGTTATGTGTTAATAATTGAAGGAGTTTTTTTTTGTAATTCAAGTGGAAAATAGTATGCTAAATGCGGGGCAGGGTCTTATCATTGGTAAAAATGATAAGGGAAAATGATATATATACTTGTGGGAACTCAAGTTTGAAGTGGTTGGTATGTGAATAAGCACCAGGGACAAGGGCTATTATTGCTTAATAGCGGGAGTTATGGTAAGACATGGATGATCGACTAATGGTCATTCATGTGATGAATAGAGAGTAAATTAGGTGACTTGATTTCATTGTAGTCTGAAATCGAATTGTTTGTATGTTACAATGCTTGTATGATTTCTTGATTGGTATATGATTTGCTTTAGTGATAAATTATGGTAGTCCCCAATTGGAATGGTTTTCATTTACATTCGGGTATAAACTTATCATTGGTATAGATGGTAAGAGAAATGGATTGGGAACTGTGACTGTAGGGAAGCTTCAGTTTCAGGACAGTCGGGACTTGGTTGGGAACCATGTGAACCAAGCAGTCATTAGTGTGTAATGGCGGGAAGATATTGTTGGGAACAATTGTCTAGTGTTAACTCCTTGTTATTGATAATATGTTATGCTAAATTGTGATGCGTTTGATTCCAGGAATGGTACTAAGGGTGGTTTAAGAAAATGGCGGGATTTACAAGACTAGACAATGGTAACCGGTGAAGGGGAAGTTTACACTTGCTGGAAATTTTGAATTTCTGGGTTGTTACCATCGGGACTTCCATAGTGGGACTAGACCGCTATGGCGATCCTGCTATAGCGGGATTTCTACTGTCACAGCGGAAGGGCGCGGGGCAGAGTGCCTGCCCTGCTTTCCCTTGATTTTATTTCATTCCCGGGGCATCTAAAGGCAATGGTTACATTATGAGTTGCTATGTGAAGCAAGGAAAACGTCCAGATAGCTAATATTGTATGCATATAAGGTATTTGACAGGAATTTAGCACCCATGTGCGATAAAAAGGAAAGGGTAGATATGGTAGCCCGGGATGTTGATAAAATTATAATTGACCATCGGTGGGAATAGTCACTCATGTAGAATTTGATAAATGACCCATGATTGACTGAGTGGTGTGGGACACTGCTCATGGGCTTGTATTATGAGGGCGATTATTGACTTGTGTTAGTATTAATTATCATTAGTGGTGAGGGTGTGCTATCCATAACATTGGTTGAGGTGTAAGTACCCGGATAGACTTTTCCCCTAGAGCGGGAGTCGCCAAAACCTCAAGCTAGGATGAGTTCCAATGGAAAATTTGTTGTTGCATAATTTAGAGACATATGGTGTCTCGAGGTATAGTGTTGATAGGAATAAGGTGATACTATGATATGTGAGGGGCATAGTACCCCGTAGGAAGCTTCCGGAATAGAGTTCAGGCTATCATAACTCTTGGCATAGTGGAAACGGGATCGCCATGGTGGGATCTAGACCCCTTGGAAGGGAAAAACTATTTTGTTAATTAGGTGAGTTTCTTTTGCTCAGGTGTTTCAACGAGGCCCCGAATTTCTTGGGCACTGGAGGAGGGGTAATATAGTTGCATTGTGTAGCTCGAAGGAAGGGATTCCTTGACAAAGTTGGACTGAATTAAATTTTGGTTTAATTGGGTATACCAAGGGATTTAAAAGTTTTGGTGGTTTGCGTAAGATTATATTTACGCTGTCATGGTAGAACAATAAGATTGAGGGATGGGCTTATTCTCTCCCTCCAACGTAGAGATTGTTCATGGATGAACGAAAGGTAAATTGGTAGTTGTTGTAACGACTGGGTCCGTCGTTATGGGTAGTCCAATCGTTCCAAGTGTTAGAGTTAGAAAACTCTGGGTTTGGGAGTTTGAAAGTTTGGGCTAGGCTAGTCTCGACCAGTTTTGGAGGGAGGTGGAGTCTATGGAAATACAGGTATGGATTGGACTAGGTGTCTCGGATTAAGCTAGTTTTCCACATATCCAAGACATAGAGGAGGATGGGGGACTTTTCGTAATCAAATTTGGGTAAGTACAACTCCCAAAATCGCGTTTGACGTGAAAGGTTTGCTTCAAGTCATCGAGAGAAGCAAGTGTGTTGTGAAATGGCCAAAACTGGCAGATTTTCGGACATTCTGTCCGTGACGAGCATGACCACGTGCGATAGGGGCAACCGCTATAGCGGTGGAAATTACCACTATAGCAGCAGTCAAAGGGTGGTCAACCTACTTAAGACCACTATAGCGATAGTCGACCGCTATAGCGGTACAACTATAGCAGAGCGGGGACCGCTATAGCGGGCTGATGGGGTTTTAATGTAGAAACATTCCCCAAAACATCAGTTTTTCACAAGTTCATTTTGGGAGAAGGTCTAGGCGATTCCAGGCGTTTTTCCTCATTCTTCCGTCAAAAATCTTCCCTAAGGTAAGGCTTTCGTTCGCCAAACTCTGTAATACGTTTCCTATGCGGTAGAATTGCTAGGAGGGAAATTGGGGAAGGGTTGGAATGACCTAAGGATGGTGGAATTTGGGGAAAGAAGGGGATTCGAAGCATGTATGTTCTTGGGTATTGTTAATAGTATCTTATTATGATCATAGGTTGTTAAATTTTCAGTTTTATCTGTAAAAATGATAGAACTAGGAGATTTAACGGTGGAAAGCCCAGGAAAATAGTGGGATGATTATGGGTGGCCTAGGGTTTGGGGATTTGGTATAGTCCGAGTAATGTGCAAGCCTTGTATGTTAATTATATGTATTATGTGTTATTTTTAGACCAAGAACGAGAAAGGAATTCTGGTAAAAAAGATGCAAAACCATGGATATGGGCCTGCAAGACCGCCAGAAATGCCTCTACGGAGCCATACACGCACGGTTGCAGCTGCTTGGCGCCCAAGTAGGCAAGGTTTTCATGAGTAGTTAGACATGTTTACTTTACGTACTTGTTGTATAGTAGAAACGGGAGAAACCATGTTTTAGGCCTCCGAGAACGGAGTCTGGCGGATTCGGGATTGGTTGTGTTATTTCTAGGATGTACGGAATGGATGGTCTTGTGGATGGTATTATGTGTTCAACTTATTCATATTATCATGATAAAATGATGGGTTGAGGGACTAGCGTGTCGGAAAGGATAGGGGAATTGTGGAACTGCTTGGGAGCACGAGAAGCGAGAATAGGAAGCTCCTAGGTGGGGTTTCAGGAATTTTTATTTCTTGAGGCTTAGTGGCGGTCTGGCTAAGGTTAGAAAAGGGAAGTGTGTCGTATGCTTGTGTGTTTATCTAAAAAGGGAAATCACTAGTTACATGTTATAATAAAAATGGTGAACTAGGGAATAGTCTTCGGATGGGATATAACAATTCATCGGTTACCTGGAAATAGGGTAGGTGATGGCTTATGATTTTCTGTGAATGTGTATATTCATGTACTCATGTCTAAGTGATTGTTGGATTACATTGCTTAGGGAAATTGTGTGGAATGTCTAGGTTCCTATTTACAGTCTTTGATTGAACTGTTTTACTTATTAGTTTTACAAGTTGTGTGTGTTCATATATTGACTGTGGTTTGTTGACATTCGGTTGGCTTGGGTACCACGCCTGGTATGGGTATGACACATGGTTATCACGGGTACCACATCTGGTATGGGCTTACTTTATTGCATCTTGCATTGTTTCATTGACTATTGTATTGCATTGGTTGATATTGGTTCCGTGAGTGGACGGGTTATTTTACTGAATGTGATACTTGGTATTGGTTCCGTGAGTGGACCAGGCTATTTTTATTGATTTATGATGTACAATGGTGGTCCTTGAGTGACCGGGAATTCTGTTATATCATGTTATTAGTTTGGTCTTAGTTTAGAACGGGTCGTTATATCATGTTATGAGTTTGGTCTTGGTGTAGGCCAAGTTTTTATATCATGTTATTAGTTCGGTCTTGGTGTAGGCCATTTTGTTGTATCATGTTATTAGTTTGGTCTTGGTGTAGGCCGGGTTGTTATATCATGTTATGAGTTTGTTCTTGGTGTAGGCCGGGTTGTTATATCATGTTATTAGTTCGGTCTTGGTGTAGGCCGGGTTGTTATATCATGTATTTAGTTTGGTCTTTGTGTAGGTCGGGTTGTTGTATCATACTATTAGATTGTCTAGGTGTAGGCCGGGTTTTTGCATCATGTTATTAATTGGACTTGGTGTAGGCCGGGTTATTGCATCATGTTATGAGTTGGTCTTGGAGTAGACCGGGTTGTCATGTTTAACATCTAGATGTGTAGGGGGATCCTAGTGGGTCCGGACTATGTAAAAGAGGTTTTGAGTTCATGTTTTATTGTCATTAAGTGTACTAATGATGGTCAAGGATTAATTGCATTAATAAGCATAAGGATGGGTCTTGGGGTAGACTGTTGAACACTTAGGTGTGGTTTAAGGATCCTTGGAGTGTCCGAGTTTTGGGATGAGAAAGGGATTTAGATATAACTTTGTTGTTGTCATTGAAGGTGTCAATGGTTGTTAGGTGAGTTGCATGTGATTGGTAAATATAGAGGAAGACAAAGAGTCTGGGCGTGGTTATTGGTTATTATAACCAGGTGGTAAAGTTGTCCTATACGTCTGGGATGGTGCTGGAAAATGGTAGGTAATACTTGGGTATAATAGAGGTTTTGGTTGGGCAGCTAGCCGGGTCAAGTTGGAATATTTAGTCAAGGTTAAATGTGACTTGGGAAGTCTACGTGTCAAGGTGACTTGGGAAGTCCTAGATGTCCGGGTCAAGGTTAAAGGTGAAGGAGGGAGCTATAATGTTTATTTCATGTCTTTCCCTGTTTTTCTAATATGATGGTAGGAATGGATTCGGGTCGACCGATGATGCCAACAAGTACGTGTGTTTGTACTGACTCTACTCTTGCTATATCTTTTTGGTATAGTATGGTTGAAGGTTGGTGATGTTTCATAGGTTCATGGCGATGAGGGTCTCCAACAACTTCTGTCTTCGATTCCATGGCGGAAGTTGGGTGTTTTATCTCTTTGTGTCACCTTGTAGAAGCTCTTGTACCTGTTTAGACTAGATCCTAGGGAGGGATTTAAATATTGTAAAGGTTTTTTTGCAATTTCTTATGTAGCCTATTTCTGAACATAATTTGTAAATGTGGCTTAATTTAAAGGTTTACTTTAATTTCGCATGTTACCTGTTGGACGTGTGGTAAGGGTTCGTCTATCTAGGTGATTACAGTAGGCGCCCGCACGATCCGATAGGTTTGGTTGTGACACTAAAGTAGTAGAAAATGCTTCAAAAACCCCTCCAAGGGTGCCCGGGCGTAACCGGATCTAAACAATAGAAAATCATCTCAGGTACTCGGTCCGACCGAGGCTAAAATTATCTCAAGTAGTAAGAAAACTCAACTAGCACCCCGGCCCTGCCGAGTCTAGCATTAATAGTAAAACTGGTGATAGAAATCAAAATTTAACTTTCTCTACCCCAAGAAGATCCACCTGTTAAATCCAACCATTTCCCAATTCATTTCCATCGAAAACGGGCCCCCAGAGCCATGCAAGGTTTAGAAAACAATTCCAGTAGGCCTGAAGCCAAAGGCGTAGTAAAACATAGATAAATCCTGTTTTATATGCATTTAAATGAATGATCAACACAAATAGCCGCCCAGCAACTCACAATCAACCTATCGGCCCTGCACAGACCCACAACTACTCAGCAGGCATAACCAGCCTAGAAGAATATTTTTATGTCCGGGACTCGCAGACACTCCCAATAACCCACCTTCTATGTTCCAGAGTCAATACAAGGCCACACAGGACCACAAAGGTGATAATATCGTCTACAACAAATACTACAAACATCGGAGGAAAGAAACGAATTGAACATGATGAAGCGGTCAAGGTCTGTGGTACCAGCCTAATAAACCCAACCCAAGGATGCCCATTAATAAAATTTTATCCTATATATGCGGAGTCTAGAGGAGTTAGACAGTAACCTACCTGTCATCCGATGAAGTATTTGAAATACAGGAAAGAAATACCATTCAGGGAGTCCAGTTGCGAACCTGTGCACTCCTATCCTATTGTTGCTTCTATCACATAAGCTTCTTAGAACGATGATGTCCAAGCCCAAACCACTCCGAGAAGCTCCAAAATAAAGTAAGACTCGAATTTGAGCTTGAATAACTTGGCATAGATAATCGATTATGGCACTAAGTAATTTCTCCACAAAAACATATGCAATATAACTAAGCATATATGTGCAGATACCATGAATGTGAAGTTATTGAAGATTTGAAATGTGAGTTGGATTTTGTAAAGAGAGAGAATGAAACATATAATGGGAGAAAGGGCAGATGTATGTGTATATTGAATTCTTCTAAAAGCCCTCATTAAATGTCCATACATACTAATATAGTAGGTACTTAAAGTCTTAATTGACACGAGGCAGCCTACCAATATTTGAAATACTTGGTGTCCCTCACCTCAACTTCCACGTGGAAGTGGGGTTGTTTAACACCTCATTGCTTATCCCGTTATATATACATTCGGATATTGAATAGGCTCATGATAAAATAAATATAACTTTTTGAATATATCATAACTAATAGAAAATTATTTCGAATAAAACCTACTATATTATAATTATTATTTTCAACATCATTAAACTCACTATCTCTAATAAAATATTAATAATTTATGAAACTCTTGTAAAATAAATACATACAAAAATATATCATATCAAAAGTATTTTTCATAAACCTTTAAAATATTTTAGAAAGGCAATAAAAATATAACTTTTTAAATTAAATATTTTCAAATACGCGCAATGTTAGTAAAATTCTCAAATTTAGCCTCACAAGCCTTGGATATGAGACGAAGGTTGAGGTCATATGATTGCGAATCACTATCGCACGGCTTCGATACTCAGCTCCTACGGCACAAGGAAAGCATAAACGCGGGATTGACCAGAAGGGTCATTACAACTATATTTTTTAATTCTATTAAATATTTTGTTTTAAGATCATGATCATCAATATGGTCAATCATCTCAAATAAAATCCCCTTGTTACTATTAGTAATGACATTAATAGAGCGGCTATCACAAGTGCAAATTGCGCCGGTGCATCCACAGTGATCACTTGACTCACTGTTGTCAGAACTATATGCGATATAAAGCTGATCCTCGTAACTAAGGCTCTCATCAGAGGATGAACTATTTTTATTTTCCTCAAGAATAGAATATAATTTATTCTTGACTTCTTGTTCAAGTTCTAACATATTTATTTTATATTTTCTTTGATTAGGTACTCGGTAATCTCTGGCTTGGTGACCAAACTTTCCACAGTCTCAATATTTATCAGTATTATTTTTATAAGATGTAGTGCCACCTTTGGTGGATTTATATTTTTTATATCTTCTTTTGTAATAATGGGGTTTTTCCGATTTATTCTTATATTATTTATGTCTTCTTTTTATTTTCTTGGATGCTTCTTTTGAAGAGGTGGATAATTTAACATATCCGAAGTCCTGACAAAAACTCCCTAGCTCGCTTCGTGATATTTTACTGTCCCTTTTTAGTTGATTTTTTAGTTTCATGTTTGTACATAATTCAAGTCCAGTGACGTTTATAAAGCTTATAAAGTCACCATAAGTTAATTGAATATAGGAAATTTTACCCTCAAACCTATCTTTTAATTTTATCGTAACTTTTTCAGCAAATAATATTGGTAAATCACTTATAAAATTTTCTTTCCAATAATCATGATTACAGTCTTCTCTAACCATGACTTTGTTGAGGAAGACATCTTTGTACCATCTAAAATCATCTATCTTTGGACAGGATAGGTTTAATAAATATCTCTAGACTTCTGTCTTGGAAAAGTTGGGGTTCCCCTATAAAATATTTAGCTATGCTATAAATTAAAGTAGCGGTGGCATTTTCTGAGATTTGATTTTCAAAAGTTTGTCCTGTGAGTTCAGTCTTAATAACTTGAGTAATAGTAGTAGCATTTAATACACTCTGTTTATTATCTTCGATGAGATAATTATCCCACCAATATTTTAATGTTCCGTAAATCCTGCTACAATTAATGTGGAAGCTTGTTTAACCGTAATATTTTTCATTCTATATGTCGTTATGGACATTCCCATTTCATGCAGTTTATTGTATATTTGATGTTCCGCGAATCCATCAATATTTCATTCAAAAATTTCTCTTCCAGAATGTCAAGTATGAGATAAAAAATCATTTTCTTCATACTGCATATCCGAAAAAGAGTGTTTCTTATAATAGTTCATTTTATTAGCGTATCTAGAACTTAACTTGTTGATGTCATTATCAGTTTTTTCAGATATGGTTCTTATGACCTTATCATCTTCAAATTTTAATTCGTCTTTTAACCTTCCGTTAATGTTTTCTATAAGATCATCAGGTATTTCAAACTTTTCCTGAAATTTTGGGAATTTATCTTTCGAAAATTCTGGTAACTTAAATATTGGGTGAGTTTCTAACTTCTTATCCTTATCATTATAAGAAGAACTTGGTTTATCTTTAAAGGTTGATTTATTATCAACCTTAAGGATTTGATTGGAGATCACATATAGTAGTTGATCTGTATAATTATTTTGCTGAATTATCCGATTTATATCTTTATTTGTAGAGTCACCTTTTGTATCTAATATATAAAGTTTAAAGGGTGTAGCAGTAACAACTCTACCATCTACGGGTAAACTAATTTCTTCTAATGGGGGAATTATAGATTCAACCATCTTAGTTTTAGTATACCATTTATTGACAATCATATTTAATGATTCTTTTTGATCGTCCATTTTTCTACTATACTCAAACCATTTAAAAAATTCGATATTACATCTTATTCTTTTCATATCGGTGTGCCATTTTTTTCTAAAGGATATTCTTTCCTTTAATGAATATTTTTGGACATATCATTCCCTTTTTACGGTATTCTCTGGATCCGTCCAGAGTTCATCTAAATATTCAAAGTCAGGTTTAAATTCTTCATCCGACCTGATCATGCACAAAGAGTCTCTTACTCCCTAGCATTTCAGTAGCAATGGGACTTATTGGTTTCTTGGTAATTCTTGGTTAGTATTCTACTTTCGGAATTGTTTCCGAAAAATCTACTCCTTTTAATTTTTTCTCTATGTCTTCAAGAGTTACCTCTTTTTCTTCTTGTGTTATCGAAAATTATGATCTTAGAAAAGACATTCTTTTACTAGAAGTAGCATGAATAAAAGATTGGGATCTTAAAAATTTTAAATCTATTGATCCATTCGAAAATTGAACTACCTGCTCAATGCTTGAATTTTCCTCTTCAATATTTGGCTCCGTTATGGAGTCAAAGTGCCAATTATCTTTTATTAATACGTCATCCCATTTTATCATTTTTGGGACAAAAGTTTTATTATTATTATGATTGGCTTCCATAAGCATGGTAACTATTTTATTGCTTACTATTTTAGCCTTAGGGGCCAAGGTAGTTTTCATTAGTCTATAATATACTCTATATATTATGACTATCTCTCTAGTATTTATTTTACTATTCATATTTTTTGTCTTAACATTTAATGTTAATGTATCCATAACATTCTGATCATTAATATCTATACAGAAGTTGGGATAACAATTAAAATATACGGGATCATTAGCTAGATTACTTTGTAACACTGCTAATAATGAGTCATCAAAATTTAGTAATCTATTATCTCTTAGGAGAAGACATATAGGTACATCTAGACCTAAATAATATAATGGTTTAACTTCTACTTGAACAAGTCTTATATGAAGAAACTTGTAATTTTTCCTATATCAGTTAATATCTTCAGCCGCTTATAATTTAATAGTTCAATATTTTTATTAATGGCGACCGTAGATTCAAAAGTTTTAGTATTATATTTTTTTATAAAATCAACACGTCCAGTTTTATAAACCTTTTTAAAACTTTCTTTTGGAATATTCCAATTTTGTAGATCACTTTCTATTTTTTCTATCTTAGTAGCGGTAGCAAAAACATTAACACTATTTATTATGTTTTGATTTATTGGAGCATCCATTAATGTAATGACCCTTCCGGTCATTTATGAGTTTTCTCCTTTCTTGTACCGTTAGAGCTTGTTTGTAGTCGCCCCAAGTCATTTAAGGCTTGTCGAGACCGGTAGTTTGGTGCCTGGGCCATTTGTTTGGTATTTATGGTCGTATGATAAGTTTTGAATTCAAACAAGTCGGCAAAAGTTAACGTAAGAGTCTTTAATAAATTTTCTAAACATTGGGTCAAATGTCTTAGAGCTTTTCTCTCAAAATATAAAGAGTTAGAAGTCCCCCGACCTACCAAATCGAAGGTCTTCGAGTTTAGTTTCCAACACACAAAACCTCACGTCCAACCGATCATGGAGTAAAAAGTTATGACTGTTTTATTGCGAACTGTCTGGCAGAAACTAGGTCGCGAACCGAGTCGGGTCAAAGTCGATTTAAAGCCTCAACTTCACGTTTTAAAATTCCATTTTAGTTCTGAAACAGTGAGAAAACATAAGGGGGGTTTCCAAGAGAGTTCTTGAGTGATCAAGGTGCGTTTTTGGTGATTTCAATCGCTAAAGTTTGCCCCCGTGCCTAGAAACGCGACCTCTACGCGTGGCAGCCATTTTTCCCTTCGATAAACCACGTTTGGAGCTGGTTTCAAAATTTAGGAATTGGTATTTCTTGGTGTTTATTCAAGCTTTACACTTGGTTTGCTAAGGTAACCATCTCGGGGCTCTTTTATGATCGTTTTTATGAAGTTTTACGGACATTTCGTCAAGTTATGATTCTTTTGGGAAATCTGCCGATTTAAGCTTAATTAAGAACTGTTTATTGGTGAGTATAAGCTGCGTATATATAGTGTTTGCAAAGCTTAGGATGTAAGGAACAATTTTGAGTGAGGAACTACCGGCATTCAGACGTTCGTTGGAGGGTATTTTTTTCATTTTGGAGCTTCTTGGAGTGGTTTGAGCTTGGATATCGTCGTCCTAGCAGCTTGTCTTCGGATGACAGGTAGGTTATGGTTTAAACTCCCTAGAATTAGCAGATATCAGATAAAATTGTACTAGCTGGCATCCTTGGGTTGGATTATTAGGTTGGTACCACATACCTTGACCGCTTTATTCATGTCCGCCTACTTTTGTTCCTCCGATGCTTGTAGTACTTGCCGATATGTTTTATTTACCCTTGTGGTCCTGTGAGGCCTTGTTGACTCTGGAACATAGAAGGTGGGATATTGGGAATGTCCGCGAGTCCCGGGCATAGAATTATCCTTCTATTCTGGTTATGCTTGCTGAGTAGCTATGGGCCTGTGCAGGGTCGATAGGTTGATTGTGAGCTGCTGGGCAGCTATTGTGTTTGATCATACCATTTCCATGCATATAAATATATTTTATCCATGTTTTACTATGGTTTTGGCTTCGGGCCTACTGGAACTATTTTCTAAACCTTGCATGGCCCCGTGGGGCCGTTTTTGATGGAAATGAATTGGAAATGGTTTGATTTAACTTGTGAATATTCTTGGGTAAAAGAAGGTAAAATTATGATTTATATACGATTAACTCTAGACTCGGCAGGGCCGGGGTGCTAGTTGAGTTTTCTTGCTACTTGAGATGATTTTAGCCTCGGTCGGACCTAGCAACTGAGATGACTTTCTACTGTTTAGACCCGGTTATGCCCGGGCACCCTTGGAGGGGTTTTTGAGATATTTTCCCACTACTTTAGTCCTGGACAGGGTCTGGGCATGCATATTCGAGACTGGGTCTCTATCTTGAACCCGGATTTGCTTCCAGATGACATGTTTTGACACTGAGTTTTAGTATGGAGTCGGGGACCTCCATGGACCTTGCCATCGGGGCATGGGGCTTCGGGCTGCGTGTGCCGGAGGAAGGGTATACGGTGGAGTAGAGGTATACGGGCAGTGTCCTTCCATGGAACCTACCTGCTGGGCCGGATCGGCACCGGAGGAGGTACATACAGAGATACAATTTCACTTGAGATCTTCATGCATCATATCATTCATTGTTTGAGGCTCCACCATTGTTTGTTGTTTGTTGATTGTACGCTCCGGTAGTATGGGATGCCGGAGGGTTTGTTTTCACTTTTTTGTGTTCCTCGATTGTATGGGCGGCCGAGGGACTGTAGGTAAACTCTTGCTATTTACTTATAGAATTATTTACTGTTATGGTTAAGTATGAAATTGGTTACTGCTAGACTGTTAGTTTCTGGATTTGAGATTGATATGATTAGTTGAGTCTGATTCTTGTCTCTGAGCATGCCTATCATTACTCTTTCCCTCTTCCTCTTACACTTAAGGTTACCGGCATACCGCCCATTCCGTAAAATTATTATGTATACACTGTTATTGCAAGGACCCCAGGTGCGATGTTTCTTACTTTCACCTGTGCCTATGGTGTATATATTCGGTTTGCTGGCCTCACATATGGTTCTGTTGATTTCCCTCTGGGCTAGTTCCTGTGTACCTTTCGTTGATTTCTGTGACTACTTGCTTCTATTTTGTCTGTTACTACGCTTTTATCTTATATGTGCCTAGTCGGCCTATGATAACTACTGGGTACCTTATGCTTTGCATTTGGTGCTCACCCTACCCCCTGCATCTTTTGGTGCAGATTCTAGCGTGGGCCATCGCCGTTAGATCGCTGTGATTCATGATTGGAGATCTGTTGGGGACTACTTCAGACTGAGGGTGAGCTCTTGGCGATCGGAGCTTAGCTTTTGTTTATATTTTGCTTTATGTACTCTGTTACCATTCAGAGACATTTGTATATATTGTTTTGGATTATTTGCACTCCATGTATGTAGTTTTGGCTCTATACTATGATACCAGGTCTTGGGGTTTGGTTTAGTTTCCGCATATGTATATATATATATTCCTGTTATCTATTCTCTTCATCTTGTTCCCTTACTTTTGCTTATTAAATAGTTCTTCCACTTATTTGTTAGATAGTAGCCCATTACTAACTGTCCTGGGCTACGGGGATTGGTTCACCTACCGGGGGGTTGTAGGTGCCATCATGACTGAGAAATCGGGTCGTGACAGCTTGGTATCAGAGCTCTAGGTTCACCGATGTCATCGGTATAGGAGCCAATGTCTAGTAGAGTCCTACGGATCAGGGCGGAGACGTCCGTACTCAATCTTCGGGTGGCTATAGTGAGATTTTAGGAAATTTGACTCTTTCATTGCTTCTGTGTCGTGCGTATAACCCTTGAAGTTTCTGGAAATCTCATTTGTTCTACTTCATTCTTCCGCAGATGGTTCGTACGAGATCATCGGCATCAGGCGGAGATGAGCCTCCCACTCCAGCTAGGGGTTGAGGATGCCCTCGAGCAGCGGCACCTGCTAGAGCTGCTAGAGTTGAGAGCGCCCAGGTACCACCAGCTCCAGTACCAGCTCCAGCGCCCACTTCTGTGCCAGCTCCAGCCGCAGCTCAGTCTCTAAATATTCAGGGATTACTATTATAGCTTTTGGGTATGATTGGAGAGCGGCCTTCTGAGGTAGCATAGATATCTGCTCAGGGGGCAGCCCTAGGTGTATAGAATTTAGGAGCGCAACCTGCTACTGCGGCTCCCCGTGCTGAGGTCATTCTGGTAAGGGTGGTAGTAGGGCTAAGTTTGCTCCAGCAGCCCTAAAAGGTCGACCAGCCCAGCAGGGCATAACTTCTAATTCTGGTGGTCAGCGCCAGAACCATCTTTAAGCTACGTCCTCTCGTCAGGACAAGGAGGGTTCCCCAGATATTATCACTAGTATGTTGAAAGTCTTCTCTTTTTATGTGTATGCTTTGTTGGACCCCGGTGCTTCTTTATCGTTTGTGATTCCTTATATAGCATGCAAATTTGAAATTTGTCCTGAATTGCTTTTAGAACCCATTTGTGTTTCTACCCCTGTTGGTGAGTCAGTGTTAGCCAAAAGAATCTATCGAAATTGCCCTATATTGATCCTTCATAGAGTCACTTCAACGGATTTAGTAGAGTAAGAGATGACAGATTTTGATGTTATTCTTGGTATGGATTGGCTACATGCTTGTTATTCTTCTGTTGATTGTCGTACTCGGGTTGTCAGTTTCAAGTTTCCAAATGAATCCATTTTAGAATGGCAAGATAGTCCCCCTTCCTCGAAAGGTTGTTTTATATCTTATCTTAAGGCTAGGAAGATGATGTCAGAGGGGTAGGTTTATCACATAGTATAGGTTATGGACACGGAGTCTGAAACCCCATCCCTTAAGTCTGTTCCTGTTGTGAATGAGTTTCCAGAAGTGTTTCCCGAGGATTTGCTTGGAGTCTCTCCCAAGCGGAAGATCAACTTTGGGATAAATCTTCTCCCAGATAAAAATCCTATCTCTATTCCTCCCTATAGAATGGCTCTCGCAGAGCTTAAGGAGTTAAAGGATAATTTGAAGGATCTTCTTGATAAAGGTTTCATCATGCCTAGCATTTCTCCATAGGGTGCCCCGGTTTTATTTATTCGAAAGAAATATGGTTCTCTTAGAATGTGTATTGACTACCGTCAGCTGAACAAGGTCACAATCAAGAATAAACATCCCATTCCTAGGATTGATGTCTTGTTCGATCAGCTTTAGGGTTCTAGTTTCTTCTCCAAAATCGACCTTAGATCCGGTTATCATCAGCTTCGTGTTAGAGAGTGTGATATTCCGAAGACAGCCTTCAGAACTCGATGTGGTCATTATGAATTTATTGTGATGTCTTTTGGTCTAACGAATGCTCCTATAGCCTTTATGGATTTAATGAATCGTGTGTTCAAATAGTACATGGATATGTTTGTGATTGTTTTCATTGATGATATCCTCATCTGCTCTCGGAGTGAGGAGGAGCATGCGGACCATTTGAGAGTTGTGTTGCAAACTCTCAAGGACCGGCGATTATTTGCTAAGTTTAGCAAGTGTGAGTTCTGGATATAGTCCATTGCATTTCTAGGTCATATTGTGACTAGGGATTGTATTCGAGTTGATTCTCAAAAGATTGACGCGATAAGGAATTGTCCCAGACCCACTTCCCCATATGATATTAGAAGCTTTTTGGGTTTGGCTGGCTACTACAGGAGGTTTATGAAAGGATTTTCTTCCATTGCTGCCCCTTTGACCCGATTGACTTAGAAGAAGGTAAAATTTCAGTGGTCCGACTTGTGTGAGAAAAACTTTCAGGAATTGAAGGTTAGATTAACCACAACTCCACTTGTTAGCTCAACCCGAGGGCCTAGATGATTTTGTTGTGTATTGTGATGCTTCTAGGATTAGTTTGGGTTGTGTTTTGATGCAGCGTGGTAAGGTGATTGCTTATGCTTTGAGACATCTTAAGACTCACGAGAAGAACTATCCTACTCATGATCTTGAGTTGGCAGCCGTGGTCTTTGCTTTGAAGATTTGGAGACATTACTTGTATGGTGTGCATGTGGATGTATTCACCGATCATAACAGACTTCAGTATGTGTTCACTCAGAAGGAATTGAATTTGCGACAGAGAAGATGGCTTGAGCTTCTTAAGGATTATGACATGAGTGTGCTTTACCATCCAGGTAAGACCAATATTATGGCGGATGCAGTTAGTAGATTGTCGATGGGTAGTGTGTCTTTTGTCAAAGAAGGAATAAAGGAACTATTTAAGGAGGTTCATAGGCTAGCTCGATTTGGAGTTCACCTTATGGACTCGACAAAAGGTGGTGTTATTGTTCAGAATGGTTCCAAATCATCCTTGGTAGCAGAAGTCAAGGCAAAGCAAGACAGTGATCCCATTTTACTTCAGCTTAAGGGTGCAGTCCATCAGCAAAGGGTTGAGGTGTTCTCCCAAGGGGGATATGGTATACTTTGTTATCAGGGTCGACTATGTGTGCCAGATGTAGATGGGTTGAGATAACAGATTCTGACTAAGGCTCATGGTTCCAGATATGCCATCCACCCTGGTGCCACCAAGATGTACCGTGATCTATGGGAAGTCTTTTGGTGGAATGGTATGAAGAGGGACATAGCCGGTATTGTGGCTAAGTGTCCCAACTGTCAGCAGGTGAAGGTAGAGCACCAGCGACCGGGTGGCATGATTCAAGATATTGACCTTCCCACTTGAAAGTGGGAAGCGATCAATATGGACTTCATTATAGGTTTGCCTCATACTCGAAGGCAACATGATTAGATTTGGGTGATTATCGATCGGATGACTAAATCATCTTATTTCTTGGTTGTTAAGACTACGAATTCAGTAGACGACTATGCCAGACTCTACATCCAAAGATAGTTTAATTGCATGTTGTTACTTTGTACATAATTTTAGATAGGGGTACTCAGTTTACTTCTCAGTTTTGGAGATCATTTTAGAGAGGTCTTGGTACTTATGTGAAGCTTAGAACAACTTTTCACCCTCAAACAGATTGCCAGGCAAAGCGTACTATTCAAACTTTGGAAGATATAATGAGACCTTGTGTGATTGATTTCAAAGGTAATTGAGATGATCACTTACCTCTTATCGAGTTTGCCTACAATAACATCTTTCACTTTAGCATCTAGATGGCTCCGTATGAGGCACTTTATGATCGGAGATGTAGATCTCCTATTGGTTGGTTTGAGGTAGGTGAGGCAGCTTTGATTGGCCCAGCTTCAGTGCATGAGACCATGGAGAAGGTTCAGCTTATTAGGGAGAGGTTGAAAACCGCTCAGAGTCAACATAAATTATACACGGATGTGAGGAGGAGGGAATTAGAATTTGAAGTTGATGATTGGGTTTCTCTAAAGGTGTCACCCATGAAGGGTATGATGAGATTTGGCAAGAAAGGAAGCTTAGTCCCCATTTTGTAGGTCCTTATTGGATTCTGGAAAGGTTGGTAAGGTTGCTTATGAGTTGGATTTGCCATCGGATTTGGAAGCAGTTCATCCAGTTTTCAATGTTTCCTTATTAAAGAAGTGTGTTGGTGATCCGACCTTGATTGTCCCTTTAGAGGATGTAGGTTTGAAGGATAATCTTACCTATGAGGAGGCCCCTGTAGAAATACTTGATCGTCAAATTCGGAGGTTGAGGAAAAAATAAGTTGCTTCGGTAAAAGTTCTTTGGAGAAATCAACTTGTTGAAAGAGCTACTTAGGAAGCGAAAGAGGCCATGAAGGCCAAATATCCCCATCTCTTTCCTTCCGATTCCGTTCCAGCTTAAGGTAATAGTTTCATCCTTAGTATGTTCCTCTGATGCTGTTCCATCAGTTACTCTCATGATCCTAGCATGCATTCATGTTTTCGAAGTTGATTTAACCATGTTTTAAGTTGAAAAGTACAGTTTTCATGTGTATTCCTTGAATTCCATGTTTTGTTGCTGGTTGGGCTATTTTTCTCTTCAGTTTTCCCTTTTTTATTTCAAGTAGGGTTTTCACCCTCATTAGCCTAAGTCCCTTCTCATTACCTCATTCATCTCCCAAAAAGGAAAAGAACTCTCTCAAGCTCAAGGTATCAATCTCCAAGTTCAAGTCTCCTAAGTCTTTTCAATTCAAGTGGGTTAGCTTCAATCAAGGTATGTGGGTATTCAACAATGGGTTCCTCTCACCCTTGTGCCTAAAACCCCAAATTTCAAATTGTGATTTTATGAACTTTCAAATTAGGATTCTTACCCAATTCTTATGGGTTTTGCTATAAATTGCCTTCTCATTACTTTATTATGAAATTGTATTAAATTGCATGGGTTTTTACATATGAACTCCTATTTCATGAATTGAAGGTTCATTATGGTGAGTCCTACATGCATGAAGTGATTTAATAAATTGGGAAAAATGATGGCATGCTTTCATGAATTTCGAGCAAGTGCATGCCTAGTTATTATGTTTTATGAAAGTATATGTTATTAGGAAATTGAACTAAAGCCATGCAAGTTTTCAAGTTATGAATTATGATGCAATGCAAGACACCAGATGTTCCATCAATGATCATGAATCGATTTCTAAACTATAATTCATGAGTAGTATGACGATCCGGGGTATGAACATGTTATGAACAAGTTTGGCATCAGATATGTCACATGTATATGAGCTCATGTTATATGTGTTCAGAGTAGTATTTAGCACCAAGAGACGAGGGTTCAGATAACCCAAGTCCAAAACTACGTTGCCACCGTAGGTTGCCCTCTGCGGCTTATTATGACAAGATCCTGGTACTACATGGTTCTAACTTTGGCCGGTTAGGACAACCCTTTTCAGTGGGGTTACATGACACTGGACTCCATGTAGCTCAGCATGGTTTATGTCTGTTAAGAGAAACTCTTACATGATCATTTTCAAACTATGAAGTTCTATGATTTTATACTTTGAACTTAAGTTTTCTTTCTTGTCTTATGTCTCTTATCTTAATACTTATTCATGTCCTTTCTTTATGTAACAAGTCCTTATAACTATGTTGTTTACTGTTTTTTATCATGTTCATGCATCACTCTCATACTCGATACATCCTATAGTACTGACGCATATCTTGTGCTGCATCCTTTGATGATGCAGATTCAAGTATTCCTTCTCAGACCTGTGGCTAGAGCTTCTAGGCCACCTTCTGTCAGCTGTTGGTGAGTCCTCTTAGATCGAGGACTAGTTATGTTCTTAGTCAGTGTTAGCTATTGTATTTTCCGCACTTCGAGTTAGCTAGGGTCTTGTCCTAGCAACTCTTTATGTCATGAGTAGAGGCTTTTTAGACATAGACAACTTTTGAGTCTCTTTCTTGATTTTGTATTCCTAATTGACTTGATTATCCATTTATGTGATTTCGGATTTATCTATTATGCTTCCGCTTAACTTTTGTTATACTTGAGAATGCTATGATCAAGGGTTACCTAGAGGTACTTGTGGTCCCAAGTCCCGTGTTATATCTAAGGGGTAACCTTGGAGCGTGACAACATAAATAAATTCATGCATGTAGGATTTACCATAATTGACCTTCAACTCATGAAATAGGAACTCATATGTAAAAACCCATGCAAAATCATGCAATTTAATGAAATTTCATAGTAAAATCATGCAATTTAATGAAATTTCATAATAATATCATGAGAAGGTCATTTATAGCAAAACCCATAAGAATTGGGTAAGAACCCTAATTTTAAAGTTCATAAAATCACAATTTGAAATTTGGGGTTTTGGGCACAAGGGTGAAAGAAACCCATTTGAATACCCACATACCTTGATTAGAGTTAACCCACTTGAAATTGAAAAGATTAGGAGACTTGGACTTGAAGCTTGAGACCTTGAGATTGAGAGAGTTCTTTTCCCTTTTGGCAGGTGAATGAGGCAATGAGAAGGGACTTAGGCTAATGACGATGAAAACCCTTCTAGAAATAGTCAAAACGACATCATTTAGGAGTTAAAAGGGTGGTTAATGACTAAAATACACCTGGACCATAATTGGGAAAAAGCTGGAAACAAATTGACTTTCAGGGACCACAAATGGGTTTCATGGGTCATAGACCAAACCACAGCCCATGGTCTCCATCCGTCATTTTTGGCCAAAATAACAGGCTGTGGAAGGTAGTCTACGGGTCAACAGGACGGACCTGAAGAAATTCTTACGGGTCGTAGACCCAAGTCGTCGTTCCTGGGAAATGACAGACCTCACACCTGTGTTTCACGAGTCTACTTTACGGTCCGTAGAACAAACTATGGTCCGTAGAGTGAACTCGTGGTCTTAGACCAGAGATTGGTTCCTGCAGAACCTAAATCACGGTTCCATTCCACGAGTTGTGGTTCTAACTATGGTCCGTGGTTTGAACCTGTCATCCCTGGGAACATGATTTTTTTTCATTCATCCTCGAATTCTGGGGTGTTATAATATCTCCCCCTTGGGATCATTCATCCTCGAATTAACACTAAGCAAGGGAAACTGAAGAGAAAATAGCCCAACCAACAACAAAACATGGAAATCAATGAATAAACATGAAAAGTGAACTTTTCAACTTAAAACATGATTGAATCAACTTTGAAAACATGAATACATGCTAGGATCATGAGAGGAACTAATGGAATGGGATCGTAGGAACATACCAAGGAGGAAACTATTACCTCAAGCCGAAATAGAATCGGAAGGAAAGAGCTAAGGGTACTTGGCTTTCATGGTTGATTCCACTTCCCAAGTAGCTCCTTCGACAAGCTGATTCCTCTAAAGGACCTTTACCAAAGCGACTTCCTTATTTCTCAACCTCCAAATCTTACGATCGAGGGTCTCTATGGTTACGTCCTCAAAAGTGAGACTATCCTTCACACCTACATCCTCCAAAGGAACGATCAAGGTAAGATCACCAACACACTTCTTCAGTAAGGAAACATGGAAAACCAGATAAACCGCTTCTAATTCTGTTGGCAAATCTAACTCATAAGCAACGCTACCAACTCTCTTCAGAATTCTATAAGGACCTACAAAACGGGGACTAAGTTTCCCTTTCTTTCCAAATATAATCACACCCTTCATGGGTGACACATTTAGAAAAACCCAATCATTAACTTTGAATTCTAATTCCCTTGTCCTCACATCCGCATATATTTTTTGTCGACTCTGGGCAGTCTTCAACCTCTCCCTGATAAGTTGAACTTTTTTCATAGTCTCATTAACTGAATCTGCACAAATCAAGGCTACCTCACCTACCTTAATCAAACCAATAGGCGATCTACATCTCCAACCATAAAGTGCTTTATAAGGAGCTATCTGGATGCTAGAGTGAAAGTTGTTGTTGTAGGCAAACTCGATAATAGGTAAATGATCATCCCAATTACCTTTGAAATCAATCACACAAGCCCTCAAAATATCGTCCAAAGTATGAATGGTACGCTCTTCCTGGCCATCTGTCTGAGGGTGAAAAGATGTGCTAAGCTTCACCTGAGTACCAAGACCTCTCTGAAATGATCTCCAAAACTGAGAGGTAAACTGAGTAACCCTATCTAAAATGATAGACAAAGGAATACCATGCAATTGAACTATCTCATGAATATAGAGTCTGGCATAATCGTCTGCTAAATCCATAGTCTTAACAGCCAAGAAATGGGATGATTTAGTCATTCGATCGACAATCACCCAAATTGAATTATGTGGCCTTCGAGTACGAGGAAAACCTGTAACGAAGTCCATATTGATCGCTTCCCACTTCCAAGTAGGAAGGTCAATATCCTGAATCATGCCACCCGGTTGATGGTGCTCTACCTTCACTTGCTGACAGTTGGGATACTTAGCCACAAAATCGGCTATGTCCCTCTACATACCTTCCACCAATAGACTTTCCATCGATCACAGTACATCTTGGTGGCACCGGGGTGAATGGAATATCTAGAACTATGAGCCTCAGTCAAAATATGCTGGCACAACCCATCTACATCTGGCACACATAGTCGACCCTGATAACGAAGTACACCATCTCCCCCTTGGGGGAAAACCTCAACCCTTTGCTGATGTCTGCACCCTTAAGCTAAAGTAAAATGGGATCATTGTCTTGCTTTGCCTTTGCTTCTGCTACCAAGGATGATTCAGAACTATTTTGAATATTAACACCACCTTCTGTCGAGTCCATAAGGCGAACTCCCAACCAAGATAGTCTATGAACCTTTTTAACCAATTCCTTCTTTCCTTCTTTGACTGAAGACACACTACCCATCGATAATCTACTAAGTGAATCCTCCACAACATTGGCCTTACCCGGATGGTAAAGCATACTCGTGTCGTAATCCTTAAGAAGCTCAAGCCATCTTCTTTGTCACAAATTCAATTCCTTCTGAATGAACATATACTGAAGGTTGTTATGTCGGTGAATATATCCACATGCACACCATACAAGTAATGTCTCCAAATCTTCAAAGTAAAGACCACGGCTGCCAACTCAAGATCATGAGTAGGGTAGTTCTTCTCATGAGTCTTAAGCTGTCTCGAAGCATAAGCAATCACTTTACCATACTGCATCAAAACACAACCAAAACCAATCCTAGAAGCATCAAAATACACAACAAAATCATCTAGGCCCTCGGGTAGAGCTAACACTGGAGCTGTGGTCCCCTAGTCTTTAATTCCTTAAAGTTCTTCACACAAATCAGACCACTGAAATTTTACCTTCTTCTGAGTCAATCGAGTCAAAGGGGAAGCAATGGAAGAAAATCCTTCCACAAACCTCCGGTAGTAACCAGCCAAACCCTAAAAGCTTCTAATATCAGATGAGGAAGTGGGTCTAGGCCAGTTCTTTACTGCCTCTATCATTTGAGAATCAACCCGAATACCATCTTTAGTCACAATATGACCCAGACTAGCAACGGACTGCATCCAAAACTTACACTTGCTAAACTTAGCAAATATTTGCCGGTCCTTGAGAGTTTGCAACAGAACTCTTAAATGGTCTGCATGCTCCTCCTCACTCCGAGAGTAGATGAGGATATCATCAATGAAAACAATCACAAACATATCCAGATACTGCTTGAATACTCAGTTCATCAAATCCATAAAAGTAGCAGGAGCATTCGTTAGACCAAAAGACATAACAAAAAATTCATAATGACCATAACGAGTCCTAAAGGCCGTCTTCGGAATATCACACTCTCTAACACGAAGCAGATGATAACCGGATCTAAGGTCAATCTTAGAGAAGAAACTAGCACCCTGAAGCTGATCGAACAAGTCAGCAATCATAGGAATGGGATAATTATTCTTGATTGTGACCTTGTTCAACTGATGGTAGTCAATACACATTCTGAGGGAACCATCTTTCTTTCACACGAATAAGACTGGAGCACCCCATGGAGAAATTCTAGGCTTGATGAAACCCTTATCAAGAAGATCTTTCAACTGATCCTTCAACTCTTTAAGTTCTGCAGGGGCGATCCTATAAGGAGGAATAGAGATAGGATTTGTAATCGGAAGAAGATCTATCCCACAGTCAATTTCCCACTCGGGAGAGACTCTAGGTAAATCCTTAGAGAACACTTCTGGGAATTAATTAACAACAGGAACAGACTGAAAAGAAGGGGTTTCATACTCCGTGTCCATAACCCAAACTATATGATAAACATACTCCTTTGAAATCATGTTCCTAGCTATAAGATAAGATATGAAATGACCTTTCGAGGATGGGGGACTACCTTGCCATTCTAAGACGGGTTAATCTGGAAACTTGAAACTGACAACCTGAGTACGACAATCAACAGAAGCATAACAAGCATGCAACCAATCCATACCAAGAATAACATCAAAATCTGTCATCTCCAACTCTACTTAATCTGCCGAAGTGACTCTATGAAGGACCGAGATAAGGCAATTTTGATAGATTCTTTTGGCTAGGACTGACTCATCAACAGGAGTAGAAACACAAAAGGGTTCTAAAAGTAATTTAGGACATACTTCGAATTTGCATGCTATATAAGGGGTCACAAAAGATAAGGAGGCACTGGGGTCCAATAAAGCGTACACATAGAAAGAGAAAACTTTCAACATACCAGTAAAAATATATAGGGAACTCTCCTGGTCCTGATGAGAGGACATAGCATAAAGGCGGTTCTGGTGCTGACCACCAGAACTAGAAGTTGTTCCCTGTTGTGCTGGTCGACCTCCTGGGGCTGCTGGAGCAGACTGAGCCCTACTACCTCTCTGCCTCTACTTAGCTAAAGGGTATTCTCTAATCATGTGTCCAACCTGTGCACACCCCAAGCATGCACCTGTGCCTAAACGACACTCTCTCGGGTGAGTTTTCCCACACTTACTGCAAATAGGTTGGGAAGATCCCTTAGCAACACTTCCCTGAGACTGTGAATAGTAACCAGATCCTCTACCAGTCTGATCATGATGAGGCTTCTAGGCCTGGGTAAGAGCACTAGTAGAAGAATGAACGGGTCCTGATGACTTCTTCTAGAATAAGGAGCGATGTCCGCCACCGGACCTCTGATGACCAAAACCTGAACCCTTAGATCTATCCCTCTTGTTATCCCTAGACATCTCCCTAAGAATGTATCTCTCGATCTGGTGAGCATGGGTCATGAGTCTAGAAATGTTCATATCACTCAACAGTATAGTAGACCTACACTCTTTCTTCACCAAATATGAAACTCCGTAGATAAACTTGCTCATCTAATCATGCGGGTCAGCTACCATAGAGGGGGCATACCTAGATAACTGAGTGAACTTCAAAGTATGCTCCTGAATAGTCATAGATCCCTATCTCAAGTTCACAAACTCCTCAGTCTTCGCTTGCCTCAACTCTCAGGGAAAGAATCAGTCAAGGAAGGCTCTCTCAACACACTCCCAAGTCATAGGGACCTCATCCCTAGCTCTAGCTTCCTTTCATTGCGTGAACCAGATATGAGCTACATCCTTGAGTTGATAGGACGCAAGCTCCATGTAATCAACACCAACCACTTGCATCACATCAAAGATTTTCTTCACTTTATCAATAAAATTTAGCGGATCCTCATTCACTTTTGCACCCTAAAACTCCGGTGCATTCATATGGATAAAATCACGAACTCGGGCCGCTACCCCACCTAGAGGGTGGATGAGGATAGAAGCCGGTTGATTGGCCTGAGCGTCTAAGGTCTGGGCTAGCAAATAGATGGCATTCCTAAACTCCACATTTATGACCTCGGGGGCCGGAACTGGAGGAGCAGCATTCCGAGCGGGTCGGTGAGGCATAGCACATCGAGGCATGATCTGAAACGTACAAGGTAAGGATTAGAGGAACATTAGAGTTAAGCTCTATCACACGATATGATCATGAAAGAAGTGAAGTTTTCTAAGACACTTCATAACTTCCCTCTCATATGTGTGGGAGCTTCACACACATGAAAGAGACTCTACTCGATGCGGCTTTCAAACATCCTTGGACTCTTGAACCTGAGGCTCTGATACCAAGTTTGTCATGCCCCGAGGCTACCCCCCTGGGCGTAGCACGGGACCTGGGACCACAAGTACCCCAAGCTAACCCTTGGTCATAGCATAACTCAGGTATATCAATTAAGCATAGCAGAAGCATAATGCGAATTAGATAACTCAATCCATAAGATAAAATCAAAAGAACATGATTGGAAGGAGACCCAAATACCGTCTATGTCTGAAAATCCTCTATACATGACATAAGGAGTTGCTAGGACAAGACCCTAGCTAACTCAAAGTACAAAAATAAGTAATCAAAACAAACTAGAGTCATCACTAGCCCTCGAACAATGAGGCCTTACCAACACTGACTGGATATTCGGATTTGTCTAGCCACGAACCTTAAGGGAAACACCTGAATCTGCATCATCAAGAGGATGTAACACAAAATATATGTCAGTACTATAGGATGTACCGAGTATGTGAGGTTTGAATGATCATGATAAAAACATACTTAAAACATGCTTAAGGTGAACCTTTTCATAAAGGAATAACATAAGAGGATTATCAAGATATAAGACAGAAAACATGAAGTATGGTTAAAATTCAAGTATGATATCATATAACTTCATAGCTTGAAAATAATTATGTGGGAGTTTCTCTTAACTGACATAAACCATGCTGAGCTACATGGAGTCAAGTGTCATGAACCCACACTGAAAAAAGTTTTCCTAACCGTCCAAGGTTAGAACCATGTCATAAGGATCCTGTCATAAGCCACGGAGGGCAACCTACGGTGGCAACGTAGTTTTGGACTAGGGTTATCTAGAACCCTCATCGCTCGGTGCTAAATACTACTCCCAAAACATATAACATAAGGCTCATATTCATGTGACATATCTAGATGTCAAGCTTTTTCATAAACATGTTCATTCCTCGGATCTTTATACTACTCACGAATCTTGGTTTTGAAAATGATTCATGAGCATTGAAGGCACATCGAGTGTCTTGCATTGCATAATAATTCATAACTTGAAAACTTGCATGGCCTTAGTTTAATTTCATAATAACATATACTTTCATAAAACATAGGAGCTAGGCATGCACTTGCTTGAAATTTATGAAATCATGCTATCATTTTCCCCAATTTGCTTAAATCAATTCATGCATGTAGGATTTACCATACTTGACCTTCAACTCATGAAATAGGAACTCATATGTAAAACCCATGCAAAATCATGCAATATAATGAAATATCATAATAAAATCATGAGAAGGTAATTTATAGCAAAACCCATAAGAATTGGGTAAGAACCCTAATTTGAAAGTTCATGAAATCACAATTTGAAATTTAGGGTTTTGGGCACAAAGGTGAAAGAAACCAATTGTTGAATACCAACATACCTTGATTGGAGTTAACCCACTTGAAATTGAAAAGATTAGAAGACTTGTACTTGGAGCTTGAGACCTTGAGCTTGAGAGAGTTTTTTACCTTTTTGGGAGGTAAAGGAGGTAATGAGAAGGGACTTAGGCTAATGAGGGTGAAAACCCTTCTAGAAATAGTCAAAACGACATCATTTAGGAGTTAAAAGGGTGGGTAATGACTAAAATATCCCTGGACCATAATTGGGAAGAAGCTGGAAAAAAATTAACTTTCAGGGACCACAGATGGTTTCCACGTGTCGTAGACCAAACCACGGCCCGTGGTTTCCATCCGTCGTTTTTGGCCAAAATAACAGGCTGTGGAAGGTAGTCTACGAGTCAACAGGATGGACCCGAAGAAAGTTTTATGGGTCATAGACCCAAGTGGTCGTTCCTAGGGAATGACAGACCTCAGACCTGAGTTCCACGAGTCTACTTTATGGTCCGTAGAACAAAGTACAGTCCGTAAAGTGAACTCGTGGTCTCAGATCAGAGATTGGTTCTTGTAGAACCTAACTCACGGTTCCATTCCACCAGTCGCAGTTCTAACCACGGTCCATGGTTTGGACTCGTCATCCCTCGGAACATGAATTTTTTTCATAGTTTCAACTTAGAAATCTGGTTCGAATCCTGGGGTATTACAACCTATGTTGCTTAAAGTATAACCGAGTTGAATTTCGGGTCGCTCGTGGGCCCCGCAATCCAAAGCTAGAAATGAAAAATACCACAATATTCCTCATGTTCTCGGGAGTTCATGAACCAAAATTGAGAGAAATCAGACCATGAATGAGGGCTCAAACAACACCTAAACTATGGAATTAATGAAGGAAATTTTATGGAATTTTAACGGAAATTGACACGAAAACCTACCATTTCTAGAAGCCAACGCACTAGGAACAACCATATATTATCCTCCAAGGTATGGGAGTGAGCATGTGAAAATTTTAGGTTTTTGGAGCTTGGTTTAATGGTCAAAACGCTAAGGGAAGATGAGGCATTAGAGGTGGAAATAGAAATGGCCAGCTATATATAGCTACCACGACCAGGCGCCCCAACGGACCTGCAGGCGCAGGCGCGCTGCCACAGCAGCGGCCACACACCGCAAGAGCACTAGCGCCTAGGCGGGCTGTCACGCACAGAGGCATTGGTGGGCATAGCCTGGATGGCACGCAGGCACACCCCAGGTGATGCCCCGATGCCCATACCAGCAACAACACAGCCCAATGCCAACCTTGGCATATTTTTTCTCGAACGGACCTCCGGGAATGAATTCGAGGTCTCACAAACACAAATGAGCAGAACTATTTGACTAAAAATGGCATTCTAGACTCAACAAAATTAACCAAAATCCCAATGGAGGTCGATATAACAAAAAGTGGGCCTCACGCCAAAAACCAACTTTAGGCTAACTTTTCTAAAATGGAACCTCATGGCCTAAAACGAGTCCAAAAGCCCCGAGACTCGAACCAAAAGTCCCCTAGCCCAAAGTCGATATTCTGGAGCTAATAGCGCTGTCAGAAATTCTATCTGAGGTTGTTTTCTCTGAATATTGACCAAAGTCAAACGTTCAAGTTCAACTGGCTAGAAAACACAAAAAACAAAAAAACAAACCAAAAGCTCCCAGACCCCGGCCAAAGGTCCATCCTGACCAAAATCTATGCTCCGGAGCTGACAAAACTGTCAAAATTCGATTCCAAGCATATTTACCAAGAATATTCACCAAAGTCAATGATATCCTAAGTTGAGGCTCTAAAATAGGGAAACAACCATAAAGACCAAACAAACGGCCAGAGCACCAAACCCCCGGTCCCAATAAGCCATAAATGACTTGGGACCGCCATAGGCAAGCTCTAAGAGTATAAAGAAAGTGTAAATGCGGGAATGAAAGGGAAAATAGGGCAGGGATTCTATCCTACCCTCCCCGCTATAACGGTTAACCTATCGATATAGCGGCACCACCGTAGCGAGAAAATTCCCTCTATAGCGGGATTGCCATAACAGTACTATCCCACTATAGCGGTCGCAATGGCAGCAGCCTAGAAAATTGAATTTTTTGTAAGATTCACCCATTTCCCAGTCCCGATTATCAGTGTTAACCCCTGACATCATATCACGATCTAAAACATAACCCCAAGACCATCCCCAACAATGCATAATTCGAATCTAGCATCGTGTTGTAATAAAATCATTTATGAAATACACGATAATTTTTTTCACAACTACACATTCCCGGTATCATACAATAATAACCCCTTTTTCCCATGGTTCCTAACCAAACCCGACTGTCCTGAAATCGGAGTTTCCCCACAGTTACAAAACCCTGTTGTTCCCTTACCATCTTCACCAATGGTAAGCCCATACCTAAATGTAATACAACTTCTTCTATTAAGTCACACAACACTTTATCACTAACTCAATATCACACAACATCAAGTTATGACTCTTCCCCAACCAAAGTTTTTACCATAAGGTAAGCAATTACTCACCACACAATTACAATCATACAAATAATGCTAGGCAAATAATTGCAAGCTTCAAGCTACAACACAATCAAGTCACATCTAATACCCTTTATTCGCCTCATGGATGACTATTAGCCGATCATTCATGCCTTACCACAACCTCTAAGGCTAGATACCAATTGGAACCTTCCCGGTTCTGACTTCTCTTGCTTGTGTCATTCCAACCAGAGTCAGATGACATCCTTTACTTCGTTGAGATACCAATTAGAATGAAGAGATACCAATTGGACTCAACCCATACAAGCAAGTAATAATCTGCATGAAAGAAAGGAAAGAAAGGATACCATTCCTAGAATGCTTTATAGCGTCCAAAGATTAGATGTGGACATCAACACACGAATCTGCAGGACTCTATTTGACATTTTCTCTTGTACTTGGAGATCAGTAACCTAGGCTCTAATACCATATTTTCATGACCCAACTACCGGGCCGTGTGGTAACCTACTCTAAGCACCTAAATAGAAGAACCCTTACCACCTGATCCAACAGGAAATACAGAAATCAATAATAAATAAACAAATTAACCATTTTTAAAATAGGAAAAGCATTTACAACTTTGGTGCAATGAATTCCTTTAAAAAAACATGAATACAACCCTCCCTAGGAACTATTCTAAACATGTAAAAGAGATCTAATGGAGAAATACAAGTACGAAAAGAATACACAACTTCCACCATGGAAACAAAGAGTAGAAGTTGCTGGAGATCGCCACCGTCCTGTACCTATGAAACATCAATAATCCTGCAACCAGACTATACCCAAAAAGGTATAGTAAGAGTAGTATCAGTACAAACATTACATATTTGTAGGCATTATAAGTCAACCCGAATCCATTGCATACCATCATATAAGAATTCAAGAGAAAATATGCAATAAGTTACAAGGTTCTAGTGTTCCATCATCCACTGTTACTACCACAACATCACCATTATGACCCTGTACGCTCTGCCCCAAGTCTTCCTACCCTACTCTGCTGCCAACTCCACCAATTAGAGACTCCCCGTCCTTCCATCCTAGCCATATAACTAACAAATCACACTTAACTCTCGGACTTCCCAAGTCACACTTAACATTCGGACTTCCCAAGTCACACTTCATACTAGACTTCCCAAGTCACACTTAACATTAGACGTCCCAAGTCACACTTAATAATAGACTTCCTAAGTCACACTTAATAATAGACTTTCCAAGTCACACTTAATACTAGACTTCCCAAGTCACACATAATACTAGACTTCCCAAGTCACACTTAATACTAAGACATCTAAGTCACCCTATTTCACCAATCTGACAGCTAAGTCCAGACCCGGACTACCATCCTTTGCTCAGGTCAACCCCATTCTGACTAAACAACCCAGAGTACATCCATCTACTCAATAATTAGACCACATGTGTGATTTTACCATTTATAAGTATTCAGACATACTAAGGATCCCTAGGACAATACCCATAGTATTCAACATGAAATTCCCAATCTATACAAGGACCAACCCCATATTTAGATACAATTACCCGACTACTCATGGGCCAATATGCAATAATCATATTTGAGGGATCAACCCAGTCCACTCATGGAACCATCAAAAGAATACAATCAACAAGTATAAGCAAACTCGTATCAGGCGTGGTACCCGAGACAACCATTATAGAAACTGTACAAGGCGTGGTACCCAAGTTAACTGATAAGTATCCTGTACCAAGCATGGTACCCAAGCTTACCAATAAGTATCCCATACCAGGCATGGTACCCCAGCCAATCGAATGTCATACACAATCCAAAAGTCAATAATTAATGAACAAAATTACACTTGTAAGCCAACAAACAACAAAACCAAGTTCATTTCACATGATTGACACCCGAACAATTAGACATTCATAATTCCATCCTAGACCATACAATGCACATACAATACTAAGTGACAGTTATATTCACATACATTACATTTCGAAATCAATAACCATCACCTACCCGGCAACATGGGTCAGGACCTCAACCTTGACAACCCATCCAAAGACTAGTTTCTTGTTTACCGTCTAGACACATACAGTCACTACATCAATTTTTGAACCCTTCTTTAAGGACATACATAGTTCAAGGAAAACATACCCTAACATTTAGGATCCAACCCTTCCTATTTATCTCATCCCCTTAAATTAATTATTTCCGAGAAACCCGCTACAACCTAGCAACTAATCCCCTCACAACATTTCTGGTTGCCCAAACCAACCCGACAATCCAGTCCCCTAGAATTAGAATCACATACAATGATACATAATAACTGTATCAAAATCCCATAACATTACCAATTCCTCATCAATCATACCATCCAACCATTACATTTTTCCTCCAGACTCCATGCCCAAAAGCCTAGGCATGAACACTCCTATTATTCTACAATAAGATATTCAAGAAAATATAGGTCTATAGATACTTAGTTAAGCCTAGCCCACCTGCACTCCAAGAATCAGCTGCAGAGGTTTGAATAATAAAAATATGGCTCCGTGAATACGATTCTTGATGGAGGACGGACCTGGAATCCATAGTTTTGCCCCTCCTTAGTTGAAATATCCCCTCCTCATAGATCCCAAGATTTTGAGTATCCTAGGAGGGTCTTTTAAATAACCCTCATCTATTTTCTAACTAAGAAGGAGAAGTCTAAAATTAATAATTGCTTTTTCAGCTACTGCCTCCATCATACCGCTATAGCGACTGGATGACTGCTACAACGGCGGTACTATAGCAGTAAAATTCTTGCTATAGCAGGGTGATGTCAGCCCTGGCAATTTTCAAAATCTGAAATTTCCATCACGTCAATGCCACTTAATTAAATCTTATTTTAATCATTCCCAAAATCTGCAATAAGGTGATTTTAGAATAACAATGGAATAGGTTGTTACAATTGTATGACCTTAATTCATAACTAATGCACTCACATATCAAAGAATTAATCCTAACCCTATGAAGAATGAGATTTGTCTACCTTTCTGCAGATATTTTCAGTAATGATGGAACAGGTCATTACAAACTCATTAGCAGCCCCCTTCAACATAGTAGTGTTTTTGACTTGTTTTCTTATTGTTTTAAGGTGTTGTTGTGAAGAGAAAAGTTTGGAATTGAAGAGTTGTAGTATTGATATCAAATTTATAGAAAAATAAAGTTAAAGTTCTGTAACTCCATCACTTATTATATATGAGATGAAAGAGGTAATTTTAGACGTAATTTTTTTATGAACTCATGGGACGGTAATCAGAAGCTGTGAGTTCGAGTTATTCTAATTTTTTTGGACTATTTTGTGGATGTGTTTTCCATGCCCCAAGGCTACCCCCTGGACATAACCTAAGACCACAAGTGATTTCAAGCTAACCCTTGGCCTTAACATGACTTAAACATAACATAGACATTTATAGCAAAAGCATAAACTGAAGTAATGAGCAACTCAAATCATCATAGAAATAGTGGTCTAAGAATATTAGAATCTGAAAATCATAAATACCAACTAACCAACTATATATGAAAAGCCTATAATTGATAGATGAGTTGTTGGGACAAGATCCCTAGCTAACTCTTAGTATTGAGATCAAATCATGAAAACTAAACTAAACCTAAAACTAAGCCATAGGATGATGAGGACTCACCATTGCAACTGGAAGTTCTGCTGGTATCTAGCCATGAGTGTGAGAGAGAGCGTTTAAATCTACATCATGATAAGATGCAAAACAAGAGGTATGGGATCAGTACAATGGAATATACTGAGTATGTGAGCTATGCATGAATCATAGTAAAACCATACTTGAAAACATATTTAAGAAAGAAATCATATAGTAGTAGTAGCAAAACTATACGGCAATGACTCAAGTAATATCATAAGCTGAAGAATATTCGTAAGCATAAGTCATAAGTAGTAAGTTTGAACTTTGACAACTAAGAGTCAATTATATTCAAATACTTAAAATCATTTATGTGGGAGTTTTTTGTAACCAACATAAACCATGTGAGCACCATCGAGTCCAGTGTCATACACCCACACTGAAAAAAGGTTGTCCTAACCTGTCAAAGTTAGAACCATAAACATAAGGATCTTGAAGTGCGTCAAATAGGGCAACATACGGTGGAAACGTAGTACTGAACTTGGGTTGTCTAGAACCACTACTAAAAAATAGCATTTAGTAATGGAAATTAGTGACAAATTATATTCTGTTGCTATATAGCAACGGATTTGCAACGGAACAACCATTTTTTCGCAAGAAAATATCTTTTGTATTATGATATAGCAACGGATTGGCGATGGAATATGTATTCCGTTTCTAATTATTAGTGCAAAAATTTGGTGCCTTAATTTTTCCTATGGATTTACCAACAAGGCAAGGGGGACAAAATTAACTAATACGTGGCAACGGATTCAGCAACGGAATATACGTTGCTAGGCTTTTGAATATATTTTCACACATTTTATATTATATAGCAACGAAAAAATCCATCATTAGAATTTATTTCAAATAATTAATAAATATTTATAGCGATGGAATTTAAATTGTTAGTAATTCCGTCACTGAGTACTTTTTATGTCCTAATTAAAAAACCTAGGGCACAACTTCTTTTTCACTATAAATCCAAACAACATCTGCTCACTCCATCTTTTCCAATGAAATTCTCCATCTTATCTGATTAAATTTCTTGGATGAGAAACTCTCCATGCTCCAATGAGAAATTCTCCATCTTCTCGAAGTAAGCCTTCAAACTCTTATCTCTTTGAATTTCATTTAGCTCCATATGCGATTGGGGTGTTTTTAACATAGCAATTGAGGTGTTTTGAAAATAGGGGATTTTAACTCTTATCTCTTTCTATTTAATTTAGCTAAAAGTCAGGTTGAGTTGTTCTAAAAATAGGGGTTTTTAGCAGTTGTGTTGTTTTGAAGATAGGGGTTTTTAGCTATTGGGTGTTCTGAAAATAGGGGTTCCATCACCAATTGGTTCATGCAAGCATTTGAGGTTAGGGTTCATGCAAGCATTTGATGTTAGGGTTCAAGCATTTTACACTGATATGCTTTTGTGAAGTAAATTACAAACTTATTTGGTTTTGTTTTACCTGCAGCTTGCTTTCATAGCTAGCTACTTACTCGTCAACTTTCAAGCTAGCATCACTCGAAATAAGCCTCATTGTTATCTCTACCCCTATTTTAGCTTGAGATTTAACTCTCGGGGTATTTACTTTACTAAAATTTAAGTGGGAAAAGGCTATTGCCATTATCTTGAGACTATTCGAGTTAGGGTTTTGTCACGACCTGATTTCTTTGTCATGATGGCACCTACAACCCCTCAGTAGGCGAACCAATTCCCGTAGCCCAGGACAGTTAGTAATGGGCTACTATCTAACAAATAAGCGGAAGAATAGTTTAATAAGCAAAAGTAAGAGAGTAAGATGAGGAGAATAGATAACAGCAGTATATATATACATATGCGGAAACTAAATCAAACCCCAAGACTTGGTATCATAGTATAGAGCCAAAATTACATACATGGAGTGCAAACAATCCAAAACAATATATACAGATGTCTTTGAATGGTAATAGAGTACATGAAGCAAAAGATAAACTAAAGCTAAGCTATGATCGCCAAGAGCTCACCCTCAGTCTGAAGTAGTCTCCAACAGATCTCCAAGCACGAATCACAGCGATCTAACGGCGATGGCCCACGCTAGGATCTGCACCAAATGATGCAGGGGGTAGGGTGAGCACCAAATGCGAAGCATAAGGTACCCAGTAGGTATCATAGGCCGACTGGGCACATATAAGATAAAAGCGTAGTAACAGACATAATAGAAGCAAGCAGTCACAGAAATCAACAAAAAGTACACAGGAACTAGCCCAGAGGGAAATCAACAGAACCACATGTGAGGCCAGTAAGCAGAATATACACACCATAGGCACAGGTGGAAGTAAGATGTAACATACCTGGGGTCCTTGCAATAACAATGTATACATAATAAGTTTACGAAATGGATGGTATACCGGTAACCTCAAGTATAAGAAGAGGGGAAGAGTAATGATAGGCATGCTCAGAGATATGGATCAAACTCAACTAATCATGTCAATCTCAAATCCGGAAACTAAAAGTCTAGCAGTAACCAATTTCATACTTAACCGTAACAGGGAACAATTCTGTAAGTAAATAGCAAGAGTCTACCTACAGTCCCCCGGCCGCCCATACAACCGAGGAACACAAACAAGTGAAAACAAACCCTCCAACATCCCATACTACCGGAGCGTACAATCAACAAACAACAAACAAGGGTGGAGCCTCAAATAATGAATGATATGATGCATGAAGATCTCAAGTGAAATGGTATCTCTGTATGTACCTCCTCTAGTGCCGATCCGGCCCAGCAGGTAGGTTCCATGGAAGGTCACTGCCTGTATACCTCTACTCCACCGTATACCCTTCCTCTGGCACACGCAGCCCGCAGCCCCAGGCCCGGATGGAAAGGTCCATGGAGGTCCCTGACCCCATACTAAAACTCAGTATCAAAACATGTCATCCGGAAGTAAGTCCGGGTTCAAGATAGAGACCCAGTCTCTAGTATGCATGCCCAGACCCTGTCCAGGACTAAAGTAGTAGGAAAATATCTCAAAAACCCCTCCAAGGGTGCCCGGGCATAACTGGGTCTAAACAGTAGAAATTCATCTCAGGTGCTCGGTCCGACCGAGGCTAAAATCATCTCAAGTAGCAAAAAAACTCAACTAGCACCCCGACCCTGCCGAGTCTAGCGTTAATCGTAAAACTGGTGATTTAAAACATAATTTTAATTTCTTTTACCCAGGAATATTCACAAGTTAAATCAAACTATTTCCAAATCATTTCGATCAAAAACAGGCCCCCGGGGCCATGCAAGGTTTAGAAAATAGTGTCAGTAGGTCCGAAGCCAAACCGTAGTAAAACATGGATAAAACCTTTTTAAATGCATGGAAATGGTATGATCAAACACAATAGCTGTCCAGCAGCTCACAATCAACCTATCGACCTTGCACAGGCCCACAGCTACTCAGCAAGCATAACCAGCCTAGAAGGATAATTCTATGCCCGGGACTCGCGGACATTCCCAAAATCCCACCTTCTATGTTCCAGAGTAAACAAGGCCTCACAGGACCACAAGGGTAAATAAAATATATCGGCAAGTACTACAAGCAACGGAGGAACAAAAGTAGGCGGACATGAATAAAGCGGTCGAGGTCTGTGGTACCAACCTAATAAACCAACCCAAGGACGCCCATTAATACAATTTTATCCTATATATTCGGAGTATAGGGAAAATAAACCGTAACCTACCTGTCATCCGATGACAAGCTATTAGGACAACGATTTCCGAGCTCGAACCGCTCCGAAAAGTTCCAAAATAAAATCAAACTTGAATGAAAATTAATCACAACAATAACGTGAGGGATTGAATTTTGGTAAGGAACTTTTATGCTAGAAATATATATAGAGGTTGCAGATGTGTAACGTATTGCAGCCCCTATAATGCTATATATATACATACCACATACTGCCAACCTTGTTGTACAATGCCTCCACTTCCATGTGGAAGTGGAGGTGGCAACCAATTTGTCCCGTTAAGTATATACTCGGGTATTGCATAAATTCATGGTAAAATATATATAACTTTTTGAATATACCATAATTAATGGAAAATCATTTCAAATAAAACCTACTATATTATAATAATAATTTTCAACATAACTAAATTTACTATCTCCGTTAAAATATTACAATGTATAAAAACCTTATAAAATAAATACATATATAATTATATCGTAACAAAATATTTTTCATAAACCTTTAAAATATTTTTAAAATGGTAATAATAATGAAACTTTTTACCAAATTCAACTTTCAAATAAAATATTTTCAAATACACGTGATGTTAATAAATTCTCAAACTTAGGCTCGCAATTCATCAACGCACGATTTTGATAATCAAGAACTCTCTTGGAATACTCCCTTATGGTTTCTCACTGTTTCAGAACTGAAATGGCGTTTTAAAACGTGAAGTTGAGGCTTTAAATCGATTTTGACCCGACCCGGTTCGCGACCCGGTTCGCAACTCAGTTTCTGCCAGATAGTCCGCGGTAAAACAGTCATACCTTTTTACTCCGAGATCAGTTGGACGTGAGGTTTTGTGCATTGGAAACTAGACTCGTAGACCTTGATTTGGTATTTTGGGGGACTTCTAACTCTTTATATATTGTGAGAAAAGCTCTGAGACATTTTACCCAAAGTTCAGAAAATTTATTAAAGGAACTTACGATAACTTTTGCCGACTTACTTGTCTTCAAAACGTATCATACGACCAAACAAATGGACTCGGCACTGAAATACCGGTCCTGAAAAGCCTTAAGTGACTTGGGGCCACTACAAACAAGCTCTAATGGTTCAAGGAAAACATATACGTGGAAATAATCGAAAGGGTCATTACATCATCCACTACTAAACAGGACTTTTGTCCTCGATAGTCAAGGTCAAGGGGGTACCTGAAGGCTCAAACAGTTGCGGATACTGAGCCCGCATATCTCTCTCGGTCTCCCAGGTAGCCTCCTCGAGTAGACGGTGCCTTCACTGAACCTTAACAACCGGGATCTCTCGAGACCTCAATCTCCAGACATCTCTGGCAAAAATAGCTGTCGGCTCCTCAACAAAGGCTAAACCCTCACCCAACTGAACTGAATCCCACTGTAACACATGAGACTCATCTGGGACATACCGACGTAACATCGAAATATGAAATACAGGATGTATAGCTGAAAACATCAGAGGCAAGGCTAACTGATAGGCAACGCTACCAACCCTCTGAAGAATCTCAAATGGCCCAATGTACCTGGGGCTAAGCTTGCCCCGCCTACCAAATCTCATCACGCCCTTCATGGGCGATACACGGAGAAACACCAAGTCACCGACACTAAACTCCAAGGCACGAAGCCTATGATTAGCATAACTCTTCTGCCTGCTCTGAGCTGCCCGAAGTCTGTCCTGAATCACTCGGACTCGGTCTAAGGAATCTCGAAGCAAATCTGTCCTCTGTGTCCCAGCACTAAAACCATCAAACCAACCTACCGGTGATCTGCAACGCCTGCCATACAAAGCCTCAAAAGGTTCCATGCCGATACACGAATGGAAGCTGTTATTATAAGCAAACTCTGCCAAGGGAACAAACTGATCCCATGAACCTCCAAAGTCAAGAACACAGGCCCGAAGCATGTCCTCCAGAATCTGAATGGTCCTCTCGGACTAGCCATCTGTCTGAGGGTGGAAAGCGGTACTAAGATGAACCTCTGTACCCAAATCTCGCTGAATAGCCCTCCAGAACTGAGATGTGAACTGAGTGCCACGGTCTGAAATGATAGAAGCTGGAACCCCATGCAACCAAACAATCTCACGAAGGTATATCTGAGCTAACCTCTCTGCGCCATAAGAAGTCTGAACCGGCAAGAAATGTGCTGACTTAGTCAGCCTATCAACAATCACCCATATGGAATCAAACCCATGAGAAGTACGAGGCAAACCAACAACGAAGTCCATAGTAATCCCTTCCCACTTCCACTCAGGAATGGGAAGTCGCTGCATCAAACCACCATGTCTCATGTGCTCGAACTTAACCTGCTGACAGTTCAAGCACCGAGATATGAACTCTGCTATATCCCGCTTCATACCACTCCACCAGTAAAGCTGTCTCAAGTCTCTATACATCTTTGTTGTGCCAGGGTGAATGGAGTATCTAGTACAATGTGCCTCATGAAGTATCAACTGAATCAAATCACTAATCCTCGGAACACAAAGGCGACTATCAAACCTCAGAACCCCATCTGAATCTAGAGTAGCCTGGCTGGTCTCATCTTGAACAACCCGATCATGAAGGTCACACAACTGCAGATCCTCAAACATACGACTCTGAATCTGATCAATCAAAGTAGAACGAACCTCAATGCCGGCGAGATCTCTGCTAGGATCCGACAAGTCAAGACTAACCAAATGGTTAGCCAAGGACTGGATGTCCAAGGCTAATGGTCGCTCTGAAACTGAAAGAGAACCTAGACTACCTATACTCACTGCCTTCCGGCTCAAGGCATCCGCTACCACGTTTGCCTTGCCCGGATGATACAGAATAGTGAAGTCATAGTCCTTCAGTAACTCGACCCATCTCCTCGGTCTCGAGTTCAACTTTCACTGACTCGTGATATACTGAAGACTACGATGATCAGTGAAGATCTCACAGTGAACTCCATATAGGTAATGCCTCCAGATCTTGAGCGCGAAAACTACCACTGCCAACTCTAAGTCATGAGTGGGGTAGTTGCGCTTGTGAACCTTCAGCTGCCTCGACGCATATGCTATTACTCGACCCTGCTGCATCAACACACAACCAAGACCAACCCAGAAGCATCACAATACATGGAGAAGTTCTGACCCTCAACCGGTAAAGTCAAAACTGGAGCTGAAGTCAATAAGGCCTTAAACCTCTGGAAGCTATCCTCACACTGATCCGACCACTGAAATGGAACATCCTTCCTAGTAAGCATAGTCAAGGGTGCTGCTATGGAAGAAAATCCCTCAACAAACCGTCGGTAGTAACCTGCTAACCCAATAAAGTTGCGGACCTCAGTAGCAGTAGTAAGTCTAGGCCAATCACAAACCGCAGAAATCTTTTCCGGGTCAACCCTAATCCCATCCTTAGACACCACGTGCCCTAGGAATGCAACTGACTCAAGCCAAAACTCACACTTTGAGAACTTGGACTAAAGACGATGATCTCTCAAAGTCTAGAGTATATCCCTCAAGTGCTGCTCATGCTCATCTCTACTACGCGAGTATACCAAGATGTCATCTATAAAAACTATCACAAATGAGTCCAAATACGGGCCAAGAACCCTATGCATCAAGTTCATATAGGCTGCGGGGGCATTAGTCAACCCAAAAGACATCACCAATAACTCATAATGGCCATAACGTGTCCTGAATGCTGTCTTAGAGATGTCCTCCGTCCTAATCCTCAACTGATGGTTGCCAGACCTCAAATCAATCTTCGAAAACACGAACCTCGTCAAACAAATCATCAATCCTCGGCATCGGATACCTATTCTTCACTGTCACCCTATTCAGCTGCCGATAATCAATACACATGCGCATCGACTCATCCTTCTTCTTCACAAAGAGAACAGGAGCACCCCAAGGTGACACACTAGGTCTAACAAACCCCTTAGCTAACAAATCCTGGAGATGCTCCTTAAGCTCCCTCAACTCAGCAGGAGTCATACGGTAAGGATAAATAGAAATGGGCCTGTGCCCGGCTCTAGCTCAATAGCGAAATCAATATCTCTCTCAGGTGGAAGGCCTGGTAGGTCGGTAGGAAACACATAGAGGAAGTCTCTAACCACAAGAACAGAATCAGGAGAAGTAGGGTCAGCACTAACATCTCGGACATATGCTAGATAAGCTAAACACCCACGGGAAATCAACTTCCTAGCTCGAAGACAAGAGATGATCCCAGATGGTGCATGGCTAACAGAACCCTGCCATACAACCAGGGATACACCGGGCACAGCTATGGTAATGGTCTTTGCATAACAATCTAAAACCACACGGTGAGGGGATAACCAGTCCATGCCCAGTATCACATCACAATCTAGCATATCAAGAATCATCAAATCACCCCAAGTCACTGAATCACCAATAGATGGCATACAAGATCTCACAATCCGATCCACTACTAAAGAATCTCCTACTGGGGTCGAAACAGGAACAGGAACAGATAATGGCTCACTAGCCAACCCCAAACAAGGCACAAAGTAGGCAGATACATATGAACAAGTGGATCCAGGATCAAATAAAGCCATAGTTGACTGATGGCACACAGAAATCGTACATGTAATCATAGCATCTGAGGCCTCTGCCTCTGGTCTCCTAGGGACCGCGTAAAATTGACGACGACCTCCACCTGCCCGATCGCCATCCCTACCACCTGCTCTGCCGCGTGGAGCACCACCTCTACTCTAACGACCATCCCCTCTAGCCTGGGGCTGAACTGCTAGTAAAGGCTCGGCCAACTGAACTGTACCCTTCTAAGGGCAATCTCTAGCAAAATGACCAATCACGCCACAAGTAAAACAATCCCCTGGCGGCCTACTCGATCGAGATGAACCATCAGATCCCGTATAACCACCACGGCATGATGCCCCAGAAACTGTACCCCTCGAAGACTGGCCGCCATAGCCCTTATGGCTGCTCTGACCCTTCTCGAATTGGGTACTACCGAAAGTCTGAAGGGAAGCCTAAACAGGTCGGCTGGACTGACCCTGGTGCTGCTGTGGCTAATAACTCCGGCTCTACTAGCCAGAATCTCTACCACCATATCTGGAACCACTATAGACACCCTGATGTCGAGGCCTCTTATCTCTGGACCCTTGATTTTGTCGCTGTAAGTCCTCCACAGTGCGGGCATAGTCTACGATAGCCTGAAATGACCGACCACTGGCGATCAATATCTCAGCTGGCTGCCTGATCTCTGGCCTCAAACCCCATACAAATCTACGAATCCTATCTGCCTCAGTAGGAATGATCATAGCTCCGAATGGTGCTAGCTGATGAAAACGGGTCTCATACTCTGAGACAGTCATAGACCCCTGCATAAGGTGAGTAAACTGCTCCCTGCGACGCTCACGATCACTCTGAGGTACGAACTTGGCCATAAAGGCCTCATAAAACTCAGACCAGGTGAAAAGAGGTGACGATGGTGGTCTACAAGCAACATGAGCCCTCCACCATAACTTCGCTGGGCCCTCTAACTGATAGGTAGTATAACCAACCCCGTGAGTCTCCAACAACCCAAATGATGCAACATCTCCTCACATGTAGTAATAAAGTCATGTGGATCCTGTACAGAAGTACCAGCAAACCTCGGAGGTGCTCACCGCAAAAACCTACCCAACGCCTTCTGCTCTGACTCTGTCATAGCTGGGCGAGGAGCAAGAGGCTGTGCAACAGATGGAACCAGAATGACCTCCGCACGGGGAGCCATAGTAGCAGGCTGCGCTCCTGAGCTCTGTGCACCCAGGGCTGCCCCCTGAGCGGATGTCTGTGCACCCTCAGAAGGATGCTCTCCAATCACACCCAAAAGCTGTAATAGTAATCCCCGAATATCTAGAGACTGAGCTGCGGCTTGAGCTGGCACATAAGTGGGCACTGGGGCTGGTACTGGAGCTGGTGCTGGAGCTGGTACTGGAGC
>QJPP01003110.1:0-120115 GCA_003996215.1 Jaltomata sinuosa | reverse complement strand
CTTAATCATCACCATATTCTCTGTGGGATTCGACCCCAACCTTGTTGGGTTATATATTTGACAACGATCGCTTACGCTTCTTAAATTGAGGTGTAGTTTGAGCGTTATCACATACCCACTAGCCTCTGGAACTACTCATAAGTATTCGAACCTATCAAGGATTCGTGGACAAATCTCCATATGATAATTCCAGCTAGTCATACAATGCCAGACACTCAGTCTTTCCCCTAGCTTATCAACCACATGTAATCCACTTATAAGCATCATCAACAATCAAATACAACAATAACATATCTGGTCCACATAGCTCGGACCCATCCTGGGATCCCCCTAACAACCCTAAGTGTTAAACATGCAATCCCGGTCTACCCTATGACCAACCTCACATTTACATAAAGTCACTCGGCCTCTTATGGACCATATACAGGATTGACAATTTAGGAATACGACCTGGTACACACATGAAACCATCAAAAGAATACAATAATGGAATTAAAACAACCCGTACCAGGCGTGGAACCCGAGCCAATCATTAGAAATTCCATTACCATGTATGGTACTCGAGCCAACCATTAGAAATTCTCATACCAAGTGTTCTACCCGAGCTAACTATTAGTATACGTGTACCAGGCGTGGTACCTGAGCCAACCGAATGTTATAATAAGTCAAATCAATCATAACCAATGAACAAACATACTTGTAAAACCAACACGCAAACAAAAGAAGTTCATTTTACAAGGCTGATTACCCAACAACTAGACATTCACAATTCATTTCATAAACATGCAACTCATACTCTACTACAAAATAGTACGTGAACACATAATGCATATTAGAAATCAATAACCCTCACCAACCCTTACCTCGGGTACATAACTCAACCTTGGGTCCCATCCGAAGACCAAACCGCCATTCTCCTATTTTTAACACACATTTAGTAGATATATTGATTCCCCAACTCCTCCTTAGATACTACACTATTGGGAAAAACACCCCTTAGCGTTTGCAATTCAACCACTGTTTACTAGTATATTCATTTTCTCGATTTCCTATCTAGGATTTCCCTTTTTATCTAGACATTTAGTTACCTGAGCGTATCTGGTTCCCTGAACCTTCCCAACATCCCAGTCCCTGAATTCTATCATTTTTTCATACCTAAATAAACATGTACAACCCGGAACATGAAAACATGACAATCTTTTCCAACCAAAACCTAGTTCACACATAACCAACACCACATTACCCCAGACTCCGTGCCCGAAGGTCTAAGCATGGATTCCCTTTTCAACTATACAATAAGTATAAAAAATCTAAAAAAGTCAATCTACTCGATAAGAAAACCTAGCCTACCTGGATGCCAAGCAATTGTACCATTCTTTTTTTTGACTCCGTAAAGGCATTCACTATCCGATGATAGGCTCAAATAATAAGGTTGCGCGTCCTTTCAGCCAAAATTCCTTCTCTTCATAGCTCTTAAGCCTTGGAGCAACCTAGTAGGGTTTTTGGAGAAACCCTCGTGTATTTTCCAACTGAGGAGGAAAAGTCTTTTATTAATTTCACATTCTGAGGCTACTGCCTCCTGTCATCCCGCTATAGCGAATGGCCTTCCGCCATAGAGATAGCGCTATAGAGGAATAAATACCGCTATAGAAGAGTGACGTCAGCCCGGATGATTTCCAAAAATCTAAAATTTTCTGCCAATTCAACCCTACTTAATACAAAACATATTTTAATCATTCTCGAAATTTTGTGATATGTGATTTAATAAATAACGACGGATATGGACGTTACATGTAAGGAGAAATAGAAATGGGCCTTGTGCCCGGCTCTAACTCGATAGCAAAATTCATATCTCTCTCAGGTGGATGGCCTGGCAGGTCAGTAGGGAACACATATAGTAAATCTATAACCAGAGGAATTGACTCATGGGAAGAAGGGTCGACACTAGCATCTCAGGCATATGCTAGATAAGCCAAACACCGCGAGAAATCAACTTCCTAGATCAAAGACAAGAGATCATCCCAAGTGGTGCGCAGCTGATGGAATCCTGCCACACAATCAGGGATACACCAAGCACGGCTATAGTAACAGTCTTTGCATAGCAATCCAAAACTGAATGCTGAGGAGACAACCAATCCATGCCCAAAATCATATCAAAGTCTAACCTATCAAGGATCATCAAATCACCCCAAGTCTCCAAATCACCAACAGAAATCATACAAGATCTCATAATCTGATCTACTACTAAAGAATCTCCTACTGTGGTCGAAACAGATACATGTACAGATAATAGCTCACTAGCCAACCCCAAATAAGGCAAATAGTATGCATAAACATACGAGCAAGTAAATCCATGATCAAATAAAGCAAAGCCTGGATGACAGCATACAAAAATCCTACTTGTGATCATAGCATACAAAACTTTTCTCTCTGGTCTCCCAGGGACCGCATAAAACTGACGATGACCACCACCTAACTGACTGCCATCCCTTCCACCTAACCGACTGCCATCCTTACCACCTGTCCTTCTATGCGAGGCACCACCTCTAGCCTGACCACCACAACCTCTAGCCGATGGCTGAACTACTATCATTGGCCGAGCTGGCTGAACGGCTTGCTAAACTGTACCCCTATAGGGGAAATCTCTAGCATAATGCCCAATAACTCTGCACTCAAAGCAAGACCCTACCGGTATAGACTACCAAGATAAACTAGCTAACCCTGTAAGGCCACCATGACCCGATGCCCCAGAAATTGCACCCCTCGAGGACTGACCACTACAACCCTACTGGCTACTCTGACCCTGCTCAAACTGAGACCCACTAGAAGACTGAAATGAAGCCTGAACCGGTTGACTAGACTGACCCTGGTGCTGCTGTGGCTGATAATCTCAGCTCTACTGGCCTGAACCCCTATTATTATGACGGGAACAACTGTAGCTACCTTGATGTCGAGGCCTCTTATATCTGGCCCCAAGATCATGGCGATGTAAAGCCTTCATGGTACGAACATAGTCTTTAATAGCCTGAAATGATTGACCACTTGCAACTAATATCTTGGTTGGCTCTCTAAACTCTGTCTGTAATCTCCAAACAAACCTATGGACTCTGTCAGGCTTAATGGGCATAATCATACCCCCAAATAGAGCAAGCTGACGTAAATAGGTCTCGTACTCTGATACGGTCATGGATCCATGCATAAGCCTAGTGAACTGCTCCCTACGATGGTCTTTGTCGCTCTGTGGCAAGAACTTGGCCATAAATGCCTCATAGAACTCTGACCAAAACAACAGAGGAGATGAAGATGGTCTGCAAGCAACCTGGGCCCTCCATAATAACATAGCTGACCCTCTATCTAGTAAGTAGTATAGCAGACTCCATGAGTCTCTAAAACCCCCAAGTGATGTAGCATCTCCTCACAAGTAGTAATGAAATCATGTTGATCCTGCCCAGAAGTACCATTTGACCTAGGTTGACCCAATCTTAGAAACCTACACAACACCTTCTGCTCCATTTCTATCATCAATGGATGGGGAGCAAGAGGTTGTGAAACACCTAGAACAGGAATAACCTCAGAATGGGGAGCCGCAGTTGTAGGCTATGCTCCTAAACTCTGTACACCCAGGGCTGCCCCCTGAGCGGATGTTTATGGCACCTTAGCAGGATGATCCACGATCATACCCAAAAGTTGTAGAAGCAAACCCCAAATACCTATTGACTATGATGGGGCAGATGCAAGAGCTGGTGCTAAATCTTGCACTGGAGCTGGTGGAATCTGGGCGCTCCTTTGGTCCATATGTTCCCAATCAGGAACAAACTCAGGCTCATACTCATACTCGAGATCAATATCTACTCTAAGAGCTCTAACTGGTGCCGCTGCTCGGGCACGTCCTCTAGTTCTACCTCTGCGACCGCCCGGGCCCCTAGCTAGAGTCAGAGGTGCAGGGGTCAAAGGCCCTAATCCTCCTGGTGCCACGATCTCGTATGAACTATCTACGGAAGAGTGAACTAGAACAAGTGAGATTTAAGAAACTTTCAAGGATACTATGCATGAGATAGAAGCAAGAAAAGGTCCATGTTTCCTAAGATGCCACTGTAGCCTACCAAAGATTGAGTACGGACGTCTCTTCCCAGATTCGCAGGACACTACTAGACACTGGCTCCTATAACGGTGAACCTAGTGCTCTGATACCAAGCTGTCATGATCTGATTTCTCGGTCATTATTGCACCTACAACCCCCTTGTAGGAAAACCAATCTCCATAGCCTGGAACTATTAGTAATGGGCTACTATCTAACATACAAACCGAAGAATAGTATAAATAAGAGGAAGCAAGGAACGAGATAAGAAATAGGCAATAAAAATGTATAAGAGGAAACTAAACCAAACCCCAAAACCTGGTATCATAGTATATGAGTCGAAACTACATCAACAGAGTACAAAAGATCCAATCAATATATATATATGTCTATGAATAGTAAGAGAGTACATAATACAAAAGATAAACTAAAATCTAAGCTCCAACCGTCAGGAGCTCACCCTCAGTATGGGATAGTCCAAAAATCTCCTCGCATGAGTCTCCATGAGCTAACGGTGATGGCCCACACTAGGATCTGCACCAGAAGATGCAGAGTGTAGTATGAGCACCAATTGCAAAGCAACGGGTACCCAATAGGTATCATAGGACGACTGGGCGCTTATATGTTATGAAGGCATTAATATAGCAGAATAGAAGCAAGTAGTCACATAAAATAATGAATACGTACACATAATCTAGCACAGATGGAAACAAGAAGAAAACAACATACTTGGCTAGCTACTAAAATGAATATATATCATAGACACAGGGGAAAGAAAGCGATAACGCACCTGGGATCCTGATGTGCCGCCAATTTACGGCACTTTCGACTCCTTTTTACTAAGAACAATCGTACGTTTTCAAGCAACCGTTGTTGTTTTTGATATTTTTATGTTGTATTTGTAGGAAATGGAAACAAACACGAAAACGGACGGAAATAGGTGAAAAAGAACATTCTGGATAAGAGTGACGGTTCAGGTGACGGTCCGTCAAGGGTGTGATGGTCCGTCACCCAAACCGTCACACCAAGGTAGCAGCCAAGGCAGCACCACTGCCTAAGGGTGATGGTCCAGGCGACGGTCCGTCAACCCTGTGACGGTCCGTCACCCTCGCCGTCACACTTAGGCAGTCCGCGACGCGGAATCCGAGCGTTTTTAGGATTGGTTTCCTAGACTCCTATAAATACCCTATGTTAGGTTTATTTTACATATCACTTTTCCAATAGTTTTTACATATATTGCCCAATAATTGTAGGAGAGTTTTGAGCGATTTTTGAGAGAGGAAACGCGCTACACACGGTTTCCTTCTCTTCAATCTTGTTCTTGATTGTTCATGGGATCTTTGTTTTTCTTGCTCTTGGATTAATTAAAGATTGTTTTCAATACATTGTAAGGATCTCTTTTCTTTATTATGAATATTGCTTTCTTTTGTTCTTCTACAAGCATGATTAACTAAACCTCCCACAACTAGGGTTGTGCGAGCCATGGCAAACGTAGCGATATAGATTCCGGGTAGCGTTGGGTTCAATATATGTATTGTCACGTTGTTAATCATTCATTATTTAACGTTTTCTAGTGGTTGCAAACATTAGAACATGCCTAGGTTTAATTTTCTTGAGTAAAGAGATTAAAACCGGGAAACTTGATTAACAACAAGGATTCGAGACTACTAACTCTCGTCTAATGATTAATGTTGTAACTAGATTAATCTACTCGATGTTTAGGATTGAAATCTAAAAAGCACATCTTTTCGAGGTCGAGAGAATAGAAAAGGAAATTTTTTTATTTGGTCGAGAGACGTTTAGACGATGCCATTGCTTCAATCACATCGTGATACGCATATAAAAAGAACCCGATTAAGCCTAGGATCGACATTGTTACCAACGCCATGGTAAACACTTCCCTAGTTCATTCTCCTACTGATTATTTCTCATACATTATTGCTTGTTTTGTTTACAATTTGATCACACAAAACCCCCCCTTTTTACCAGAAACTATTGACGACTAGTCACTTAATTCACTAAAGACTTAATTCTCACCATATTCTCTGTGGGATTCGACCCCAACCTAGTTGGGTTTTATATTTGACTACGACCGCTTACGCTTCGTTAATTTGAGGTGTAGTTTGGGCGTTATCAAAAAGTGGTGCCGTTGCCAGGGAATACGATTGTTTATTAAGCCCGGTGTGTTTATTTGACTCTTAGTCATACTTTCCCGCTTTTACTTTTATTTGTTGTTTTTGTTTATTATAGGGTATATAGTTATGCATACGGTTGTTTATTAAGTCTGGGGTATCTTGATGAAGTCTGAGTAATCAAGACACCCGCGTCGTGCCGCGACGTTAAATCAGGCGCTGTATGGGAGGCAACCCATAAATTGTTGTTGTACTATAGTCTAATTAATTCGTGGGGAAACCTGTGAGTCACCACCGAGGGTTTTTGTTGCCGTGTTTCTTTTCCCTCTGGTGTGCTATCTAGTAGAACCGGCATGTTTAGGTTGTTATTTTAAATTTTTTAGTGTCTATAGTGATGAGCATGGCGTTTTTGTTAACTAAAATGAGGCCCCTTTAAAAAATTTTCTGGTTTTGTACTTATGTTGAAACGATTGACTGTCTGGATCTTTAGATGTCATTGTGTGAATATGATAGAATGAGTATGCTTAAGCCGAGCGGTTGTTTGATAGTTGGTAGCGATATAGTTTCTTGGTGCCAAGAGCGTGTGAGATGATTGTTATAAATTCTTACTCTGTGCATGCATCTAGAACTTGCCCGGTCTATTTTGTTAAGTTCAAAGTTTGGTTGCTTAGGAAAGGATAACAGGCCCTTTTTGTGTGCAGTCCACTTAACCTAAAAGACCGTCCAAATATAAATAATCCCTTGATCCCTGTTTGAGCCAAATTAACCTTATTCTTTCAATAACCTGTCACCATTCCCGTTTAACTTTGAATCCCTATTTTGGCCCTGGTCCTTCCTTGGACATCGTGTACCTCAACGCAGGCAATCAGCCTAAGTTGAGGGTGGCTACCATAGAGGTAAACCTTGTTTTGGCCCTGGTCCTGTCATGGACATCGTGCACCTCAACGCAGGCAATCAGCCTAAGTTGAGGGTGGCTACTACAGAGGTGAATGATAAGAAAAAGAGGATGGAGAAGATTGGTTGTGAATAGAATGAAAATTCGGGTGTGTGCCTAAGAAAAGAAAAAAAAAAAGAAGTGAAAAAGATCGAAAAAGTAACAAAAAGAATTCTCAAAATAAAGAGGCCGCACCTGTAGCTAGAGAGAAGGAAATAAAAAGGCGAATAAGGATGGACAAAGTAAGTATGTGGTAATAAGACGTCGGTAGTTCCAAGGAGGGCTTAGTCACTAACCCCTAAATGTATCCTACCTGCACCTGAAGCCTCATTACAAGCCAAAACAAGTCCTGTAGTGATCCTGAGCGGCTTTCTGAAGAACTAAAATAGAATAGTAAGGGCAAGCCTATGGTATCGCATGTGCAGTGTTTGAAATCGTTTGTGAGTGTGAGCGCTTACCTAGTCCCAAATCTTGTGTGTGGGATTTCTTTGTGGTGAGGGCACCAAGATGTCTGTATTGTCTATTGATTGTTAGGATAGCTGCGCGTGTGTATGTAGAATGTTCTATCATATCGGAATGACATGTTTGGATCCTTGCAAGTTAGTGTTTCATACATTTGTGTGCTACGAGGGAGCTGGATTTAATGAACTAATGAATGACCATGAGTTGCTAGAGACACGAGTTTGTTTTCTTAGTTGAGTCGTCATATTGTTTTTTGTTTATGCCATGTTGCTTGAGGACAAGCGAACGTTTTAAGTTGAGGGTGTTGATGTGCCGCAATTTTACGGCACTTTCGACTCCTTTTTACTAAGAACAATAATATGTTTTCAAGCAACCGTTGTTGTTTTTGATGTTTTTATGTTGTATTTGTAGGAAATGGAAACAAACACGGAAACGAATGGAAATACGCGAAAAAGAACATTCTGGATAAGAGTGACGGTTCAGGTGACGGTCCGTCAAGGGTGTGACGGTCCGTCACCCAAACCGTCACACCAAGGCAGCAGCCAAGGCAGCACCACTGCCTAAGGGTGACGGTCCAGGGGACGGTCCGTCAACCCTGTGACGGTCCGTCACCCTGGCCGTCACACTTAGGCAGTCCGCGACGCAGAATCCGAGCGTTTTTAGGATTGGTTTCCTAGACTCCTATAAATACCCTATGTTAGGTTTATTTTACATATCACTTTTCCAATAGTTTTTACATACATTACCCAATAATTGTAGGAGAGTTTTGAGCGATTTTTGAGAGAGGAAACGCGCTACACACGGTTTCCTTCTCTTCAATCTTGTTCTTGATTGTTCTTGGGATCTTTGTTTTTCTTGCTCTTGGATTAATTAAAGATTGTTTTCAATACATTGTAAGGATCTCTTTTCTTTATTATGAATATTGCTTTCTTTTATTCTTCTACAAGCATGATTAACTAAACCTCCCACAACTAGGGTTGTGGGAGCCATGGCAAACGTAGCGATATAGATTCCGGGTAGCGTTGGGTTCAATATATGTATTGTCACGTTGTTAATCATTCATTATTTAACATTTTCTAGTGGTTGCAAACATTAGAACATGCCTCGGTTTAATTTGCTTGAGTAAAGAGATTAAAACCGGGAAACTTGATTAACAACAAGGATTCGAGACTACTAACGCTCGTCTAATGATTAATGTTGTAACTAGATTAATCTACTTGATGTTTAGGATTGAAATCTAAAAGCACATCTTTTCGAGGTCGAGAGAATAGAAAAGGAAATTTGTTTATTTGGTCGAGAGACGTTTAGACGATACCATTGCTTCAATCACATCGTGACACGCATATAAAAAGAACCCGATTAAGCCTAGGATCGACATTGTTACCAACGCCATGGTAAACACTTCCCTAGTTCATTCTCCTACTGATTATTTCTCATACATTATTGCTTGTTTTGTTTACAATTTGATCACACAAAATATAACACCCCGTACCTTTCAAAACCTATGTGACTAAGTAAATATCGACAAAGGTATTTGAGCTCGAGATTGTGAAAGGGGTACTTTGGCCTAGAATTTGAAATGGTCAAATGTATATAAGTTTAAGTTAAATTATAAGGAGGAGGGTTTTGAAAATGAGATAAAACAAGTGAGGTACTTGCTCGACTTATCTAAGCTTTTAGGTGACAAGTAGGTGCATCACCTACCTACGCTAACGAACTAAGTTCCGAGGGCCGATTACGGGCAGCAACACCATGGATTATTAGACCTAATGGTAGCCCAAAGGAAGCTTAAAGTTGGCCCATCAAAGCACAACCAAATCTGGCCCAAACAACTACAAAAGTTAGCCACCAATATTGACCACATTTTGACCCAAGAGAAGCCCAAAATCAGCCCCAAAACTTAACCCTTTTGAGGCCCAAGCAAAGGGTAATTTAGGCCCAAGTTTCTTGACCCATTTTGGCCCAAATATACTCAAAAAAGTCGGCCAAAAAGGTCCCTTTATATAGGGCTTTTGCTGATCAATGTTCATCACAAAAAGCTGAAAAATTCTCTCTTATCTTATTTCCTTTTTGGCAGCCCTTCTTTCCCTTTAGGGTTCTAAGAAGACCAAGATTAATTGAAGCTTAAGGTGAGTTAAACAACTTGTTATCTTGGTATTAATCTACTACATATAGCTAGGATATCCTATGGTAAGAAAGATATGAACTATGGCAGCCCCTTTCTTATGATTTAACACATGGAAATTGTGTAACAATTAAGAGATTTCTTCTTCTCTTGTTGGTGTATGTGTAGGGGTTACTTAAGCTTTTAAAGCATCAATAAAAAGAGGATAAAAACACACCTTCAAGTGTGGTATGTACTCTGCCCATAATAATTTTTTTGGGTTGAAGTTCGGATGGACAATTGTTGTTGAATTGTTGTTAAGAACTCACGGGACGGCGATCGGAAGCCGTGAGTTCAATGTGTTGCTATTGTATTTCGGCATGGTGGGTTGTGTAGGGGATGTTTGATGTGTTTTGTATTATTGGAGGCAGTAGGTTGGTGTGTGTGTGTTGTGTATTGGATAAGGGGAGGAAGGTGTGACGATACACCTTTAATTAATGCAAAATACGTAAATCTGCCCGGAAAATGTTTAGCTACTGTTTTGGGAGTGTTGCAGCAGGCTTAAGAGCTAATATTAGCTTCATTATACCCTTGTGTTGTAGATTAACTTAATAAGGGAAAGTCCAAGTTGTGGTAAGCGCAATCTTCGGAAGGAACGAGGTATGTTAAGGCTTCTTTATTCTTTATCGGCATGAATCTAGAAATAGAACTCTAAATCTCCGAAAGAAGGAATTTGAGTATTTTGTTGTAAGAGAGCTGATTTGGTAACTCAACAAGTCTTAAGGAACTAATTTATACATTATGGTGATTCAAGTCGCCTTCTTATAAAAATCTGATTCTTTTTGCACGAAATGTAAGTTATCCTTTTGTCACGTTTCTTCTTTGTATTGTGATCTCTAATCAAGCTTTAGAAAGTATACAATGAAAGTTAGAAAGTCAAATCCCCATTTATATGTGTTTGGTATGTTGATTCCAACACCTAGTAAGCCAAGGCTAAAGAAGTTATCTAAATGAACCTTCATAAATAACAAGAATAGCTTTGAAGGTCAATCTAGTAATACACTTATTATGTGTGGTTTGCGTGTTAGTGTGCACTGAGGTGCTACTGCCATATTGAGGCTATTATATACATAGTGTGCACCGAGGTGCTACTGCCATATTGAGGCCATTATACACATAGTGTGCACCGAGGTGCTACTGCCATATTGAGGCCATTATATACATAGTGTGCGCCGAGGCGCTACTGCCATATTGAGGCTATTAAATATAGGGTGCACCGAGGCGCTGTTGTGGTTCAGTGTGGGTTATAAAGAGTGAGTTGCAGTGTGAGTTAATTCATGTGTTGTGTTCTAAAAAGAATAAAGGAGAAAGAGCTTAACGAGTCTTACCAATTACAGTTTACAAGTTTCATATTTTATCTTGTTCAGATTTACTACTTGCGACTTGCTTTTATGCTTCTACCTTACATGCCAGTCCATTATTGTCGTACTGACGCCCCATTGCCTGGGGGCGCTGCATTCATGCCTGCAGGTCCAGACAGAAACCCAGATAGACCTCTTCAGTAGGAGTTGCGGAGTTCAGCCATTTTGGTAAGCTCCATTCTTCCTGGAGCTGACGAGTCAGAGGTCTAGCTTATATTTTGACCAGGTTATGTATATGTACAGCTTATGGGTAGTCCAGGGCCCTGTCCTGGATATGAGATATTTTACTTACTCCTAGAGGCTTGTAGACGTGTATATGTGCATCAGTGTTGGGTATGGCCTTGTCGGCCTTGTTATTAGTTATCTACTATGATAATAGCCTTGTCGGCCTTGAGTTGCTTAACTATTATTGAGCTTTCAGTGTTTCCAATTGTAATTCTTAGAGACCTTGTCGGTCTCAGACCCCCAACAGGTTCAATAGAGATACACTCTATTTTGACACCCTCAACCTTTTGGGGCTCCGGGTGTCGGTCATGCCTCCCATGGTTTGGGGCGTGACACAAAACCCCCCTTTTTACCGGAAACTATTGACGACTAGTCACTTAATTCACTAAAGACTTAATTCTCACCATATTCTCTGTGGGATTCGACCCCAACCTAGTTGGGTTCTATATTTGACTACGACCGCTTACGCTTCGTTAATTTGAGGTGTAGTTTGGGCGTTATCAAAGGATCCTCGCAACAATAATATATAGAGAGAGTTTTAGAAATAAGAGGTATACCGGTAACCTTAAGAAAAAAGGGAAGGAAAAAAGAAGAATAACGATACATGCTCAAAAACAAGATTAATAACCAATTCATGCTAATAATACAACTCTCAAGTCAGGTAAGAATCAATCGGTAACCCATATTCAACTTATCAAGTGAACCAACTGTATATAATACAACCGTAAGAATCCAATCATCATAGGTAATCATAATAGGGACCAATATCTCGACAGAGTAATAATAAATCTACCTACAGCCCCAATGGCTGCCCATACAACCGAGGAACGCAATCAAGTAAAAACAAACCCTCCGGCCGCCAATACAACTGGAGCGTACACTGATCACACAACAAACAAGGGTGGAATCTCACACAAATGGATGACATGATATGATATAGTGAAACCAAGTGATAGTAGTGTCGTATGTTACCCCCTCTGGTACCCTAAAGTCCAAATGGAGTCAGGATCCATGGAAGGAATGCTCCCGAGTACCTCTACTCCACCGTACAACCCTCCTCCGGTCATTGTTGGCCCATAACACTTGGTCTGGAAAGGTAGGGTCCATGGAGGTCTACTCGTAGACCACATACTAAATCTCATAACCTCAATATAATCATCTGGAGCGTAGCCATACCCAAACAAGTCTTCAAATCTCGAAAATGCACGCTCGGGGTTCAACCCAGGTCTAAATTAATGGATCAAGTCTCAAAAACCCCGACAAGGGTGCCCGAACATAACTAGGTCTAAAACAATAGTAAAACTATTTTGTGGCTCAGTTCAGCCGAGTCTAGTACCATCTCATATCAATAAGAAGTCAAATCTAGCTCTACGTCCCAGCCGAATCTAGTATAAGTATGAAAACAGTGAAAAATCATCCTTTTAACTTTTTTACCCCAAGAAGATCCGTAAAAGTCAGTTTCAAACCTTTTATAATAATTTTTATCGAAAATAAGCCCTCGGGGTCATGTAAGGTTTAGAAAATCATCAAGTAGTAGGCCCGAAGCCAAAACTATGGTAAAACATGCAAAAAACCTCTTATATGCATGATAATGGCATGATCAATCACAAACAGTAGCCCAACGGCTCACAATCAACCTATCGTCCCTGCACATGCTCTAATCTCTCTACAACACAGATAACCAATCTAAGATCACAATATCGATGTCCAAAACTCACGTATATTCCAAAATAACCCACCATCTATGGTCCAGAGTTAAAGAAAGGTCACAAAGGACCACACGGGTGATAATATCATCTACTACGAATACTACAATCATCGGAGAAAGCAAAATAAGACGGACATGAAGAAATAGACAAGGTCTGGGGTACCAAGCTAAAAACCCAACCCAAGGATGCTAATTAGTACAATTATATCCTATATATGCAGAGTCTAAAAGAGTTAAACCGTAACCTACATGTCATCCGATGACAAGTTGCTAGAATGACAATGTCCAAGCCCGAACCATTCCGAGAAGTCCTGAAATACAATAACACTATCATAACATAAACTATACATCATAATGAGACTAATGATACCCATATTGCAATACTTATAGCCGAATCAAAATCTGGGTCAAAAGCGGGCCGCGGGGCCCACAACCCAAAAATAAGAACGGAAAGAAGCACGATGACCACAATAATGCTAAGAGAGCATGCTCCAAAATTGAGTGAATTTGTCCAAGGAAAATGGCACAAAACAGCCCGCTCAAAAGGGAATTTAAAGAGGGAAGATTCAAGAATAAAAATCAAGAAATTAAACAAGATATACATACCACAACGAGAGAGACAAGCTACGGACTTAATTCCCCACAATTACGAACAATCGAGGCAAAAAAGGAGCAACTACATACACAAAAACTCAAGCTTTGAGAAACCCATCAATGGCGGTTTGTTAAAAGTAGAAGGAATAACTTTGGGTAAGAAGAACTTACAAAGAGATGAGGGAAGCATGTTTTTCCCGATAATTTGACGAATTCCCCAGAATTAGAACTAATGGGAGCAATCTGTTTTGAGAGAATTATGGAGTTGGAGTTGGGAAAATATAAGAAATGGGAGCTAAAAATGAAGAGAAAGGAATTTTTAAAATACTGCCAGCAGATACTATAAATGCGGCACTTTTATCGTAAATGATGAGGCACGAATGAATAGTGACCAGCACAAATGCAGAAAAATCACCGCAAATGTGAGACTCTGCAAATGCAGCAAAACTACCACAAATGCAAAAAAACAACATAAATGCGGCATTTCATCGCAATTGCGATGGCTGCAAATGCCTCAAAATATCCACAATTGCGGACCCACAAGACACAACAACTCAGCCAAAAACCAGCTAAGTTTAAAAAGCTCGAATGGACCCTTAAGATTCATCCGGTGTCCCACGATCACAAACGTACTATGCTACTCAAATAAAAATGACATTCCGGACTCAACAAAATTGACGAAAAACCCAACGGAGGTCGATAGAATGAAAAGTGGCCCCCATGTCCAAAACACACTTTAGGCTAACTTTTCCAAAACAGAATCCCATGGCCTAAAATGAGTCTGAAAGCCTTGAGACCCAAACCAAAGGTCCCTCTAGCCCAAAGTCAACATTCCAGAGCTAACAACATTATCATAATTTCCATATGAGGTTGCCTTCTCTGAATGTTGACCAAAGTCAAACTTTCGAGCTCGACTAACTAGAAAACACAAAAACTAACACAGAACTAAATTGAAAGCTCCTACACCCCGACCAAGGGTCCATGTAGACTAAAATCCATGCTCCGGAGCTAACGGAACTGTTGGAATTTAATTCCTAGTGCGATTACCAAGAATGTTGACCAAAGTCAATGATATTATGAGTTAAGGCTCTAAAACAGGGAAATGACCGTAACGACCAAACGAATGGCCAGGGCACTGAATCACCAGTCCCAGTAAGACATAAATGACTTGGGGCCACTATAGGCAAGCTCTAATATTACAAGAAAAGCATAAACGTGAGAATGACCGGAAGGGTCATCACATATTTTCACAACATTCAATTATAATCAAGAAGAGTCCTAACTTAGACACCTTTCTCTTTGCCTTATAGTAAGAATGATGATCCTCTAGATTGGGGTAAACTAATTCATTAATAATCTCTACCACAAATTCCATTTCTCTTTGATCAATATTCCAGTTAGATTTGATACATAACAATCTAATTGCAATAAACAGTTGAGAATGCGGACTCCCTTCAGACAAAGGACGACTAACATCACACAATTGTTCATAAAATGATTTGCTTTTTCATTAGGAGCTTCTTCTATATTTTCCCCAAAATCGAAATTGGAATGCATCGCAAAAAGCATCCTGAACCATTTTTGGCATCCTCGAACCTTGAACATTATTAGGTTGCATAGACCAACTACTTTAACTAATAACAAAGTTGTTAAACCTATCATTACTGTCAACTTTACATGACTAGTCCAAACTCAATACTCTGTACTAAACCCAACTCTATAAAGATGATCCACAACAACCACTTTTATTTCATAGCTCGTACAATTACAATCAATACAAGGACACCGAAGCATTCCATAATTTAAAAAAGAAGGAAGTTTCTTTACATGGTTTATAAATTGAGTGACACCATTCACAAATTCCTCCCTTATGACCATTCTACCAGGATTATTTTATTCATACATCTAGTTACGATCAGATTCCATCTACACAAGAAACGACAATATTAATTGCTTATTATTACTACCTTTCAGTTTATTTCAAATAGCAAAAGTGAAGAATATTTCAAGTTACTACTTCACAATTTCAAGTCACTAGTTCACAATTTCAATTCACAATTTTAATCTACTACTTCACAATTTCAATCTACTACTTAAAAATTTCAATCCACTACTTCAAAATTTCAAGTCACTAGTTCACAATTTTAAGTTAGTACTTAACAATTTCAATCCACTACTTCACTATTTCAAGTCACTAGTTCACAATTTCAAGAAAATTGATCTTGCAAGAAAATTAATTTTGTCATCAATAGGATCAAATAGTGTTGACACTTATGCTAAACAAATACATTATCACCAAATTAAAGCATAAATATTAATACTAGGTGAACACAAATCGATCTTGTAGGAAAATACATTTTGTCATCAATAGGATAAACTAGTGCTAACACCTATGCTAAACAAATGCATTATCACCAAATTAAAGTCTATGTGTCAACAGTAGGTGGACAAAAATTGATCTTGCAAGAATATCAATTCAGTCATCAATAGGATTAACTAGTATTGATACTTATGCTAAACAAATACATTATCACTCTAAAAATTAAACAAACCATAAATAACACAATTGGAACATATTGGAACTAGTTAATACAAAATGTCACAACAGGGCACAAATCCAACAAACAATACCAAATCCAATAATACCTAACAATTTCACCCTTTTTGTTTCCAAAAGTTATGAAGAAGAAGTGGAGCAGTGGACAAAAAGGGTAAAACACAAACGACTGTTGAAGATCTCCCTTCAATTCTTCAAGATTATCTTATATCCTCAGACACTCCAAATTGGTCAGAATTTTTATGATTACTAATCATATAAATCGTGATTAATTTTGAGGAATAAGGATATAAGATAATCTTGAATAATCGAGAGGACATCTTCACCAATCCCCGATGTTTTACCATCTTTTCAACCTATTCTTCTTCTTCGCCTTTACTTTTAGAAATACCAAAAGGAAGTAATTTATTAAAATTAATAATAAAATATTATAATAAAATATTCATATTAATTGCTCTTCATTTGAATTTGTTTGACATACTTTTTAATTACTAATATTTTTAAACTTTCTAATTCAAATACCAACTTAGAATCAATAAATCCTATCTACTTGCTACAACCCTTTTTTTAATAATATAATTACCATGGAATCCATTAGTTCACAATTCCAATCACAATTATATGTCACTAATTCACAATTTTAATTCATTACTTCACAATTCTAATTCACTACTTTACTATTTTAAGTAACTAGTTTACATTTTCAAGTCACTACTTCACTGTTTGAAGTTACTCGTTCATATTTTCAGTTCATTACTTCACAATTCCAAGCCACTAGTTCATAATTAAAATTTACTACTTCACTATTCCAATTCACTAGTTCACAATTCCAATTACAATTCTAATTCACTATTTAATAATTCCAAATAACTAGCTAGCTAATTCACAATTCCAAATATATTTCCTAAGCTTTCATTTCTAGCACAAGTCAAACAAACTAACAAATCCAACAAATTCAAGCTTTAAAACTTACATCAATCTAGCTCATCAATTGGATGTATTTAACTCACATTATGCACAATTTTAACTTCTTCCAATTTCACAACTCAATACTTTTTTAAAAAAATTCAAAAGATTCAAGTACTAGCAAATTTTCAATAATTTTATAATTTTTACAGAATTTTACAATTACAAGCACAATTTCATCATTCTCAAAATACTGCACAACCACAATTTCATCGAATTATGCAAAATTTCAACTCTAACTAAGAACCCTAGTTTAATGGGCAAAAGAGGGGAATGGAAAAATAAATTGATAACTTTAGTTAATACCTTGAAAATTGAGAAAAGGGAACAAAAAAATAGACTTACATTGGACGGTGGAGGAGGAGGCATCTGCTGTTGGTGGTTGTTGGATGCGACGGACATGCTGAGATACCGGTGGGAGGGCCGCAGGGAAGTGGAACGCTAGTGGGAGGGTGTGTGGTAGTGGAACATCGGTGGGGCAATTTCAGCAAAGAGAGAGAGTGAGAATGGGAAAATAATTATATATCCCTAATTTTTTAATAAAATTACCAACCTCACGGTGATGTAAAAAAAAGTTTAAGAAAAACTAATTTTACTAAAGCCGACCTCTTGTGGTCAATTTTATTAAAAATAATAATATTAATTAATTATTTACTGATCTTCAAAGGTCATTTTTGTTAAAAAATTTAAAAAATTATTTAATGAAAACCATTTAATTATAATTATTTATAACAACATAAAAATTATTCCATGAATATACTAGTTTGTAATATCAACATATTTCATATACTCGGATACATTACTGGTAATTAACTTTTTACTACTACATAATTACACACGAGACATATATTTATATATATTCAAAGTTGGACGGACCATTAATGTATGTATAGGACTTGGTTCGTTATATTACTCCACGAGCATATTACCTTGTAATATCAACATAGTACATATACTTAGATGGATTATCGGTTAGTTTGTGATTTTTAAATAACTACACGAGACATATAATCAAGATAAGGATGTATGGAACATTATTGATAGTACTCGTGGAGTAATGTATGTTTCGTATAGTGATAATAATGATCTGTCCAATCTTGAATGTATATATATTTTGTATAGTGATGCAATATAAAATGACTTAGATGGTTTGTTACATTAATCCATGAGTAATATTTAACTCATAATATCGATGTATGCTATATACTCATATGAATTTCCAATTAGCTTTTCACTGTTGAATCACTACACGAGACATATATATAATCAAGCTAAGGATGTAAGGCCTCCATGAAGTATACCTAGTGATATGAATCCTAACCAAAACATATTAATGCAATTGAGTTATTTTAGCTAATGTTGCTGATATTGGTATGGGCACAGCTGCGGTGCTTTGGCCGCACCTGCACAGTTGATAAGTTGGTAATCTACCAACTAATTGAGCCTTTATTCATGAATTATTGCCATGTTTTAATGAGATATAGAGGTACTTATTGCCTTTATTAATGAAAATGCAGGTTGTCTTGGTCAAATGTAGAATACAAAAGAATTGGACCCAAAGAGCTTAAAAAGAGTTTAAGTGCGAAGGTGATTGAAAGAGAAGAAGAATCTGCCGAGAGGTGCGGCTGCCGTGCAACCTGCACAATACAGCGTGCGGTCCACACCTCCCTTCGTATGTCACCATATCAACAACTGGAGTCACTGGTTGAAGCATATGCGTCATGCGATATAGATAACGTGTGGTGCGATTGCACGTCGTGTCGCATATCGTGTCGCACCATGCCCGAATGGCATTTTTGTCAACTTTCAAGTGATGCATCGAAAAGCTTCTAAAACCCAATTTGGTTAGTGTACCTGAATTATTGAACAAGTTTTTGAATAGTTTTCAGCATAGAGTTTTTCCCATGGAAGATAGAGAGTGTACTTGTATCTCTTCATCTTCCATACTCATAATTCACCATTTTTTTGTACTAAATTAAGCATAGATTTTGATATTGGCCTGATTATGAATGGAAATATGAATTATCCAATTGGTATTCCTTCTTATTTCCAAAGCATGAGTAGCTAATTTCCTTGTCTAGGGGATTGTGTATGATGGGTATTTGAATTTTGGTGTGGGTCTTGTTTAATTGTGCATATAATTGATAAATTGAAAAGGGTCTATTGAATTCCTCATGTTTTAATGATAAAATTGAAGGTTACAAATAAAGACTGAATCTACTTAATTATGTTCTTGCTTGAAAGAGGGGTTCATAATTCGAAAGGAATTCAATAGTGGGAATTTGAGGTTTCCACCTTAGATTGAGGCTAGAAATAGCTTAATCGATGGAAACCCTCATCTAATAGTCTAATCTAGAAATAGTATGACTTCCCCAAGCTTGAATTGGTTAGTTTGTGTTGAAACCATGGTGCTTGAGTAAACACCATACGATATATGTTTTGAAGATTGAGAGATTATAAAACATGACTAAAACTAATGCTACCTATATCGTTTGTTGATAATTTGCATAATTAAGCAAGTACCCCTAACCACCATTTGAATCCCATCAGAAACATACCCCTAGTCTCCTTTTCATTTGAATACAAATATTGTGTCTACACTGCTTTCTTGTCAAACATTGTGATATTGATAATTCCTATTCCTTGTTTTCCCCCATATTTTTACTTTTAAGTTGTTGAGCATGTACTCTCTTGGTGAATACTAATCGACGGTCTTTTTGTGAATTATCACATCCACTATCTGTGGGATCGGCCGCGACACTCGTTGAGTTATTTATTGGTTTTTCTCTGACAATCGTGTCACGACCCGATTTCTTGGTCATGATGGCACCTACAACCCCCCCCCCCCAGTAGGTGAACCAATCCTCGTAGCCCGAAATGGTCCGTAATGGGCTACTATCTAACAATCTAAGTGGAAGCACAGTTTAATAAGCTAAAGCAAGGGAACAAGATGAAGAAAATAGATAACAGGAATAATATATACAATGCGGAAGCTAAACCAAACCCAAAGACTGGTATCATAGCGTGTAGACCCTCAGCTCTGTTTTCCGAAACCATGAGTCCCTTGACAGGCCATCGTTCAGAAGAACGGTCCATCCCGAGGAGTCATAATTTCCCAGAATCAGAGGACCCCAGTTCCAGCTACAGGAATTGTGGGTCAAACAATGGGCCGTCGATCAGAAGTATGGACCGTCCTATCGAACCGTCGTTCCCAAGACCAGCGACCCTAAAATGCACAGGCAGAACCATGACTCCAGTTGACGGTCCATCGTTCAGAAAGACGGTCCGGCAACAAAGTCATAGTCCCTCAGCGCGATTTTCTGCAGATTCTTTTAAACTTTCCCAAGGGCAGTCCAGTCTTTTCCTAATTATTTTAATTCTGACCCTATGTTGTTTTGGGGGTGATTAAAGAGTTTTTAACTCTATTTCTCCCTCATTACTCCTAAATCACTCATACTTAGAAAATCTCTCAAGAACAGAACGCTCTCTCTCAAGAACAAAGCAAAAAGGGTTTTCTCCAAGTTCCTCTTAGAATCCAAAGGTTCAACCGTAGAATCTTCATTCAGGTATCTCAGATTTCACTAGTGGGTTCCTTTCACCCTTTAGGTCCCTATCACTCAGTCAAATCCCTTCAGTTCTCCATAAATGCTAAAATCCTAGGTTTCATAGACCTTAGAGAATTCTTGCTATTCTGATGTTATGGAATTATATAATTCTTAGTCCATGTTTCTTGGAGAATCAGTATAGTTCATGTACAGAATTCAGAACCCTAACTTGTTGTAATTTTCAGTACTCCATAGATTATACATGTTAGGCAGACTCAGTCAAATGATCAGATTTCAGAATTTAAATGTGATATCCTACAGCTTGGTTGTGTGCATTCTCAGATTTTATCAGTATTTTAAGCTATCCAGTGTTATAGTTGCATGCTAGCTTATATTCAGTTGGGAGTAGACTTAGTACCGAGCGTACTAGGGATCAGGGCTTAGCTGTCAGCTTAGGCTATGACCCTTAGTAGCAATCCCCAAGTCCCAGAACTACGGTGCCACCGTAGGTTTGAAAGAGTCAGTTGTCAGACTAGGTTGCATCTCCTTGTCCCTTGTGGACATCAGCAGTGGATCCAGGTCAGACTCATTTGTACCCTTGGTAAGGTATGAATGCCCTTCCATCCAGGGTAATAGGTTGGCCCTACAGTTAGCTCATCTTGGGGTATGTCGGTTAGTAGTATCTCCCACATTCAGATTCATGTGCATTGACTTTGTATTCAGTACTCATGTTCAGTATTCAGATCAGCATGTTATTTCATGATTTATACTTTGTCACTGCATTCAGTACAGCCCTCAGTTACAGTTCAGCATGTTTATTCTTTTGTTCAGTTAAATATATATATATATATATATATATATATATATATATATATATATATATATATATATATTGTTCAGTCCAGCTTGTATCCTGCATGCTCAGTACATTCAAAGTACTGACGCACACTTTTGTGCTACATCATTTCATGATGTAGGTTCAGGCACTCAACATCCAAATCGCGCCTAACTTGACCTCCGATCCATACTCAGTAGCTCAGTGGTGAGTCCACAATAGTTTGGGGACAATATACATGCCTTTATTTCAGTATTTATCTTCAGTTTTCAGTTTTGCTAGAGTTAGCTGGGGGCATGTCCCAGCAACTCCAATTCAGTTAGATGGCTTTCAGACATTGACTAGATTTAGCACTTTTAGTATTGTCATTCAGTTAGTAGTCAACCAGATTCTTATATTCAGATTTCATTTGAGTTCTTCCCGCTTTCAAATATTTAATTTATTTAGTTTTTCCGCACAGTACATATCTTTAAATTGGTTTTACTTAGATATGCCATGTCATGGGTTAGCTTGGGGTCACTCGTGACACTAAGTACCGTGTCGCATCCAGGGGGTAGCCTCGGGGAGTGACAAGAGAAGACAGCCCTAGATGGAAATTTTGTTAGCACTGTTAGCTCCGGAATATCGACTTTGGGCTAGAGGGACCTTTAGTTTGGGTCCCGAGTCTTCCAGACTCATTTTGGGCCATGGGGTTCTAATTTGGAAAGGTTGGCCAAAGGTTAGTTTTGGGTGTCGGCCCCATTTTTCATTAAATCGACCTCCATTGGGAATTTTGTCGATTCTTTTGAGTACGAAATGCCATTTTTAGTTGAGTAGCATAGTTCGTTTGCATTTGCGGATCCCCGAATATATTTCCAAGGGTCCATCCGAGATCTTTTTGGTTGGACTTATTGGTGGTTGCAATTATGGCACTAGCAACGTCATCGCCCATGCATGGCAGACTACATGCTCACTGAAGGGGCCAGCCATCCCACTCTCTCCTTGCCATCGCCTAGGTAGCTGACAGGCAGCGTGCACGTGCCCACGTGCACGGTGGCCAGCCCTCATGTGCATTGGCATGCATCCTGGCCTAGCCATGGCATGTGCGTGCGCAGCTCCTACCCGTTTGTGCTTAGGCAGCACTGGAAGCCTATTTAATTGCCTTCTTCTCTATTTTCATTTCAAACTCACCCAAGATGATTTATCTCAATTTTCTTGAGCTCCAAATTCTACGTGGACTTATTCCTAAGCGTTGGGGTGAATAATTTCTGGTCCATGGTCTATTTCTCAACTTCAATTGTAAGTCTTTTCTTCGATTAATTCCATTAATTTCCCTTTTAATTCCCTCTTTGTGAGGTGCTCGTTGTTTTGCAATTGGTGCTCATACTACACTTCTGCATCTTCCTGGTGCAGATCCTAGTGTGAGATATCACTGTTGATTGTGTGGATACTCGTGCAACTTTTGGACATCCAAAACTAGGGTCAGCTACTGATGACTTGGGCTTGATCATATCTTTGTTTTTGCAACTGTTTACTCTTTGGTTTATTCAGAGATAGTTGTATATTCTTCTTGTCACGACCCAGACTGCCATGAGTGGCACCCACCCAATACCCCCGGGTGAGCGGACAAATATCTACCCAACACTTAACCCTTCTAGCAGCTTAAAACCAATGCATAAAATAAACTAGCAATAAGATCTCAACACTATCGTAAACTACGGAAACATCCTCCCTAGAACCTAAAAGTCATTGTACCAAAACATTCTACCAAATTGTCTAGTAAATACGGGGATGCAACCCCAAAATAAGCAAGGTTTAAGCCCAAAACAAGTGGTCTACAACAAACGGGAAGAAACCAAGGTAGCTCGATCGAAGTAGCTCACCCTTGATGTATGAAAGCGCTGGGACTACAGGTGAGGTCGCGTGTCAGCCGCCAGAAGATTGCCTTTACTCACAATAATAAAGCAAGTGCACAGTCAGTGCACAAACACCATGTACTGGTAGGCTCATCAGCCAACTCCAATAAACATAATATGAACAGTAAACCATAACATAGTAAGGTACAGGAAACATGTAACAAGTCAACAAGTAACCAGATATTAAGTCCCTCCCTTAGATCATTAAACACAGGAACCAAAAATCAACCATTGACTCCACCCTAAAACAACAACATATACCCTTTTTCACAAAACTTGGACCCACTAAGGATCCCCCTAACATCACCTAAGTGTTAGACATGCAACCTCAGTCTACACTAAGACCAAACTCACATTCAAATAAAATCACCCGGCCTCTCATGGACCATATGCAGAATTTACAATTCTAGAATATAACCCGGTCCACTCATGGAACCATCAAAAGAAAATAGTAATGCAATTAAAACAACTTATACCAGGCATGGTACCCAAGCTAACCATTAGAAATTCCCGTACCAGGAAGGGTACTCGAGGCAACCGTTAGTAATTCTCGTACCAGGCGTGGTACCCGAGCCAACCATTAGTATACCCATACCTGGTGTAGTACCCAAGCCAAACGAATGTCATAACAAGTCCAATCAATCACAACCAATGAAAAAACATACTTGTAAATCCAACAAGCAAACAAAAGAAGTTCATTTCACAAGAATAATTACCGGACAACTAGACATTCACAATTAATTTCATAAACATGCAACTCATACACTACTACGAAATAGTACGTGAATACATAATGCATATTAGAAATCAATAACCATCACCTACCTTGAAATATTCCAAGATCTACTCAACTGGAGCTTTCCCATTTCCCTAAGTTCTTACCGGTTCTTGGTCTAAAACAACACACAATAACCGAAAATCAATCCTTATGGCCTACTAGTTACCCGGATTATGCAAAATTCCAAACCCCAGGCCAATCATGATCATTCCACCCTTTCCCCAGGCTTTTCCACCATTAATTGACCTATTCCTACCATTTTTCATGGATACATTTAGAGAATTAAGGTCACGTGATCATAATCAAAGGGGATCAACAACACCCAAGAACTTCTACACCCTAGAATCTGCTCTTTCCCCAGATTCTACCATCCTAGGTCATTCCAAACCTTCCCCCAAGTTCACCCCTAGCAGTTTTATAGCATAGAAAGGATAGTACGGAGATTGGGGAGTAAAATTCTTACCTTTAGGATGAAAATTGGTGGAAAGCTGATGAAAATCGCCCAAAGTTGCCTTGCCCTTCTCCCAAAATGTCTTGATGAAAAACTGACTGTTTTAGGGAATTTTATACATTAAATCCCATCACGCTCTGCTATAACAGTCCATGCTCCACTATAGTGGTTCCACCGTAGCGGAACTATCCGCTTTAGCGGTGCTGACCGATGTTGACTTTCGCTATATCGGTAATTTCTTCGCTATAGTGGAGGTCACTATAGCGATGTGTCAACCTCTATGGTGGTTGACAGGGGACAGAAAGTCATAAATTCCCCAAAATTGGTCCATTTTACAACACACTTATTTTTCTGACGTTCCGGAATAACCCCTTCACGTCAACCTCCAAATCAGGAGTTCTACTTACCCGAATTTGATTCTAAAAAGTCCCCCGGACTCCTTTATGCCTTAGCTAAACTAAGAACTATCTCAAAACAGTACATGTTACCTAATCCTTACCCGGATTGCCCTAGACCATACCTCGCTCCAAACCGGCCGAGACTAACCTAGCCCAGAATTTTCAACTCCCAAATCTGAAAGTTTTCTGACTCAAAACTTGCCATGAAAAATTTACCCGTAATGACGAAACCAATCATTACAACATATATCAATTTACCCGTCATTCATCCCCGAATGATCAAACTCGAAATTATGAAAATACAGAAATGAAAGTGTAGTACCTAAATCCTCAAACAAGTGAGGGTACTTTTCCCGCATGTCCTTCTCGGTTTCCCAAGTGGCTTCGTCAACCAGATGATGCTTCCATTGAACCTTTACTATACTGATCGCCTTTGTCCTCAATCTCCGGACATCCCGATCAAGAATCACAACTGGTTCCTCTTCATAGCGCAGATCCTTATAGAATAACACATCATCCCACTTGATGATGTAGTCCCCATTCCCATGGTATCACTTTAGCATGGATACATGGAATACCGGATAAACACCCGACAAACTGGGTGGCAGTTCTAACCTGTTAGACATTGACCCTACAATCTCAAGAACTTCGAATAGTCCGATGAACCAAGGGCTTACCTTGCCCTTCTTACCAAACTGCATAACTCCTTTCATTGGTGACACTTTAAATAGCACTTGTTCTCCAATATGGAAATCCATGTCCCTTATCTTGCAATCCGTATATTCTTTCTGCCTGCTTTGGGCCGCTAGCAACTTGGTCTAATTGACTCTTACCTTTTCTTGTGCTTCCCTTACAAAGTCCTGCCCAAAGGCTTTACATTGCCTTCCTCAAACCACCTTATAGGTGACCTACAACCCCTTCAATACAGTACTTCAAATGGTGCCATGTCCATGCTTGAGTGGTAGCTATTGTTGTATGAGAACTCACAAAATGGTAGAAACTAGTCCCAATGACCCCTGAAGTCAATCACACATGCTCTCCACATGTAATCCAATACTTGGATCGTCCTCTCCAACTGACCATCAGTCTGAGGATGGAAGGTTGTACTGAAGGTGAGTTGAGTGGCTAACTCTTCATGTAACCTACCCCAAAACTTAGAGGCAAACTGCGTACCTCTATATGAAATGATGGAAAGTGGTACCCTGTGCAATCTACCGATCTCTTTCACATAGATCTTAGCCAATTGCTGCGGATTGTAGTCCACCCTAACCGGAATAAAATGAGCTGACTTGGTCAGCCTGTTCATAATGAACCAAATAGAGTCATACTTCCCCAAGGTCTTAGGAAGACCCACCACGAAGTCCATGGCTATCCTTTCCCACTTCCACTCTGGAATGGGCATCCTCTGAAGTATTCCTGCAGGTCTTTGGTGGTCATACTTTACATGTTTGCAATTTTTACATTTGGACAAAAAATCAACTATGTCCTTTTTCATCCCGGGCCACCAGTAAAGCTGCCTCAAATCCCTGTACATCTTGGTTACACCTGGATGAATCAAATATCGCGAGCCATGAGCCTCTATCAATTTTTTTTGAATGATGTCATCAACTCGAGGAACACAAATCCTCCCTCTGAAATTCAACACCCCGCCAGCGTCCAACGTGGCATCCCCACACTCTCTAGATATTTCCTTGCTTTGAAGCCTACTCAACTGCGAATATTGTAGCTGTTTGGCCTTTATCTCCTCTATGAAGGTAGATTTGACCTCAATACTAGCCAACACTCCACCCCATTCTTAGATACCCAGGTGCATGAATTTATATTCCAAAGCCTAATCTCCTTTGCCAACGGTCGTTTGGACACCCCCAAACAAGCCAAAATGCCCATGCTGACTGTCTTTCGGCTCAATGCATCTGCCGCCACATTAGCCTTACCCACATGGTACTGAATGGTCACATCATAGTACTTTAACAACTTCATCCACCTTCTCTGCCTCAGATTCAAGTCCTTCTGAGTAAAAACATGTTGCAGACTGCAATGATCAGTGAACACCTCACATTTGACACCATAGAGATAGTGTCTTCAAATCTTGAGTGCAAACAACACCGCTGAAAACTCTAAGTCATGGATTGGGTAATTCCTCTCATGTACCTTTAACTGCCTAGAGCATAGGCTATCACATTCCTATCCTGAATCAACACAGCACCCAAACCCGAATGTAAAGAATCACAATAAATGATAAAATCCTTAACTTCCACCGATAATGAAAGGATGGGAGCCGTGGTAAGGAGTGTCTTAAGGTTTTGGAAGCTCTCCTCACATTTTTCTGACCACACAAATGGTACCTCCTTCTGAGTCAACCTTGTCAAGAGAGTAGCGATAGATGCAAAGTCATTGATAAATCTACAGCAGTAACCTGCAAGTCCCATAAAACTCCTCACCTCAGTCACAGATTTAGGTTGGGCCCAATTCTTAACTGCCTCAATCTTCTGGGGATCCACTATCACCCCTTTTTCTTAAAATACATTCCCCAAGAACGCGACTGAAGTCAACTAAAATCCACACTTGGAGAACTTCACATAAAGCTTTTGGTGCCTCAATATTTCTAACACGATACGAAGATGTTCAGCATGCTCCTCCCTACTCTTGGAGTAGATCAAAATATCGTCAATAAAAATGATGACTAACGAATCTAAATAAGATTAAACGCCCCATTCATCAAACTCATGAATTCCGCTGGCGCATTAGTCAACCCAAATGACATCACTAAGAACTCGTAATGCCCATACCGAGTCCAAAAAGCAGTCATAGGAATGTCCTCAGGCATAATCTTCAACTGATGATACCCTGACCTCAAGTTGATTTTTTAGAACACAGATTCACCCTGTATTTGTTCAAAAAAATCATCTATACGGGGTAAAGGATACTTATTCTGGATGTTCACCTTATTCAACTGCCTGTAATCTATGCACATCCGCATACTACCATCATTTTTCTTCACAAACAAGATCGGAGCACCCTAATGCGAAGCACTGGGATGGATAATCCCTTATCTAGGAGTTCCTAAAGCTGAGTCTTAAGTTTACTTAACTCTGCCAGAGCCATACGATATAGAGGAATGGAAATTGGCGAGTGCCCGGCTCCAAGTCAATACATAAATCAATATCCTTGTTCGGTGGCATACTAGGCAAATCTACCGAAAACACCACCTAAAACTCTTAAACAACTGGAACTGACTCAATAGATGGAGACTTCACAGAATCATCCCGAAGATAAGCCAAAAAGGCTAAACACCCTCTCCCCACTAGCTTTCTATCCTGAACGAACGATATTATCTTGGCCGACTTAGGCATGTACACACCTTCCTACTCTAGCCTATCCTTACCCGGAATCTCTAGAGCCACAATATTGGTGTTACAATTCAATACAACATGATAAGGGGATAACCAGGTCATGCCCAGAATAACATCAAAGTCTACCATATCCAGAATTACTAAGCCTACCCAAGTATGCAACCCCACAAAAATTATAGAACAAGTACGGTAAACAAGAGTCACAATTACAGACTCTCCAACCGAGGTGGGAACATAGATAGGGGAATGAAATATATCACAAATCAAGTCCAGACCCATAGAAAAATTCACAGACACATAAGAGTAGGTAGAACCTGGGTTAAAAAGTACCGAAGCCATCCTATCACAGACCAGAATTCTACCTTTGATCACTGCGTCTGATGCCACTACCTCAGACCTCCCTGGAAAACCATAACACTGAGCCCGGTCATCAATCCAAGCTACTTCCTTGGCTGGATGTGATACACCACTGCCCGTGCCGCCATTCCCCTTGTCTCCTCGGCCTCCCTGAAAATTACCTCGTCCACCCTGTGGGCAACCTCTATCATGGCCACCTCTACCTGCCAGGACCACAACCTTAGACTTCTATTGAGCCTGATTACCAGTCTGTCTGTGAGGGCACTCCATTTTAAATTGCCCCAAATTACCACAATGGAAACAACCACGATCAAGCAAAGGCCTGCTGGTAGACGTGTAAGAAGCTCCCTGGCCCCGAGGAGCTGAAAACTATTGATTAGCTCCCGAAAAACCACCTGTAGAAGCTGGCAAAGCTGACTGAATATGACGGGAAAAGTACACCTGTTGATTGTGGCCCCTGGAGTGCGAGCCACTAAAGTTTCCATCATTCTGGGGCCTCTTGGCTAACACTTTAGTCTGCCCAACCTGCTTGACCCCTTCTAACTTCTTAACATAATCTGTTACCTCATTAAATATCTTCCCTGTTGAAGTCATGTGCACCAATAACACCTATAAATCCGTATTCAAGCCCTTCACAAATAACCGAATTCGATCCTCCTCCGTACCTAACAACTGTGTAGCAAAATGAGACAAGGCATGAAACTTAGCCTCATAAGTAGAGACTGACATTCCACTCTGTTCTAGAGCCAGGAACTCATTCTTTTTGCGATCTGTCAAGGTACGAGGTACATACTTCTCTAGGAAGAGAGTATGAAATTGCTCCCAAGTCAGTGGAGGCAAAGAAGATGACCGACATTCCACATGAGACCTCAACCACTGCTTAGCATCACCCTGCAGCTGAAAAGTGGCAAACTCAACCCTATGTTGTTGCACAATGGCCAGCTTGTGCAGCCTCTCATAACAGTCCAATATGAACTCATAAGCATCTCCCTTTTCAGTATCCAAAAACGTAGGAGGTTTCAACTTAAGGAACTTGGCAATATCTCATGCTTATTCCCTGTCATGACCGAACCAAGCATTGGTTTGAAGAAGTCATTTGTGCCCGACGCTGCATCCATTATAAGAGCTGTAATAGCCATTGGATGAGTACCCAGAACCTGATCTGTAGTACTCGTGGGGTTGGCTCCAGCACCAACCAGCCCACTCATGAAGGACCACACTTGCTGAAATGCTTCGGGTGTGATAGGGGGAAGGGCTACACCTCTAGTCGGTGCTGCCTCTGCCTGCTCTACATCCTCCTTAATGGCAACCTCAACCTCCTCTTCAGCCTGATCCTGGGGTGGGGGAGGGGTCGCCTCACGTGCTCCTACAGCCACTTGAGCTCCACCCCTAGGGTGTCGCTCTACCTTGTCCCCTACCCCTGCCACTTCTTCTTCCTCTGATAGCTGGGCCCACTTCTGGGACCGCTGCTCTTGCTCCGTTGTTCCTTGTATTAACCATCTGCGGACAGAAGAGTGAACGGGGTCAGATATCGATTTGTTTCACCAGATACCAATTGGATTCAAGTTATAGCACAAAGGAAGAAAGAAGAGATAGGCTCCTAAAGTCCTATAGCCTCTCAAAGAAAAATACGGACATCTCTGCACCATTTTTTAAGCCTCTACTAGACATGTTTTGGTACGACGAGCTGATGAAAATCACCCAAAGTTGCCTTGCCCTTCTTCCCAAAAGTTCTTGATGAAAAACTGACTGTTTTGGGTAAGTTTCTACATTAAATCCCATCATACTCTACTATAGTAGTCCACGCTCTGCTATAGTGGTTCCGCCATAGCAGTACTATACGCTATAGTAGTGCTGACCGACATTGACTTCCACTATAGCGATAATTTCTCCGCTATAGCGAAGGTTGTTACAGCAATGTATCAACTGCTATGGCAGTTTACACGGAAAATAAAGTCATAAAATCCCCCAAATTGGTTGATTTTATAACACACTTATTTTCCTGACGTTCCAGAATAACTCCTTCACGTCAACCTTGATACCGGGAGTTCTACTTACCCGAATTCAATTCCAAAAAGTCCCCCAGACTCCTTTATGTCTTAGCTAAACAGAAAACTATCTTAAAACATTATACATTACCCAATCCTTACCCAGATTGCCCTAGACCATACCTCGTTCCAAAATCGGCTGAGACTAGCCTACCCTAGAATTTTCAACTCCCAAATCTAGAAATTTTCTGACTTGAAACATGGCACAAAAAGCTTACCCGTAATGATGAACCCGATCATTACACTTCTTTTTCACCTTTTATTTCTTTGTATATATTTAGTAGTGGCTCCTCTACTTTCGATATCAGGTTGTGGGATGATGTAGTTTCGTTGGTTGTATATTCGGGTTGCTTTTCTTTCGTGTTTCTTTCTTTATCTGCTTTCACTTTCTTTTTTTGCTTGTTCATGCTTGCTTAAGTAGTATCTCATTACTAACCATTCTGGGATATAGGGGTTGGTTCACCTACATGGGGTTTGTAGGTTCCATCATTAACTGAGAAATTAGGTCATGATAGCTTGTTATCAGAGCCTTAGGTTCATCGATGTCACTGGTACAAGATCTTGTGTCTAGTAGAGTATTGCAAATTGGTATGATGATGTTCGTATCCTATCTGTAGGTGGCTACATGGCATTGTTAGGAAAGATTCCCTATTATTGGCTCCTTATCGTGCATTCTCAACTCTATTGACTTTTAAACATCGTTGTTCCATTCCTTCTCAGATGACTAGGACGAGTACGACAGCGGGTGGTGAGGAGACTTCTGTACCTGTTTCTACAGTGCTTCCTCTAGCGCCAGGATTTCAGATTGAGAGTTTACCATATTAGCTAGGGTGTTTGGGGCAAGCCCAACCTCCGATGGGATTTATGGCTACCCTAGTTCTTTATGACACCGTGGCTAGGACTCTTAGTCGTCCAGAGGGTGTGTCACAGGTAGGGGTCTTCGAGCGGTGCTTTGGTTAGGTTTTTGGTTACAGGTCTCTATCAGGGTTCTATGTCAGTTTTGGAGTATGAGGCAATATTTCACGAGGTAATTAGGTGCACTACTGAGATTGTGCCTAAAGAGTTTGAGAGGGTACATGGTTATATTGAAGGATTGATTTCACTGCTTCATTTGGCAATAGAGCACTTAGTGATGGTTAGGACTACCTTTTTTCACATAGTTTATCATGCTTGGGATATAGAAGGGTTATGTCACGAGGAATATAGAGGTGTTGGTAAGACACATTATTGCCAGGGCAGTTTTGGTGGTTCTCAGTCTTGTGGTAGGGGTTCTTTGGTAGACATAGGTTTCATTGCTTTCTGTCTAGTAAGTCAGTTCTGGTGGCTCCACAGGATTCAGAAGGTGGTTGTACAGGGCACGTTGGGCAGAGCAGACATGGTATAGGTCAGGCTTTCCAAATTTTGCCTTCTGGGTATGTAGGCTGTGGTGTCCAGTCAGGCTCAGCAAGATCTTCACGTCAAACTTCATCTGATATAGGTTACTTCTAGTGCAACGAGTTTGGGCACTTTTCTAGGGAATGCCCCATGATCATGCATTCTAGTCAGAAGAGTCAACAAGCTTTATCTCCCAGGTCTCCAGTGCCACCGGCTAAAGGTGGTTTGCAGGGTAGTAAGGGTGATCCCCAGATGGTTAGAGGTGGCATTCAGTCAGGCGGTTTAGGTGTCTATCCTGAGTTGACAGGCACCGTGCGTCAAAGCAGGACATCTCTAGGTTTCTATGGTTTTCGAGTGGTTGGCCACCTTTATAGAGTATTTCCCCGATGCAGGACAGTTGAGCCTTCAGCATCGACTAATCAGTTTAGAGATAGGCACATAAAGTTTGAGGCCCCTCTTGGTAGGACAAACGTGGAGGTTCTAGATATTATTGCTATAGGTACGATCTTTGTTATCATCACCTAGTACTGGAATTGCTTGCTTTGGAGTTCTACCATTCTCTTATATATATTCATATTTCTTCCAAACTGTTTCTTTTATGGATGTATCATTTGAGTTTGTAGTGCTTATACTTGTGAGTACTCTATAAAAGAATTCTTTTAGTAGTGGATGGGGTGTGTCAACTTTGGGAGGTGACTACTCTGTAGAAGGATTCTGGTCTTTGCTATGATTTGAGAGTTTGTTTGAGTATCTCAACTTCTAGCAGTCTAAGGTGGTTATTGCCTAGGTCATTATCTAGTGTATGATGGAATCTTTCAGTTAGTGTAGTATGGTATCAGTAGCTATGTACCAGGAACGTTGTTTTGTCTCAAGGAGCATGGTGTTGGGCAGGAAAGTGGGTATTGGATGGTTTTGCTTTTCTTAGGAGGTTAGAGTCGACCCTCTTTACTTAAGCGATTTAAGTGGTTAGCAGGTATCCGTGTTGTTTTCTCTATTTTCCTCAGTTTCCAGTCTGATTGAGGTGGTGGGCATTCCTAGGACTACCTTTGAGGGTTGTTACATCCGTTATGATTTTTCCCTGTTATGTCCTTTGGTTCCCCAGGCCTTAGCAGCATTTATGAATTGGGTGAGCCTTGTATCTTGAGAATAGTAGGCTTCAGTTTCTATAGTGTTCCTCAGTGACATAAGAGTCCACTCGAGGATTCGACAGAAGCATGATTGGTATTTAGAGTTGGGTTTCAAAGTAGTGGGCTATCAAGTTACCGCAAATGGTTAGTGAAAGGTTCTCTTCGATCGCGGCATCCTTGAGCCAGAGGTAGTAAGTATGGACAACTTAGCTTCTCTCTTAGCTTTGGAGCGGCTGTTGGCCTTGGACATACAGTCCTTGGCTAACCGTTTTCTTAGTAGTAGATGATGTAATGACCCTTCTGGTCATTCCCACATTTTTGCCTTATTTATACTGTTAGAAGTTTTCTGTATCGGCCTCAAGTCATTTATGGCTTGCTGGGACAAGTGGTTCGGTGCCTGGGCCGTTCATTAAGTCGTTATGACCATCTCATTATTTTAGAGCCTTAACTTAGGAAATCATTGATTTCGATCAATATTCTTAGCAAGCGTGCTCGGAATTGAATTGCAACAAGTTTCATTATGGAGCATGGACATTGGTCTAGTTGGACCTTTGGTCGAGGTATGGGAGTTTTTTGTTTGGATTTATCTTGCTTCCTGTGTTTTCTGGCCGGTTGAACTTTAAAGTTTGACTTTGGTCAACATTCAGAGAAGACGGTCTATCATGCTCAATTTTTGAGCATGTGTTCCTAGAGAGGTTGGGAATATTGTGATAATTTTTATTTTTGATTTTGGGTTGCCACATTTATGGGCCCGCTTTTTACACAGATTTTGACCCGGCAAAATTATTAGCATTATGGGTTCTGTTAGCTTTGTTTTGACGAGTAGAGTATTATTTTGATAGTTGGGTTGCTTTTCAGAACTTCTCGGAGCAGTTCGGGCTTGGACGATAACTTTCCAACAACTTATCATCGGATGTTGGGTAGGTTACGACTTACCTACATTAGACTTTGCGTATTTAGAGCATAATTGTTTTATCTAGCGTCCTTGGGTTAGGTTTACTATGTTGGCACCCCAGACCTTGTCCATTATTTTTGTCTGTCTTACTTCCTACGCTGGCTTTACTATTTGAACTAGTTTTGTAGTATTACCCTTGCGGCCCTGTGTGGCCTTTGTAGATGTCTTTGGATAATAGATGGTGGGATGATTGGGGAATGTTTATGCATCCCGAACATCAGAATATGATATCGAGCTGGTTATCTATGTTGTAGAGTAGTTTGATCCCGTGCAGGGATAATAGGTTGATTATGAGATGTTGAGATATTGTTTGTGTTTGGGCATATCATTATCATACAAAGCGTTTTCTGTATTTATTTACTACTACAAGGCTGCGAGCCTACTTATCACCGGTTTTCTAAACCTTACATGGCCCTGAGGGCCCGTTTTTAGTTTAAATGGTTCTGAATGGATTTTGAAACTGGTTTTAATGATCTTCTTGGAGTAAAAGAGAATAAATGATGATTTTATCACTGGGTTTTCACACTGATACTAGAATCGGCTGAGTCGTAGTGCTAGACTATATTCTAATACTGATTTTGAGAAGATACTAAACTCGGCCAAGATGAGCGCTAGACTTGTGTTTACTATGGATTTAGACTCGGATATACTCTGGGCACCCTAATTGGGATTTTGAAATTTACTAATTTAGACTCGGATATACTCCGGGCACTTATATTGGGATTTTAAGATTTTGTATGTGGTTGCGTAGACCTCCATAGACCTTGTCGATCCAGACCAGGGGCTGCGAGCTGGGCATGCCGGAGAAGGGGCATATAGTGTAGTAGAGGTATACGGGGGACTGCTTCAATGGATCTTACCTACTGAGCATGAAGGCACCGGAGGAGGTACATACAGTACTACTGGCACACCTGGTTTTATCATACCACATCATATAATTCATCATGTGTATGATTCCACCCTTGTTTGCTGTTTGTTGAGTGTACGCTCCAGTAGTATGGGATGGCAGAGCTTTTGTTTTCACTTATATGTGTTCCTCAGGTGTATCGGCGCCCATTGGGACTGTAGGTAGTTTAGCTTACTCGCTCCTATGATAGTACTTGTTAGGTTTCCTTCCCGATCATCAGTAGATTAGCTTACTCTCTCCTATTATAGTTACTAGTTAGTTTGCTTTCAGATCATCCTTACCTTTTGAATTGTATTATTAGCATGATTATGTTAGTTGCTTTTCCTTCTTTCTCTTTCATTTGAGGTTACCGGTATACCTCCATGTTCTTAAACTCTTTGTATACATTGTTGTTGCAAGGATCCAGGTGCGCTCTCTACTCTTTCACTTGTGTTTTGTGATGTACCTTCTGTGGCTAGCATTTTATGCTTGTATTCTCCTTGTTTTCTAACTGTTGCTAGTTTCCGTGTGCTTTCCTCTGTTTGTTTCTTTGACTACTTCTTTTCTATCTTCTATATACTGCTTTAATATCTTATATATGCTCATTCAGCATATTATGCCTACTGGGTGCCCGTTGATTTGCAATTGGTTCTCATACTACACTTATGCATCTTCTTGGTGCAGATCCTAGTGTGATCTATCACCGTTGATTGCATGGATACTCATGTAGCTTTTGGACATCTGAGACTAGGGTGCGCTCCTGACGACCAGGGCTTGACCATATCTCTTCTTTTGGCACTGTTTACTCTTTGGTTTATTCAGAGACAGTTGTACATTCTTGTTTTGCACCTTCTAGCACTCTGTATATTTTTTGTAGTGGCTCCTATACTTTCGATACCAGGTCGTGGGATGGTGTATTTTCTTTATTTGTATATTCAGGTTTCTTTCCTTCTGCGTTGCTTTCTTTATCTGCTTCCCCTTAGTTTTTCTGCTTATGCATGCTTGCTTAGGTAGTAGCCTAATAACACTCAAGTGTACTCTCCTATATGTAGGTATCGGTGATCATTAGAGCAAAACACATTTATATATTCCCAACGGGAGTCGGGGTCGATCCCACAGAGAATTGGTGACTAGCCAAGTTGATTTTAAAGAAAAGACTTCACAACGAGAGTAGTTTGTTTGCAAACAATAAAAGTAAAGGAAGGGGGAATTGGGAAATCTATCACAATTCGCAATTCAAAGCAAGACAATTAAATAAAAGCGGGTGTAAACAATGAAAGAGGATGACTAGGGATGTGTGTCAAATGGGACTTGAATACGGGTTAGGGTGCTTGCTCATTCATATAAATTCTCGCTAAATGACACGAATATCATTGGTTTTAGGCATGCTTGTTAATCTCTCGATCAAACAATCATATATCTAACGGTTTTTATTTGAACACCATTGTTTAGGCAATAACCAACCAACATATTCTTGGGGAGGTCACACTATTTCTAGCTTAGACCCTTAAATGGGTGTTTCCGGCGAATTGAGCTATTTCTAGCCTCAATCTAGGTGGAATCCCAAATACCAACTAGAAATTTCACATCCCAAATTGTAAACTCTTTTCTCAAGCAAGAACACAACCAAGTAAAGAAAATCAATGTCCGCAACCATCAATTTTAGAGTCAAAATATGGTGAAATCACTAGACCCATGTCGTATTAGCAATTATAACAACAAATTAGCAACACCCATACCCATTTATCAAGCACCCATTATCAACACATCCCTAGACAAGATATTTAACTACTCATGCTAAAGGAGTATAGAACGATGCCAAATGGGTAAGTCAAATTTCCTTTCATTCACGCTAAATATTCAATATCCAAGATCAGTTTTTACAAGAATAGTGATTCCAAGAGTTAGGAAGAAGGAATTGGAGTGAAACCCTCTTCTTGTTTCTTGGATAGAAAATTTGCTCACTATTCAAAGCTATTCTATTATATTTCAAAAACTGTTCAAAACTATCTAAAAAATATTCCTGAAATGGGTTTTAGAATTTTCCCAAAATGTCACACCAAATTGGACAAAAACACCCTTCGAGAGCTGTGCGGCGTGACGTGCGATTTGCATGTCTTGAAGTGCGCATTGCATAGCTCTGTTCAATGGACTAGTGACTCAGCTAGAATTTGGAGCTCCATGCTAAGTGGGTGCGGTTCACACCAGGCAATGTGCGTGTTGCACAGCGATCGCGCCCCTTAAGCGATCCTTCAGCTAACTCTGAGCTTCATACGGTGGGAGGTGCGGACTGCACCAATGACTGTACATGTCGTACGAGGTCCGCACCCTTCGGCAGAATCTTTTTCTTGTTTGATGACTTCACACCTCAACTCCTTCTAGGATGTTTTTGGGCCAATTTCCTTGTCTTCTATCTTTGATCACAAGTACCTGCATATACATCAATAATGGTCATAAGAACCTCTAAATCTCATCAAAATATAGAAATAATTCATGGTTAAAGGCTCAATAAGTTCGTAGATTACCGACCTATCAAATCCCTAAACTTGAACTATTGCTTGTCCTCAAGAAAGATACTCACAAGGTAAGGAATGAATTATGCTCTAGAACTTAATCAAGGCACAAAAGACTACTCTATTCTAAAAACTAAGAAAAATAATAAACAAAAAGACTCAACTACAATGATCATCTCAATTTGAACCACCACATTATCAAGGCAATTGATCATTTCAAACCTTTTAAAAAGGATTTCGTTTCTCATTTAAAAATCAAGGGAATTTGTCATTCAAAACAAGACATTAAGCTTCTCAAGTCATTGGCATGGACCGTCAAAGTTTGCCTCGAGATTCACCACACAACTTGTCTCATTCATTCCTCTCAATTGAAATAGAGACTTCATGTTTCAATTCGAGTGCATAATGCCACTCACCACAAGAGAGAATACGACTCACAATCATACAATTCACAAAACAAAGGGATTATAAGAGAACCAAGAAGACTCTCACTCTCTGAAGAAAGTTCAAGTGCACACATGTCGAACCATAGGCTTTCCCTTCATGTAAATCGGCATTAATGTAGGGTGGCCAAGCTCAGAATCACAAAGGACTTGCGAGTTACGATGTTGTCTAGGGATAAAGTGAGGATTGTATTTTGCTCAAATGACTAAACCTCCCTAACGCTCTTTTTTGTTACTTTGAACACCGCTCACATTTTTGAACTTTGACTTCACCTTATTTCTCCCTCACACAACCCAAGCTTTTCCCTTTCAATTTTTTTTGTCATTCAACCTCCTTGTAACACCTTCATTTGGTAGCATCCATTCTTCTCTTTTAATTTTTCCCGTTAGGATTTTTGGAGCAATTTTCAATTCAACATATGGTGCTACCTTGCACTAGAAGTGCATTTCTTTTCTTCTCTACATTAATCACATACACCCCCAATCATAGGCATTTGCCTATGTTGTCTTTTTATTTTCCCCCAAACTTATGCTTTTAGCCTATGTTTTACTTTCAAGCAATTAGGGAGGACGGGTGCCAAGATAGAGGTTCAAAAAAGGTTAAGGTGTTAAACAAGGTTCCAAAGAACGGTCACAAGCTCAAAGGGGTTCACTAGGATTGATGTTGAGGGAAGTTGTTTGGGTGAAGTGGCTATCAAAAACGGCCTAAGATCCCTTTCCAAGCTCGGTCACACCTAGAATTTTGCCTTGAATCACATTCGGGGCAAGTTCTAGACGATACATATGCACAAGAATAAAGGTAACGCCTCACCACATAAGGCATCATGCTACAAGACTTCTTTCATTAGTCTCAAGATCAATTGGGACAAATGACTTTTGACAAGCTATTTTGAGTTCATTACACCCTCGTTTGTGAATCGATCAATCCAAAACGAGAGTGTGCAAGTCATGACAAGAGAATCCTTTCCTCAAAATTTCATTTTCCCTCTTTCCTTTCCTTTTTCAAAAATGTCTTACCAAGAATTTTTTTTCGGTGGGTCTATTTCGAGACAAGGACATTACAGACTCAAATTAAACTAAAACTTGGCATTTTCCCTTAAAAAAGTCTCCTGTCAATCTATCATAGGGAAACACCAATCCGATTCGATAAAAAAACAAAAGAAGAAAAAGAAAATGAAAATAAAGAAAACATTTGCTCCTTGGGAAAGAACCGTGGTATTAAGAAAACCCTCGGAGTTTATTGCTACACTACTATTAACAAGGTGATAACCAAATTTGCACGCTCATGAATTATTTGAAAAACAAGCCTCGGAATAGGCCCTTAGCTCATTTGCAAAGCACGGGTAGTGAAATAATGGGCGTGCAAGACTAACCCGGCAACACAATTAAAATTAAAATAAAGCCCAGCGAGGGCACAATTAAGCTTCCAAAACGAAATAAAAACAACATAAAAAGGCCCAGCAAGGGCAATATCACAATCATCCAATCATGCCCGACATGGGCCAAATCAAATCTAGCAAGGGAACTAAAAATGTCAACAAGGCCTGACAAGGGCAGTAAAATATCTCAAGCCCAACACGGGCAACCAACAACAAAATCAAATAGCTCCACCAACCCCATAAAAAGAAAGCATTTCCCTCAATGCTTTAAGATTAAATAAAGAGAGAAGGGGTGAAATTCCCTGGAGGACTATGCCTTATCATCATCAGCTGCTGCCTCATCATCATCAGCTGCTGTCTCATCATCTGCAGCATCTCTACTAGGACTCGCGCCACCCTTTCAGGAGTGCACAGAAACTGTGGAATCTCTGAGGACCCACTGGAACTCTGGGTTCTGATCATCATCCAGCTCCACATCCTCATCATCTGCGAGAGATGAAAGCAAGTCATTCATGGGTCTATGAGTGTTACGGGGTGGAGGTAAGTTGCTCAAATCTGCCTCATCAACTGGCTGCTTCCCTTTGCCTTCGTCAACATCCTTCTTGAGTGTTCTGATGGACACTTCAATGATATTCACTCTATATCAATGCGTGGAAATGCTATCCACAACTCCCTTGATAGCGTTCTTAACAGCCCTATCAATCAACCCTGGCAGATCATTTGCTAAATCTCTCAATTGCCTCTCATGGTTATATGTTTTATCAACCATATCTTGGAGGCCACTTTTGGTCAATGGCCCTCTAGGTGCAGTGGTTGTGGGGGTGTGTTCTTCTGAAGCGTCCTTAGAAGGAGAGGAAGCATTTGCTTCAGCATCTGAGTCATCAACCTCAACTTCCACCGATGACTCTACCCTACGCCTTTTTGAAATGGGGGGCATCCCTATCAGTTTTCTTATCAAGATCCAGCACACCAGTGGCGGGAGTAGGAGTGTCACAGCTGAAATAAAAATGTTGTTATTTGCACAAAGTTTACTAATGAGCACAGGAAAAAGGAATGCATCACCACCCCTATGATCCTTTCTCTTGATCACCAAGGCAATAATCTCACCGAAGTTGATATGGTCCCCTACCATGAATGAGGCTACCAGGATGGCCCCATCATGGGTGACCTTTTGGTAATTCTGAGAAGGTAAGAAGCGGGTGCAAACAAAATCATACCAAAGGCGAGCCTCAAAGTGCAAGGACCGTCGTGGTATATCACCTCATACAGTGGCCCAGAGAGGTGTGTTAGGAGCAGCCCACTAAAGAGGTTTGTGTTTTACAGTCAGCTTGGACATGAGTTCAGGTGCTGGTTCAATTGGGGTGTTCCAATAGACATCATTAATTGCAGTTGGAGTTATTCGGACTTCTTTTCCTTGAACAATGACTGAATCCTACTCGGGAAAAGTTTCCAACCCACCTTTATAGCCCTTATCATCTTGTGTGGCTTTGTACGAGGCAAAGAACTTATGGACTATCTCCTTGTAATAGTTTCCAGGCACCTCCTGAAATGGTTACCACTGTCGGTTGGTAAATTGTTCGGGTATGTTGTGCAGGTTATCCCCCACTGCATTTAGATTAAAGCTCTACTCCGTGTTGAAGGACCTATCTTTGTCATAATCATAATCGACCCTCATACCTTCCACTCTGCACCAAATTCTCTCTTCCACTGAAACATGGGCACTAGAAGATGTTGGGGTCTTATTCTAGCCCTTTGAGGTTGGAGTGGAGAAGAAATAGTTGTAGGCTTTCGTGAACCTCGCCTGGCATTGCCCCTACAAGAAGACATGTTCTGCACATGGAGATTGTGAGTCCAAAAACAAAAGCAAAAATCTTTCGGTGTTTTAAATTTATGAGAAATAAAAAGATCAAAAAGAATTTAAAAAACTAAAAGGACGGAATGCAAAGAAGTAGAAAAACAAAGTAGGTGACTACTGCTTCATGCGGACCATGCGCGAACTGCACCAGACAGAGTGTGTGTCGTATAAGCTAACAGAAACCTACAGGTATTTATGCAGTTTAGGTGCGAAGTTGGTGCGGACCGCACCAACCAAAGTGCGCGTCGCACCATACTTCGCCCCTCAAAACAGTGAACTGGCAGCATTATTTAATAGGGTGTGGTGCCTTGTGCATTTCGCACCTTAAGATCTATGTGTCACATGCGAAACGCACAAGGAAACAATTTGGAATTTTAGGTTCCTTGTGTTCTTATGAATTACACATGTGATTTGTAGAGCAAGATTTGCCTTACGCACTTGGCAGCACGCAATAAACCAATCAGTTAAACAAAGGGGCAATACATAATATGACAACAAATTCATCTGGGTATTCAGATTTCTTCAGAATTCATTATCATCAAACAAAATAAAAGAAGAGCTTAACGAATTCCCTTAAGAAGGACGTTACCCCGTCTATCATTTGGAACATCAAGCATTCAATAGCAATAATTAGGCTCAAGAGTTCCACAACAATTTCTACCTCCCCGCACAAGATCATACACCCAACAAAATTGTTCAACAAGGATCATGGGTATACGAATAGTAGAAAATTTCTGCCCCAATCATCAATTTCAACCAAACCTCATGAAAAATGATGATTTGCCTTAAGAATGACATCACCCAATCTAGCATAGGGCCAAATCATGCATCAATCACAAGTAGGTTACTCAGACTTCACCCTAAACACAGATTTCAAGGCTAAAAACTACTACAATCGACAAGCATAATCACAATTTAAAATTCTACCAAGTTAAAACTAAGAAAAATCTACAATACAATCCAAAATTGGGGACCCAAAAATTTAAGATATCACCCAAAATCAACATGGCAATTTTAACAAGCATGCTTCGCAATATGAGTTCCCAATCAACATAAAAACATGTATTTAACGTTGGAAAACTTACCACAAGTGAATATTAAGTGAAGAGAAGCAAAAATTTAAGCTTTTGATTGTGCAACAATGGTGACCATGATTTTTAATCGGAGAACCAGGACAGCGATGGTTGGGTGGAGCGGCGATGGAGTGTGGGTGAGAAGAGGAGAGGATTTTTCGAGAAGTTTAAGAGATTTGTAGAGGATTTTGAGAGAGAATTTGGAGAGTTAAGGGAGAATTATGGGAGAAAGGGTTGAAGGTGGCGGATATAAAAGGGAAAAAGAGAAGAAAAATTAGCCGAGTCTGTCTCCGGGTCAGGTCGGTCAATCGGTAGGTAAATTAAAAATTCAAAACTAACCTTGGTGCGCCATGATATGCGATTCACACAAGCCTTAGTACGGTTTGCATGATAATTCACACCAGCTGGAAATTTGCCCAAACTTTTCCGAAGCATATGTTTCGTCATGCGATAGAAGTGCGACACGCACTTGGGCATGTGCGAACCGCACAACCCAGCACACATCTCCTCCCATTTCATTTTTTCTTCCCAGGCTTCTATTTTTGTATGCGATGCGCACAATGGCTTGTGCGATCCGCACGGTCCTCCGCACGTCTCTTTTTTGCCCTATTTTTCCACTTGTTTATTTTCTTCTCCATACATTCAAAAAACAAATCAATAACAACAAAAGATAACCAAAAATAAAGTAAAAACACTTGGGTTGCCTCCCAAGAAGCACTTGATTTTATATCACAGCTAGACGATAATACCTCAAACCTTAGTCCTTGTCAAATAGCATGCCAATCCGGTTGGTGTGTCCCCACCCCAGGAAGGGGAATTACTTCTTCAACGTCCTCAAAACATCATCGTGTTACCGACTTGGCAACTCTTCAAACTTGGGGGTCTTTCCCATTTCATACTCCTCAAGGGCATGATCAATCTTTCCCTTAACATCTATCACCGATAACACCCGCAATTCATCCGGAGGCTTTGTGGGTTGGCATACGTTGAATGTCACTACCTCGCTTCCAACTTGAAATTTAAGTTCACCGAGTTCAACATCCACAAGTGCTCTCCATGTGGATAAAAATGGTCGCCCCAAGATGATGGGCACCTCAACATCTACTTCACAATCCATGATCACAAAGTTCGCCAGGAGAATAAACTTGTTGACCTTCACTAATACGTCAAATAGGATCCCTACCAGACCTTTAATAGACCGATCATCCATAAGTAGACGCATGGATGTAGGTTTAGGCATACCCAATCCTAACTTCTTGAAGATCACTAGAGGCATCAAGTTGATGCTTGCCCCTAAGTCACACAAGGCCTTACGAAACACAAACAACCCAATAGTACATGGTATGGTGAATGCACCTGGGTCATCCATCTTTGTACCAACATTACTGGTCATCACAGCACTACAACTGTGTGATATCTCAATGGTGCCCATATCAACAATCTTCTTCTTCTTGAGAAACTCTTTCATGAACTTGGTATACCCTGGCATTTGCATTAAGGCTCCAACCAAAGGAATGTTTATCGAAAGCTTGCTGAACATGTCAACAAACTTATTGAATTTGTGCTCTTTCTTCTTCTTATTTTTCCTTTGAGGGTATGAAGGAGGTCCCTTGGGTAGTGTAGTCGACACACTTGGCACAATAGGAGGGTCCTCCTTAATATCAACAGCCAATTAGAGAGGAGAGTTAGCCTCATCCCTCTCATCATCAATATCAATATTTACCGGGATGTTGGGTGCACCAAGCTTCACCACAACTTCTGGTTTTACAACATCTTTGTCACGCGCAGCCTCTTCTTCATTTTCACATAGCTCTACAATGGGGTCAACACTATGCTTCTTCACTACAACAGTCAGTTTCTCTGCAACATCCACAATGGGTTTTTCCACTACACCACTCGTTCTTCCACTTCTAGTGACAATAGCCATAACATGAGCTTTATTTTTTGGATTGGCTGTGGTGTCACTAGGGAGTGTTCCATTCATTCTCAGATTCATTTGAGTGGATAGATGGTTCATTTGAGCTTCAATATTCTTGATTGAGGCTGAATGAGAGCTGACGGTTTGATAAAGTGTTGAAACTTTTCTTTTAAGCTCACTAACCCTGGTATTTGTAGTTTCTACCTTCTTCAATACCAAGGACAACATGTCATCAATCTTTGAGTGCCTGAGATTGCTTGTGGTAGGTGGATATAAAGAATCTGATTTGTTTAGAGGTATGTAAGGATTGGAGCTCCGATGATTGTATCTATCACCCTCTTTGTCACGATCCCTCCAATTTCCATCTTGTTCCTTGTCTTTATTCCAACCTTGATTCTCATTCCTCGAGCAATAATACCCAGGATGAGAACTCACCGACAAATAGCAAAGTTTACCATCCATAATGGTCATAAGCTCATCATCACTAGCCTTGATCTTTGGTGTACTCACAGCATTTATGGTCTTAGCACTTTTGGCCCCCATTATAAGCTTGGCTAGCAAGTCTATTTGCGTCATCATTTTTTCCATGATCTCATCCCTCTCTTCATCCTTTCTCCACATCTCATTTGTTAAGATAGATGTGGTCACTCCTGAGGTAGGAACATTCGCCTCCCTTGTGTTCCAAGCTTGGTTAGTCTTGGTCATTCTCTCTAGAAGGGTAGAGGCAAGAGTAAATTGTAGATCCATGAAGGTACCACCTCCAAGATTGTTGGCCACAGACTTATTCATCGATTTCAAGGATCTAATGAAGCTTTGTAGCAAGAAATTTTCCGGCAATCCATGTTTAGGACACAACACGAGCTTCTTGATAAATCTCAACAATGCCTCGTGCAAAGACTCATCGGGAAGTTGGCGGTAGTTGATAATTTCATCCCTCAACTGCATCAGGGAGGGAAAATCTAGTAGTGAAAGCATTTACCAACTCAACCCAAGAGGTGATTGACCCATCCGACAATTCCTCCAACCATGTCGCGGCTTCCCCCGTTAGAGAGAAGGGGAATAGGCGAAGTCAGACAGATTCTTGGGGTATGTTTTGGAAGATGAATGGTTGGCATATCTCCACAAAGTTGCAGATGTTCCTATTTGCATCTTCATGAGCTGCTCCTCTAAATATCCCCTTTATTTGTATTAGATGGAGCATTGTGCTAGTGACGTAGAATACCACATTTCCAACCGTGGGGGGTAGGCAGATTGCACCTACTCCCACTTGAATTGTGAGTTCATTAGCCTTGTTCATAAACCCGTCATAACTTCCATTGATACTTTTGTTGTCGCCCACTTCACTCATAGGCTACCTACGTAACACATTTATATATTCCCGACATGAGTCGGGGTCCATCCCACAAAGAATTGGTGACTAGCCAAGTCGATTGTAAAGAAAAGACTTCACAACGAGAGTAGTTTTTTTGCAAACAATAAAAGTAAATGAAGGGGAATTGAGAAATTTGTCACAATTCGCAATTCAAAGAAAGACAATGAAATAAAAGCGGGTGTAAACAATGAGAGAGGACGACTAGGGATGTGTGTCAAATGGAACTCAAATTCGAGTTAGGGTGCTTCCTCATTCATATAAATTCTTGCTAAACGACATGGATAGCATTGGTTTTAGGCATGCTTGTTAATCTCTTGATCAAACAATCTTATATCCAACAGTTTTTATTTAAACACCATTGTTTAGGCAATAACCAACCAATATATGCTTGGGAGGTCACATTTTCTAGCTTAAACCCTTAAATGGGTGTTTGCGATGAATTGAGTTATTTCTAGCCTCAATCTAGGTAGAATCCACAGTACCCACTAGCAATTTCACATCCGAAATTGTAAACTCCTTTCTCAAGCAAGAACACAACCAAGTAAAGTAAATCAATGTTTGGAACCATCAATTTTAGAGTTAAAATGTGGTGATATCACTAGACTCATGTCATATTAGCAACTATAAACACAAATTAGCAACACCCATACCCATTTATCAAGCATCCATTATCAACACATCCCTAGACTAGAGATTTAGCTACTCATGCTAAAGGAATAAAAAATAATACCAAATGGGTAAGTCAAATTCCCTTTCATTCAAGATAAATATTCAATATCCAAGATCAGTTTTTCAAGAATGGTGATTCCAAGAGTTAGGAAGAAGGAATTAGAGTGAAACCCTCTTCTTCTTTCTTGAAGAAAAAACTTGCTCACTACTCAAAGCTATTCTATTTCAAAAACTGTTCAAAACTATCTAAAAAATATTCCTGAAATGGGTTTTAGAATTTTCCTAAAACAACACACCAAATTGGACAAAAATACCCTTCAGGAGCTGTGCGGCGCGACGTGCAGTTTGCATGTATTGAAGTGCGCATCGCACAGCTCAAATTGGTGGACCAGTGACTCAGCTAGACTTTAGATCTCCATGCAAAGTGGGGTGTAGTTCGCACTAGGCAATGTGCACGCTGCATAATGACTGCACCCCTTAACAGATCCTTCAGCTAACTCTGAGCTTTATACGGTGGCAGGTGTAAGCTTCACCAATGATTGTGCTTGTCGCACGAGGTTTGCACCCTTCGGGAGAATCTTTATCTTGTTTGATCACTTCATACTTCAACTCCTTTTAGGCTCTTTTTGGGTCCATTTCCTTATTTTTTGTTTTTGATCACAAGTACCTGCATATACATCAATAAAGGTCATAAGAACCTCTTAATCTCATCAAAACATAGCAATAATTCATGGTTAAAGGCTCAATAAGTTGGTAGATTACTGACTTATCATATCCCATTACTAACCATTCTGGGCTACAGGGGTTGGTTCGCCTACAAGGGGTTGTAGGTGTCATCATGACCTGGGAAATTAGGTAGTGACAATTCCTTCGGTAGCACTATTGTTATCGCTTATTTTTTCCTTTCCTCTGTTGTTTGGACTTGGAGGAGGAGGAGGAGTCCCTTTTTATCTCGTATGGTATGCCAGAGTGCACCAATCAACCATAGGGGATGAGAAAAAAATATAACAAAATCAAGAGAAAGTCAACTTAGTGGAATGACACATAATGTGAGAATAAACACGTTGGTGAAAATAAACGCCTAAATACAAGGAGGCTCATTAAGCCAGAGGTGGGCCTAAGATGATAAATCTGTGATTCATGATAAATTAATCCAAGACAACATTTGATATTAATTGAAATTTAGAGTTAGATCAGAATCAAAGCAAACTGTTGTAATGAATTAAGAGTTGAAAGTACTACAACTTTTGCAAATGAAAAAGCATGAAAAAAAAGCACTAGGGGAAAACGGAATAACAAAGGATGACCCTAAAAATCTTCAAATGCCTTCATGATTTTGATTTATGGAGCCTGGAACACCTTGCACCATCATCTGTGGGTTAACGTCAAAGTGATGATTCAGCAGATCACATGCCCAATATTCTCTTCCATATCTTCAAGTCCATGGCGTACTTTCTTGCTAAAGCCCACATTCACAACATCCTGTAGAAGCCACACATAATACTCTGGAGTGCAATAGGTCTACTCATTACACACATTTATAATCAACCATCCATCCCATTGTTAAAGTATCTCATTGGCCCTAGAAATCTTATGGCTTGGACCAAACTCAGACTCGGATTTACCCATATGTGGCTGCAGTGGTAAGACTTAGGTTCGCCCAAACTGTCAAAGTACTCGGATGGGAGCATATGGTTGAAGACCCTTTAGGCTAATGAACTCAATGTAGTAGAGCTCACGACCTCTTATGACAGTAGCGCGGGCGGACAACCATGAATTTTTCCATTGAATCTGATGTCCTGAGAGTGTCTTGATGTATGCAAACCTGTCTTCAGTTCCCACAGGAGCCCTGTACCTAACCATATTTTGGGCACGAGTGTCAATTCTATTTCCACCACTACAAGAATATTTATCATATTGGGGTGATTGTATAAATGTTCCACAGCCTACAAATGAAGTAGGAGGTTGCACCCAAAAAAAAACTCCTTCCCCTAACACACTTAGACAACGCCCTCAACATTTCATCCTAGATTATCGGCACCAAAGTGACTTCAATATAGTTGACCCCTCGAACTAGAGTCTGGACCACAGAGCTAATACACGTATTAATCTTTCCATATTCTCTAGGAAACAACAAAGTACCCAGCAAGGCGACAGTAAAAGTGTCCAAACATTTTTTCTTCCATTTTTAAGTTGGGCAAGAGAATTCCCTTTGGAATATTAAATGGACATCTTTGTGACCAAATCGTTCATACAAAAAATCCAAAGAGACCCATTCTGAATCCAGGAATGCTAATTTTGGGTTGTTTTTTAACCCAAGGTAGCACAAAAACTTTTTCCCAGACTGTCAGCGAGGCAGGATTATCTTCCTCTCTTGATATCACAAATTGGTAAATCCCCCTAACTCTTCACTAGTTGGTGTCAGCTCAAAATCATTGAATTTGAAGACCACCCTCTCAACATCCCAAAAATTCAACAGTGCTTTGAACATATATCAGTCATGAGCAACATAAATCAGGGAGGTCAGAAAACCTAACATTTGGCAAACTTCTTTACCGTTATCCCATCTGATATCCTCCCACTATTTTCTTAACTTATGTGGCACACTCACTACCATTTGAGTGTTAGCAAAAATTGATCCACCTTCCTTCGTAATTCTGAAATAAGACAACACAAATAAAGCTTCTAAATTCCATTTTTTTATAATTTGGTTTGCATCAATTTATCATGATCAATTAGCACATAATAAGCGTGTTTGTCTTTGGGTAGAGGGAACCCTTTCGACAAGAGGGTGGTTATATTTGTGGATTAGCGCCAAGGGCCAAACCACCTACGGTTGATTCATGTATGACTTAATTGTAGGGGTGGATATGGCACTATCTTATGTTTTATAAGATTTGGGTAGTCACAGACTTGCGATTTTCTTATGCGAGAAGGCACATGGTTCTACGGTAGTAAAACTATCTGCCCCACCAAGCTTATGCCGACACTCTAAATAGGGTTTAAAGAGAAATTTGGAGAAGTGCAAAGGCACAGTATCACTTGTATAGTGTGAGAAAGTGTGAAGTTCCCAAGTGGAAAAAGTATGAATGCAATGTCAATTTATACAAAGCGATAACAAATAGCATATAAGGAAAGCGATAACACGTTGAACAGTTTAAGAAAAACTATAAGAGATTAAATAAAAATAAAAATTGACAACAATGATTAAAGAAAAAGAAAAAGATATCATGAAATGCACAAAAATAGACAAACAAACAAAATATCAAAGAAAATAACACACACTATGTAAAGGGAGTAAGGAAAGGGATGAAAATAAAATAGTCACTTATGGAAACAGTAAAAAGGAAAAAGATTAAATATGGGCAAGCACATAAATTTTAAAGAAGCAAATTAAAATATGCTAAACATGGAACTAACTATATTTTTTAAGAAAACAGATAAAGGGAAAAAGGGAAAGAGGATTTAGCATGGAAACAAAATAATCATTTATGAAAATAAATAAATAAATAAAAAGGAAAAGATTTAAACATGGAAAAAATCCTAATTTTATTTTAAGAAGAAAATCAAAAAATACTAACATGGGACTAAATATATTTTTAAGGAAACAGATAAAGGAAAAAAGAAAAAAGAATTTAGCATGGAAAGAAAAAATCACTAATGAAAACAAATAAATAAATAAAAAGGAAAAGATATAAACATGGAAAAATACCTAATTTTATTTGAAGAAACAAATCAAAAAAATTCTAAACATGGGACTAAATGTATTATTTAAGGAAACAAATAAAGAAACGAAAAAAGAAGAAGGAAAGGGGTTAATCACGGAAAGAAAATAACCATCAAGTAAAATAAGATAAAACAATTAAATACTAAAGAATAACACAAACAAAAATACCAACGAAACAGGAAATCTCACATCAACACAAATTCATAATGGTTAGAACTTAAGTATTCTCATCAGAGTCGCCATGCTGTTGCACCTTATTTTTCTCGCGAAAGACGGGATTTGACGTGACAACTCTTTTAGAATTTAAAAGAGTGAAGAGTCGTCACCTAATGAATTAAGGTGCGTTAAGACACCATTATAATAAACTACGATTAAATTAATTTTAAAGTCTACATCACCAAAAATTGAGTAATGGTTCTAATTACCTCAAAAGGAAGGTGTTAAGCACCTTTTGAGGTCCACAAATATGAATCCCTACCGGATTATTAATACGTGGGATTAGGTGATAAACAAAGGGTCAAATAGATAAATACAAGTAAAACTTTATCTTAAAAGGAGTGGCTAAAATTAATGTCAATTTAATTGTTAATAATGTCTAGGTAAATAGAATTAAGAGGTAGGAATTTCTCCAACTAACTCCACTACTTCGTATATGCAAAATTATTATCGAATAAGGAAAACTACAAATAAATAGAATGAAAGAATCGAATAAGGGAGAAGACAAAATTGACATTATAATATAAGAAAAGACCTAAATACTATGTGATTTACAGTTAACTAATACTACCCCAAGCACAATGTAACACAAAAGTGAGCAAATAAAACTGAAGAGTCTATACGTTAGGGAGTAATCGCTCAACCTCTGTGAAGTCTTAATAAAGACCTCTTAGTCAAAGTGCAATTACTATCGAGCTATAAGTGTATCATATAGATCATTCCTACGAGAAAAGCAAATTGTGGGAGGTTTTTTTAACCTAACAGGATCATCCTATGCAACTAAATTAATACTTCACAATCCAATTGAGGATTACTCATATTAATCAGCAAGCACAGACTATCATCTCCAACTACCCGTCTAAGTTGATAATTAATGATATTATTAAACCTAAGAGTGCACTAAAAATTTGAAAAAGACTAAAGTATCTTAATATGCCTACCCATCCCAATTTAATGTCCAAGAGGCATTGGACTTTCTATTTAGGATATGTGTCTAAAATAATAAAGCCTAGATTGCTTAATAAGATCGGGATTTAACGCCAAAAAAAAAAGTAAGACTTTAAAGCAAGTAGCACATACAGGTCTCAAATAAGCCTCGGAATTAGTTAAAACAATTAGGTGATTTAAAACAACACTTTGCACAATCAATATTTTGACATGATTAAGGACCTATGAGCATGATTTCTAACGGTTGAGAACTGATTTAAGATGCTGAAATGGTGAATTAATTGAAACCTACAGGCATGCTTTCTATTGCTAAAAACTGATCAATATGCAGAAATATCCAATTAACTATACCCTATAGACACAATATCTAACTGGTTAGAGGCTAATTGGCATGCAGAAAAAATATTTTTAATTAAATCTTATTAGCATGATATCTATCTGATCAAATTGATTAACACATTGAGATCAATTTAAAATTCTATAGATATGGTATCTAATTATATGATATGCTGGGAATATTTTGAATTCTTAATAACGTGATACCTAACTGATTAAGAGTTGATTAGCATACATAAATTAATTTAAAGTCCTAATAATATGGTATTTGGGCGTTATGGCTTGGTTGACACGCAGAGACTATTTAAAGTCCTATAAAGATGATTTCTAAGTGTTATTTGATTAAGCAGCATACTGAAAATATTTAACTAAAATGTGTTAATGAATCATCAATCAAACAATTTTCACCTAAAAGCATCATTTCTAACAATCACATAATACTCAATTGAATTTCTTAATATAAGTGAACTTCCTAGGCATGGAATCTAACAGTTAAATGCTTAAACATGATTGAAATATTTAATTCTTACCGACATAGTATTTAAAAAAATAACGACTAAGTATGGTGGCATGTCAAAAGAGGAAACTAAACAAGTAACAAAAATCCCCTCCCCCTATGAACATCCCCCTTATATCTTTTATTTTATATATCATAGAGTTTATACAAACATTATTACAGACCAAATAACAGAAAGATGAATCAACATGGTAATGAACTGGACCTAATGGTCCTTAAAATATCCCTAATCTCGGGCAACCCTGCACTACTTCCAAACCTTCTGTTAGTAAAGAAACTATCAAATATACCAAAATAAAATATAGAATCCGGAGAAACCTATGGAACCCTCTAATACTAGTCCCTGACATGGCAAGTTTTATGAGAACCTCAAGAGACCTAGGCAGTGCTCATGTCAAGGGGTATATGATGCATTAAAGGCCTTCTGTATTCAAAGAAAATCACACTAGAACAACACAAAGAAGATGCACTTGTCAAACAAATCAAAAATAATTTGACCATTGATGCATCATACTTAGGACAACACAAACGAGATAAAAGGAACATCAAGAAAGAAAATAGATACTCATAACTAAAGCAAGGTCCAAACAAATAGGGACAATTCTTGGATTTAAATCCTATAGACATGTTTTCTATAAACTTATATATTTAAGCACACATAAGTCAAGAGGGCATACCTTTTTGCTTTCGTTAAAGAATACTTAAAAGTATTACAAAAACACAGATAAACTAAAAAGGAATTTAAAATATAGAGAAATTGTCACGATCCAATTTCGCGGTCATGATGGCACCTACAACACTCCAGTAAGCGAACTAATTCCCATAACCCGAAATGGTTAGTAATGGGCTATCATCTAACACTTTATCAAAGGAACGATATAAATAAGCGGAAGCAAGGGAAATAAGCTGAAGAAAGTAGATACAGGAATATATATACATCCGCGAAAGCTAAATCAAAACCCCAAAAGCTGGTATCATAGTATAGAGCCAGAACTACATATAAGGAGTACAAAGGATCCAAAATAATATATACAGATGTCTCCGAGTAGTAACAGAATACATGATATAAAAGATAACTAAAAGCTAAGCTCCGGTCGCCAAGAGCTCACCCTCAGTCTGAAATATCTCAAAAACACCTCCTCGCACGAGTCTTCAATGAGCTAACGGTGATGGCCCACACTAGGATATGCACCAGAAAATGCAGAGTGTAGTATGAGCACAAATTGCAAAGCAACCAGTACCCAATTGGTATCATAGGCTGACTGGGTACATATAAGACAAAAGAGCAGTAATAAGCAGAATAGAAAATAACTAGTCACAGAAGGAAATGAAAAAGTACACGGAAGTTAGCACAGAAGGAATACAAGCATGAACAATACATATGGCTAGCTAAAAGAATACACATCACAGCCGAAACAAAGAAACATGTACCCAGGATCCTCACAAGACGTGCCCGGGGGATACTATTAAGAGATAGTCCAAGAATTATTTGTGGCTTACCAAGCCATGCAGGATTACAAGGGCTATAAATGTCCCAAGGACAAGTTCCCCAATCTAGATGCGGTCATCATTTGGGGTAAGAAAGTGTCCATCACACCCACCGCCATTAATGTTATATATTGGGGACACCTAATTAATCCTGCACCAGAACTCATGGATAGATTGATGGCTGACCCAAAGCCATATCAGGAGACAGCCCCCACCATTTCTTTGGGCACCCCTGTGTGGTCTACCATAGGAGGAGATATCCCAAGGAGGTCTTTGGTTTTTGAGGCGCGACTTTGGTATGATCTAGTTTGCAACCATCTTCTACCCTTTCAGAATGACCAAAAGATAACTCAAAAGGGTGCCATTATAATTGAGGCCATCATGACAGGGGGACATGTAAACTTTGTAGAGGTGGCAGCAATGGTAATACAGAGGAAATCCCATCGGGAAAATGATTCCCTCCCTTTTTCGGTCTTGATCACCAAGTTGTGTGCTAAAGCTGATGTTCCTACTCTTCTTTGTGAAAAGTTCACTCATACCATCAAGGTCATTGATCTTAACAAGAAGACAGACATAGATGCCCCAAGATTCAAGAAGCAAAAGACTGAGCAAATGAGTGATCTTGATAGTGATGAGCTTGGTTCTAGCGTTGGCGCTTCATCTCCCTCTCGGACCACTTTCGAAGCACGACCACATGCTACCACCCCTCTATGACCAAGAGTTGGCAGCATGATATGATGGATAAGACTCATAATCATGAGAAGCTACTGGCCGACTTAGTCACAAAATTGCCCAGAATGATCAATAGGGCAGTCAAGAATGCGGTGAAGGGGGTGGTAGAGATCTTGAACACATTTTGCAAGAGGGTTGATGTCATGGAGGGGGAATTCTCTAAACTTCAGAAAGATGTCGATATAGCCAAGGGCAAAGGCCCAGTAGTGCAGGAAGATTTGACGACATTACCTCCACCTCGGAAGATTCTCGGCCTCTTGGATGACTTATTTGCTGCCTATACAGATGAAGAGCTGCCTGGTAGTAAGTATCAAGAGTTGGATGATGACGAGAACCCTGATTTTCAGCAGGCTCTTCGTGATTCCACTCTTTCTGCGAACTCCCGACGGGGTGGTGCTGGCCCGAGTGGCAAGAATGTTGAAGAAGAGGCTGCTGCTGCTGATGGTGATGATGAGGATTAAGTCCTCCAGGGAGTTCCACCCATTTTCCCATTGCACTATGAGCATTGACGGCAATGCTCCTTTTATGGGGAGGGGGTGGCTTTACTTACATGCTTTTGGTGCCCATGAGTGGGCTTGAGACAATTTATTTCCCTTGTCGGGCCTAGTTGGCAGTTCTGCTTAGTTTATTTGGCCCTTGTCGGGAACATTTTGGATAATTGATTGTGATGTTATTACTATTTTTTTCTTTTTTAGATCAAGTTTTTGTTTTACTTTGAGCTTAATTGTTCCCTCACCGGGATTGATGTTTTTATTCATGGTGTGCCGAGTTGGTCTTACATGCCCCATTGTTCCACCACCCATGATGCCTACGCTTAGGCTTGTTATTGAGTGAAATTATGAGCGAAAATTTGGTTATCGCCTTGTTAATAGTTGTGTAGAAATAAACTCTGAGGTTTTTCTTAATACTACGATTCTTTCCCAAGGAGAAAAAGTTTTGATTATTTTCTTTTTCTTTTCTCTTGTTTTTGTGTGTCGAACCGGGTTGGTGTTTCCCTATGATAGATTAAGAGGTGACTTTCTTAAGGGAAAATTCCAAGTTTTAGTTTAGAATTGAGTCCATAAGTGCTTGTCTCAAAATGGGCCCACCAAAAAAAATCATGGCAATTTATTTTTCAGAATGAAAGGAAAAAGGGAAATGAATTTTTGAGAAAAAGCATTCTCCTGTCATGACTTGCACACTCTCTATTTGGCTTGATTGACTCACAAACGAGTGTGTAATGAACTCGGAATAGCTTGTCAAAAATCATTTGCCTTAATTCATTGTGGGACTAATGAATGAAGTCTTGTGGCATGATGCATTGTGTGGTGAGGTTGTACCTTGATTTTTGTGCATAAGTGTCATCTAGAACTTGCCCCAAATGTGATTCAAGGCGAAATCCTAGGTGTAACCGAGCTTGGAAGATGACCTTAGGCCCTTTTTGATAAGCCACTTCACCCAAATAACTTCCCAATGACATCAAATCCTAGTGAACCCCTTTGAGCTTGTGACCATTCTTTGGAACCTTGTCAACACCTTGACCTTTTTGGAACCTCTATCTTGGCACCCATCCTCCCTAATTACTTAAAAATGAAATATAGGCTAAAAGCCTATGTTTGGGGGGGGGGGGGGCGACAAAAGACAACATAGGCAAATGCCTAAGTTTGAGGGTGTATATGATTAAATGAGGAGAAGAAAGGAAGTGCACTTCAAGTGCAAGGTAGCACCTTAATTTCAAATTGAAAATTGCTCCAAAATATCAATCCAATCAGCAAATTGAAAAGCAAAAAAATTGATGCTACCAAGTGAAGGTGATATAAGGTGTGAATGATCATGAGTTAAAAAGGCGAAATCTTGGGTCGTGCGAGGGAGGAATACGGTGAAGTTGAAATGGAAAATGTGAGCAGTGTTCAAAATGAGAACAAAGAGCATTAGGGAGGTGTAGTCACTTGAACCAAATGATATCCTCACCTTAGACCTAGCAAATATTGTAACCCGCAAGTCTTTGGCGATTCCGATCTTGGCTACCCTACATTAGTGGCGATTTACATGAAGGGAAAGCCTATGGTTCGACGCGTATGCACTTGAACTTCCTTGAGAGAGTGAGAGTCTTATTGGTTCTCTTATAATCCCGTGTTTTGTGAATTGAATGATTGGGAGTGGGATTCTCTCTTATGGTGAGTGGCATCATGAACTCGAATTGAAGAATAAAGTCTCTATTTCAATTGAGGGGAATGAATGAGATAAGTTGTGTGTCGAATCTCAAGGCAAACCTTGACGGTCCATGCCAATGACTTGAGAAGCTTTAATGTCTTGTTTTGAATGTCAACTTCCCTTGATTTTAAATGAGAAATGATGCCCTTTTGAAAAAGATTTTGAAATGACCAATTGCCTTAAGTTTGTGGTGGTCCAAATTGAGATGAGCATAGTAGTTGAGTCCTTTGTTTGAGTCTTTTGTTTGTTTATTTTTCTTAAATTTTTAGTGTAGAGTAGTCTTTTGTGCCTTGATTGAGCCTTGGCGTAATTCATTCGTTTCCTTGTGAGTATCTTGCTTGAGGACAAGCAATAGTTCAAGTTTGGGGGTTTGATAAGTCGGTAATCTACCAACTTATTGAGCCTATATCCATGAATTATTTCTATGTTTTGAATTGATTTAGAGGTTCTTATGACCTTTCTTGATGTCTATGCAGGTACTTTTGATAGAAGATGAAGAACAAGGATATGGACCCAAAAAGAGCCAAAAAGAGCCAAAAAGGATCTAAGTGTGAAGAGTTGAGAAAAGTTGAAAAATCTGAACCAAGATGCGGTGGTTGTGCGACACGCACACGTCGAGGTGCGGTTTTCACATCCTCCGCATGAAGCTGCTAATGTTGTTGAGGATTCAACAGGGGAGTGCGGTCGCTGTGCGACGTGCACATCCTGTGGTGCGGAACGCACCACCTTCGCACGAAGCCCACAATTTTAGTTGAAGTTACTGGTTGAGTTGAAGCAAGTGTGCGACGTGCACATTGCAACGTGCAAACCACACATCGCGTCGCACACCTCCCAAAGGGCAAACTTGTCCTAATTTTAGGTGACGACTTGGGAACATATAAAAGGCCATTTTAGGCTCAATTTGTGAATACAATACTTCAGACGTGAGTCTTAGAGATAGTTTTTGCTTTGTAAACAACTTTCCACCTCCATTGAGAAGAGGGTTTCAATCCAAATCTCTTGGTTAACAATTTGTGTGCCTAATTTGATTCTAGAACTTGAGATTCAGCTATAATGGATGGGAATTTGACTTACCCAGATTGTATCTCTTCTTCTCCTACTATGAGTGGCTAAATTCTCTTGTCTAGGGGTGTATTGATGATGGGTGCTTAGCTAATGGGTGTGGGTGTTGTTAATTCATCTCTATAATTGCTTATTTGACATGGGTCTAGTAATTTCACCAAGTTTTAATCCTAAAATTGGTGGTTGCAAACATTAATTTACAATACTTAGCTATGTGATTGCTCGGGAGAGAATTTCATAGTTGTGGAAGTGAAATTGCTAGTGGGTACTTGGGAATCCATCTAGATTAGAGGCTAGAAATAGTTCTAATTGAAGGAATATCCTATTTAATGGTCCGAGCTAGAAATAGGACGACCTCCCCAAGCTAATGTTGGTTGATTGTTTATCACACTGATGATGTTCTAACCGAAATCATCGGAAATATGGATGTTGATCGAGAGATAGCATTTCACACCTATGACTAACGCTTTTCATATCTTTAGGTGAGATTAGAAGTGAATTAATGATTACCCCATACTATAGCTAATGCCCCATCGGATATGCATCCCTAGTCTTCTAAATCACTTGGTACACCCATCTTTAGTTTTATTGTTTTTTGTTGAATTGTGTTAGTAATGACAACTTTCCCAATTCCCCCCATCCTTTTACTTTTTGTTTAAGCAATTACTCTCGCTTTGAAATCAACTCATACAATCTCTAGTTGGCTAAGTCAAGTCCCTTGGGTACGACCCCGACATCCATTGGGTTTATACATTTTGTTTTGTTGCACGATCGTCGTGGCCTCCTAATTGGAGAGCACGATTTGAGCATTCATCACCCTCCACCATAACGGCGCTGGGCCCTCCAGCTGATATATAGTATTGCCAACCCCGTGAGTCTCCAACAACCCTAGATGGTGCAACATCTCTTCACAAGTAGTAATAAAGTCATGGGGGTCCTGCCCAGAAGTACCAGCAAACCTCAGAGATGCCAATCTCAAGAATCTACCCAACGTCTTCTGCTCCATCTCTGTCATAGCTGGGCGATGAACAAGAGGCTGTGCAACTAATGGGACCGGAATAACCTCGATAAACTCGGTACACCCAGGGTTGCGCTCCTGAACTCGGTGCACCCAGGGTTGCACCCTGAGCGAATGTATGTGTTGCCTCAAAAGGCTGCTCTCCAATCATAACCAACAACTATAACAGTAAGCCCCGAATATATGAAGACAAAGCTGAGGCTGAAGCAGGCACTAAAGCAGGTGGTACCTGGGTTGCCCCTGATCCACATGCTGCTCAGGAGAAAACTCTGGCTCATGATCATACTCGGGCCCTATCTCAACTCTAGCCGTTGCTGCTGCTCGGGGACGTCCTCGACCCCTACCTCTATGACCTCCCTAGCCCCTAGCTAGAGTCGGAGGCTTATTTCCACCCGACACCAATGATCTCGTACGAGCCATCTGCGGAAGAATGAACGAGAACAAGTGAGATTTCAAGAAACTCCAAGGTTACACATGATACAGAAGCAAATAAGAGAGTAATATTTCCTAATATGTCACTATAGCCTCCCGAAGATTGAGTACAACCATCTTTGCCTCGATCCGCAGGACTCTACTAGACATTGGCTCCTATACCGATGATACCGGTGAACCTAGGCTCTGATACCAAGCTGTCACAACATAATTTCTCGGTCATGATGGCACTTACAATCCCCAGTAGGCAAACCAATCCCCTTAGCCCAGAATGGTTAGTAATGGGCTACCGTTTAACACTTTTGTAGAGGAACGATATAAATAAGCAGAATCAAGGGAAATAAGATCAAGAAAGTAGATACAGGAATATATATACATCTGCGGAAGCAAAACCAAAACCTCAAAACCTGGTATCATAGTATAGAGCTAGAACTACATATAAGTAGTACAAAGGATCCAAAACAATATATACATATGTCTCCGAGTAGTAATAGAATACATGATATAAAATATAACTAAAAGCTAAGCTTCGGTCGCCAAGAGCTCACCCTCAGTCTAAAATATCTCAAAAATAGCTCCTCGCACGAGTCTCTAATGAGCTAACAACGATGGCCCATACTAGGATCTGCACCAGAAGATGCAGAGTGTAGTATGAACACCAATTACAAAGCAACCGATACCCAGTAGGTATCATAGGCCGACTGGGCACATATAAGATAAAAGAGCAGTAATAAGCATAATAGAAAACAACTAGTCACAGAAGGAAACAAAGAAGTACACGGAAGCTAGCACTGAAGGAATACAAGCAAGAACAATACATATGGCTAGCTAAAAGAATACACATCACACGCGAAAGAAAGAAAGACGTACCCAGGATCCTCACAACAACAAGTATACAAAGAAGAGTTTAGAAAATATGTGGTATACTGGTAACCTCAATGAATAGATAAGGAGAGCAAGAAAATAGTAAACATGTTCGAATACAATGAATGATAACCCAACTAAGCATGCAATCTCAAGTCAAGAAATGAACAACTGGAAGCCCAAGTTTAACCTTACCAATATCCAAAGTCATAAGAACCACAATAGGAACCAATAGAGCAAAATAGTAACAATAAGTCTACCTACAGTCTCACGGACGCCCATACACCCAAGGAACACAAACAAGTGAAGACAAACCCTCCGGTATCCTACACTACTAGAGGGTACAATCAATAAACAGTAAACAAGGGTGGAACTTCAGACAAATGAATGGTATGACATGCCATGCTAAGCCATGAGTGATAGTAGTAACGTATGTTACCCGCTTTCGGCATCCTATAAGGCCCAAAAGATGGGATCATGGAAGGTGACACTCGTATACCTCTACTATGCCGTATACCCCCCCTCCAGTACTCGCAGCACGTAGCCCCTGGTCCGGAATGGAAAGGTCCATGGAGGCCCCCGACCAACATATTAGATGCCCTGCATTGTCGAAAATCCCCAAGTAAAGCTGCCCGGAGAGTATCCAGGTCTAAATCAGGAAGTTAAATAGTCCTAGTGCACGGTCCCACCGAGTCTAGCATCACCCCAGAAGTTCTAGTAAAATAAGTCTAGCGCTCGACCCCGCCGAGTCTAGTGTAAGTGGAAATAGTGATAAAGCATTCTTTAATTCCCCCTTACCCCAAGAAGATCTATTAAGATGGTAAAACCCTCTTTCAATCATTTTTACTGAAAACGAGCCCCACGGGCCATGCAAGGTTTGGAAATTTAGCAATAGTTGGCCCGAAGCCATAGCTGTAGTAAAATCACGAAGAAAACCATTTTATATGCATAATAATGGCATTCTCAATCACAATTAATAGCCCAATGGCTCACAATCAATCTATCGGCCCTGCACATGCTTCAATCATACTATAGCAAAGATAGCCAGCTCTATAATAATAATAACAATGTCCGAGACTCACGTACATCCCCAATTTCCCATCATCTATGTTCCAGAGTCAATATAAGGCTTCACAGGACCACAAGGGTGATTATATCATCTATCGCAGGTGCTATAACCATCGGAGGACGTAAGGAATCGGACATGAATGAAGCGATAAAGGTCTATGGTACCAACTAGTAAACCCAACCCAAGGATGCCCATTGGTACAATTTTATTCTATATATGTGAAGTCTAAGGAGTTTAAAGCGTAACCTACCTCGGGACCAAATTGCAAACATGAACCATCACTCGTGTCCCTTCCCCTTTTGAACAGCCTCAGAAAGCTGCCATGCTATCAATAACATAATCTATGTGTCAAGACGAGAAGAACGACACCCATATTGCTATACGAAAAATCGAGCCAAAAATCGGGTTAGAAAATGACCCTCGAGGTCCGCACAGTGAAACAAAATATAAAATTTACAATTATGTACGCGGTGAATTTAGAAACCCATGCTCAAAATTTGAGCACAAACAAAGTTCATTTCGGGGCTCAAAACAGCCCCGAAGTACTACTAATTCATGAGAACAAAAGTGGAGAATTGCGATTTTTAAGGGCGGAAATGTACCAATTTAGAAGCAAGAATCGACCACGGACCAGAACTACAGCTACCACAAACAATCAATCTCTCCAACGCAGCTTTAATCCAAGAAAAATCAAGCTTGTAAGAGCCTCAACCATGAAGGTTTTTGAGCTTGAAGAGAAGAACAAGGCTTGAAGAAGAAGAGGCTTACCAATGATAAAGCAGCGACATTAACGATAATTCGGAGAATGAAATTTGTGAAAATTAACGGAAGTTAACAAGAGATTTTACCTATTCACGAGGCCAAGAAACACACCTGGATCAGCAAAAATTATTCCTCCGAGTTACGGGTAAGAGCAGGTGAAGATTCGAAGGAATTTGGTGTTAAAATGGTGGAGAAAACGAGTTGGGAAAATGAAAGAAAAAGCTGAAAATAAAGCTGTCAACAACTATTTAAAGTTGGCCCGCAACAAAAAAATCTGCAATTTTCTAAACTTCTACGGGGCATTCCGGGAAAATCAAAAGCCGATACTCACAAACCAATAGAGCTATTTGAGTGAAAATGACATTCGGGACTCAATGAAATCAACGAATTTACCAACGGAGATCATTTTAAGGAAAAGTGGGCCCTACGCCCAAAAGTAACTCAGAACTCAATACCCCAAAACAAGTCTGCAATTCCCGGGACTCAAAGCAAAGGTTCCCCCAACCCAAAGTTGATATTTCAGAGCTAATAGAATGGACGACATTTCCATCTGAGGCCGTCTTCTCTGAATATTGACCCAAGTCAAACTTTTGCTAAAAAACAAAAACCCAGACAAAACTAAATTGAAAGCTCCCAGAACCCGACTCAGGATCCCTCCAGTCCAAAATACATGCTCTGGAGCTAACAGAACTGTCAGAATTCAATTTCGAGCATGTTTACCAAGAATATTGACTAAAGTTAATGATATTCTAAGTTAAATCTCTAAAACTGGCAAATGGCCAAAACGACCAAACGAATGACCAGGGCACCGAACCACTGGTCCCAGCAAGTCATAAATGACTTGGCACCGCTACAGGAAAGCCCTAGCGGTACAAAGAAGGAATTAATGTAAATATGACCGGAATGATCATTACAGAAATATGCCAATGAATCGAAATATACTTCGATCGAAAAACTAACTAGTTAGCAGCAAATAAACAATGAGAGAATCTCAAAAATCAACCCTTCAAGACACAGTAGAATTAATGTTTCAAAAATCTTATGGTAGAGAAGAGCACTGAGTAAAGGTGTGAAAAAAAATGAAAGGGAAAAGCTGCTTTTATAGTGAGTAGATGTCTTTTGTAAATAAAAGAGTAAATCAGAGAATTCTCTTTCCTTAATTAATAAAGTCAAATTAAAAAGCGTAAGAAGGTCAAAAATTACCATTTAGAGCTATAGAAAGGATAAAAATATTCTACACTATAATTTAATCAATTAAAACATACCATAATTAAACAAGTACTAAGGCCCTGATTTAAAAAAAATAAAAAAAGGAAAATGAATTGGTGAAAGGCTTCCATAATTATGCAAGTACTAAGTTGTTTAAATTATTTTTTAAAAAAGAAATCAACCACATGTAATGGAAAGTTGTCAAGGGGTAAGTTGAAGTAAATTACCATAAATGATCAAGTACCAAGTTATCACATGCCAAAAGAAAAAAAAAACATATAAGAAGCAGTCCATATTCAAATCGAGAAGAAAGGGAAGAGAAATCACATAGGTCAATACTAATCGAGCCCTATAGTGGCCAAATCGAATATGTCACATGATTTCGGATTGACATACATGCCAAGAGATATGTTAACTTTCACAATCTTTCTATAAAGATCACATACTTAAATCAAATAAGATTTATCACACATAATCAAGTATTATGACAAATTCAGTTAAAGAAATGGAGGCATTTTATAGGAAATTCAGAATAAAACTCCATAAACACATTTTCACAATTAGTTCATAGCATGGAGACTTAGGGTTAATCATATTAGTTAGAATTTTCACATATATTAATCTAGAAAGGGGTAAACAACACAAGATCACAAGATTCAAGAACAAATTTGTATCCAAACTTCACTAATTTCACATCCTATAAAAGAGAAAAATGTGAGCAAGAGAACAAAAAATAGTTGAATCACTAAAGAGACCAAACCAGAAATGGATTCATGATAATCCATTAGAATATAAAGTTTTAACAGAAACCAAAGTGAGAATTGTGATTTTGAAGGCTTGTCGATCATTCGAAACTTGGCCGTACAAATCATTTATGAGCCTCACATGGGATCTTAGGGTTTCTTGGAAGACTTATGGTGGTGACTTCTCGAAATCAAATTCCGACAGTTTCGTTAGCTCCGGAATGTTGATTTTGATCTAGTTGGGCCTTTAGTCAGGGACTGGGAACTTCTAGTATGATTTTATCTAACTTTTTGAGATTTTAGGCCAGTTGGAGTTAGAATTTGACTTTGGCAAACTTTTATTGATCAAAGCATCGAATTTGAAATATGATGATTCCATCAGCTTCAGAATTTCGAGTTTGGATTAGGTAGGTGGGTGGTTCAGTCCTCGGGTGTGCTGGGCTTATTTTAGGTGTTTGGTTGGTTTTAACAAGTGTTGAATTGAGTCAACATTCCTCCGAGATGACGTCATATGGAAGTTTCATTAATTCTGTTAAGTCCGAAACATCATTTCTACTCTAGTTGCATGTTTAGTATGTGAGTATCGGGTTTCTATTGTGGCCAGAACCTCCCGAGGGAATATTTCATTTTGCTGGTTTTCTACAGCAGAGCAGTGATCAGCGCCAATGGCGCCGGGGTAGCACCAATGGCGCTAGTCTGTTTTCCCTCATTCAGCACTAGTGGTGCCAGTCTACTATCCCTCCTTCAGCACCAATGATGCGAGGTTAGCGCCAATGGCGCTAGTCTATGACCTGCAATATAAAAAGACTTCTCCTCAAAATTTCCAGCCATTTCTTCATTGTTCTCTCATTCTAAAACAAATTCCCTCTCCTAAAAGTTGCAATAAATAAGTTCCTAGCTTTAGGAATTCATAAATTAGCAGACATACTCACTTCCTCCCTTGTTTTGGTAAGTCTTTTTCCCCAATTTCTTCTCTTCCATGGCTAAACCTCCATTGATGTCCTTACTTTTAGCTTGGGGTTCTTGTTTGGTTGTAGTTGCTTGATTTTGGGTTGCTAGTTCGTCGTTGCGCATACTCTAACTCGTAGACCTTGCTCCCTCTCTTAGTAGTAAGTAATTCTCCATTTTTATTCCAGATTTTTGCAAGCTTTTGCATGATTCCCTCATCTTTTTCAGCCTTTTTTAGGCTCTTTCCTTAGTCTTTTTCCGCTTAAATTTTGAGCATGTACTCATGATGAGGTTGGGAACCTCGTGGCAAATTTTGACCCGATTTCAACCCGGCTAAACTTTTAGAAATATTGGTACTGTTAGATTCATCTTGATGAGTAGTATATTGTTTTGATAGTTTGTTCACAAATTGATGCTTCTCAAAGAAGTTTGGGCTTGGACGACGTCATTCCAGAAGCTATTCATCGGATGACAGGTAGGTTACGGTCTTCCCTACCTTAGACTTTGCATATATACGCTATAATTGTAATAATTAGTATCCTTGGGTTGGGTATTCTAGGTTGGCACCTCAGACCTTGTCCATTTCTTTAGTGTAGCGACCCTCTTGGGAGGATGCCACTTTTGAAATAAAAAAAATATATACCTATAACATTTAAAAGGGACTCCATTTAAAATATATTAATCATTTTTTTTATATAGCAGAATTAGACCCGTTCGAAAAGATTTAAAGGCATAATATTTTGACATCTAATAATTCATATAATTTCAAGTAAAGACCATATAGGAGTTTCAATTCACGATGACAGACCTTTCAAAAATAATCAAGCATGTACTTATGGAAATTCATTTTTTTCCATTTTAAACACAACTGCGGGATCATTATGTACATCATCTTTGAACTTTCAAATACTAAAAAAACACTAGTTTCTTTCATTTCGCAAATTACAAACCAAAATGTAACTTTAATACATTATAAGACCTGAGTTTACACACCTCAAAACAGCCAACACAATACCAAATTTAAGTTTACAATTTACAATACTACGATAAAATAAGCCTCCAAAATTTACATATACAAGTGCAACATATGGATCATGTACAAGTCCCAAAATTACTACAAAACATAGATGCCTATATGCAAATGTGATCTTCTAAAAGCTCCAAAAAGTCTACTTCAAGTGGCCCTCTTCAATTATTCTCCCGAGCGTCACCTACGATAGAAAACAACTATCGCTAAGTACAAGACTTAGTGGTGTATAAAGCTTGGGCTTGGAGTCATAGACTTCTCCAATTCCCTTCTAAATTATTGGAAACTCCATATAACATATAAATTAAAAACAAGTAAACAAGTATATTACAAGTATCAAAATTGACATTCAAAGCTCAAGTGTCATGACAGTTCCTAAAACTATCTCACGAGATGTCAAATAACAAATTTTGCCCAATATGTACATCATGCCATAACACAAAGCATAATCCAATATCAAGAAGGTCTGAAGCCCTGTATCAAGTAGGGCCGAGACCCAATAATCAAGAGAATCAAGAACCATATTAAAAATAGCTTTCTAGTTCGTACCTAAATGGATAGTTTTCCATAATTAAGACGAACCACAAATCCAGAGTCAAGATGGACAAAGATCTGAATCAAGAGGCATGCCAATACAACGATATAGTCACGCCACAAGAAGGACAAAGTCCTAAAAAAAATGTAGAATGATCGAGCAATCCTGACAAGTGGGCAAATTAATGAATATCTCACAATAATTCAAAATACCAATATGTCGATATAAGGTCACGAGAAAGCAAATGAACGTTTCAAGACAATAATCAAAATACTCCATCAATCAATGATAGTACAAGTTCTACCAATCAAGTATTGGCATGCCTCCTTATGAAGATCTACATGGAAGGAAATGCCGGAATCCTCTTTGTTGGAGTGAAGTTTGTGAAAAGAAGCTTATTGGTCCTGAGATTGTGAAACAAATGGAAGATAAGGTATGAATAATAAAGGATCGTCTAAAAATTGCTTCAGACAGAAAAAAGTCTTACGCTGATCTTAAGAGGCGTGAAATTGAGCACCAAGTTGGTGATAAGGTATTTTTAAAGGTTTCTCCATGGAAGAAGATTATGAGGTTTGGCCAAAAAGGAAAACTTAGCCCTCGATTTATTGGACCATATGAGGTATTTGAGAAAGTTGGCCCAGTTGCTTATAAGTTAGCTTTGCCACCTGAGTTGGACAAGATCCACAACGTCTTGCATGTTTGTATGCTTAGAAGATATCGCTCAGATCTGTCTCATGTTCTTCCTGTTCAATCCATCGAGGTTAATCCTGACTTGACATATGAAGAAGAACCTATCCAGATCTTGGTATGTGAAGTAAAGCAACTTATAAACAAGAGAATTCCCTTAGTAAAGGTACATTGGAGAAATCATGCTGGTAAAGAAGCCACATGGGAGCGAGAGGCGGACATGCGAACTCAATATCCACATTTGTTTCGGGACTAGAATCAGTTAAATTTTGGGGCAAAATTTCTTTAAGGGGGAGAGAGTTGTAACACCCCAAGATAGCTAAGCTAGCATTTGCACATCATTTGACCATTTCGTGATTAAAAAAAAGATTAGTCTCTACTTCACGCGCCCTAAACTTGAATTTTTGCGATATTTGGGAAGTTGCTTGTGTTAAAGTAAGATTGTATTTTAGGAAATTGTATCGAGGTATTTACATAATCTAATTCAACTAGATTTATCTCCAAACAAATAACAGATTATACATGAGATATTTAGCATTTTGGGCAGCCACCTTTTAATCTTGGGCAGCCACCTTTTTAAGTAATATATATCCATGTTTATGTGTAAAATAGATCACCTCCTCTCCATATTTTGGTTCCTTAAGGATGAGGAAACCCCGAAATCTCTCTCAATAATATCTCACACAAAATTATCTAGAGAAAACTTGTTCTTTCAGCAATAACTCAAGACAAAACCCCTCTTGTGGTAAGTAACCCAAACTCGGTTTTGGAACTGTCTATCTGTTAGTAGTATTAGTATATCTCTTTGTGTAGAAATCTGTTTTAAGTGAACAAATATATTTTGGAAATCTATTTCCTATATCTATAACTTTATGTTTATGTAAAAATCTGGTTTTGCTGTTATGGGGTCTAAAATGGAGACGCAACACAGGGAAGGTTCTGGCCAGTTTTTCCGATTTAGGACCCTTCTATGTACAGATTTTAGTATTTTGATCATAATGTTTTGTACGAAATATATTTTGTGATGGTTTTTAACTCCTTGCGAACCTAAGACATATACCTACAACTTTTTTGAAGACTACAAAGCTTGGTTTTACCGTTTACTTATTCAAAACGGAGTCACAATACAAGACAGTTTTACTGTTTTGGGAATTTGGTGCGATTTGCACAAACTAGGCTCACTTTTGATGTCTATATTGTTCATTTTCACCTGCTGAAATTGCTTAATATTAAATGGGTATTTTATTGTATATTCAAGGTGCTTATACTCTTGTATGAGCTAAAGGAAATTGTTTGAGGAAGTTGACGCATTTGGTGATTTGTAAATGCATATTTAGGACATGACTATGCTGGACCTTTTTTTGTATGATGAGTCAGTTTTAGGGGTTGTGTGTCTTCGTTCGAAGGTACCTTGTTTTAGTAGACTATGCTTAGTTGAAAGGATTATGGATCATGATTAAATTATTTGGCATGTGTGACTGCGGGTAGTTGAGTTCAATTGGTGTTGCTAAGGCATTCATTATGTGAAGTATTATAATGAGTTGTTCAAGGACAAACAATGGTTTAAGTGTTGGGTGGTGATCTTGGCCATATTTATACACCCAAACGTCGTGTTTTACCCAAACATTAGCTAAGTATCGAGAATAAATTATCTTGTGTATGTGTGTTTTATGATATGTTTGATGTAAATGATCAAATATACATGATTAGTAGTGTTTTAGGATCAAAGAGGCATGTGGAGAATTAAGACGATAAAGGATACGCAAAACAAGGTCGATTGGATGAGAATCAAGCAAACACGAGCTCCAGAGGGAACATGCGCCACACACCCTTGGGTTGTGCATTTTGTAACACCCCAAAACTCCCAAGCCTAGACTCAGCTCAGAAAACTAGAAAGAAATAAAATTTTTGACTTTCAGCCAATCCACGAGTCATCGAAGAGTCCACGAGTCATGGACTGGACCCGTGGAATCAGATAAGAGGCCAAGGATTTTCGCTGAGAACCACAGACTAGTTCTACGGACCGTGGAATGATCCATGAGTCGTGAACCCGGTTCGTGGAACAAGACCTGAGAGTCAATAATCAGCCCAGGATCCACGAGTGGGATCCACGAATCATGAAAGTTTCCATGAGTCATGGACTGCACTAGTAGAACCCAATTCTAGTAGCTCATATTTCCTGACCCAGGAACCACGACAGGGTTCTACGATCCATGGAAGTTTCCACGAGCCATGGAAGTTTCCACGAGTCGTGGTTTCCATCCGTGGAACCTGAGTCATAAATTTTAGCAGTTTTCTTTTAATTTTCCCAGTGGTATTCTAGACCTTTCCTACCTCTTTTAAAGCCTAATCTATGTCATTTTTCTTAGTTTAAGCCTAATTAATTAGTCAATAACTACCTAAATCACCTATTCTCCTAAAATCATCAGACACTTAGAAAGAAAAGGAGAAAAGAGGCGACAGTTTGTCTCAAGAACAAGCAGAAGGTTCCTTAAAGCTCTGCCCTAAAAATCCAAGGATTTCTCCATAGATTCTTCTCCAGGTATGTGGGATTTAATCATTGGGTTCCTTTCACCCATTGAGTCCCTAGATTCAACTTAGTTCTTCAGCTCTCCATAAATTATTCAGACATAGGGTTCTTGAATCTTAGATATTCATTGTAATTCAAATATTATCGCTTATGTGATATAAATTACATGTTTCTTGTATAATAAGCATAGTCACATGTACAGAATTTGGTATCCCTAGCTTATGTAAAATTCAGTATTCATAATTTATACTTGCTAGGCAGATAATTCAGACAATCATGCTTCAGAATTAGAATGCTATCAGTTTCAGTATATGTATGTTGCATTCTCAGAATGATTATCAGTGTTTGAGCCATCCAATATTTCAGCTTATATTTCATTGCTTATGTATTTAGTTGGGAGTAGACTTAGAACCTAGTGGACGAAAGGATGCAGGCTCACCCGCCAGTTTAAGCTGAGACCTTTTGTAGAAGTCCCTGAGTCCCACAACTATGGCGCCACCATATATTATAAAGGGGTTATCCGCTAGATTAGGCTTGACACCCTTGTCCCTCGCGAACATAAGTTTAGTGGATCCACATCATAATTGTTTTTACCCTTGGCAAGGTATGAACACCCTTCTATCCAAGGTTATAGGTTGGCCCCATAGTTAACTCAGCTTGGGTTATGTCGGTTAATAGTAGCTCCCACATTCAGACTTATATTTCATTGACCATGTACTCAATATCCATTTCAGTTATTCATTTCAACATATTATATGTTCATGTTAGTACTTGGTCACTGTCTCCAGCTAATCTTTCAGTTTATACTTCAGTATGTAAATCCATATTAAGTTTAGCACATATCTTGCATGCTCAGTGCATTCAAAATACTGACTCATACTTTTGTACTACATCATTGTATGATGTAGGTTCTGGCGCTCGGCATCCAGACCATGGTTAGTTCAATTTCCAGTCCTTACTCAATAGCTTCAGTGGTGAGTCCTCATAGATCGAGGACGCTAGATATGCTTTTATCTTTCAGTCTCTCCATCTCAGTTTTAGGTTATTAGAGTTAGCTGGGGGCATGTCCCAGCAACTCATATCAGTTAGAAGCTTTCAGAAATAGACTAGACTCAGCTATTGAGTTGTTAGTGTTGTTTATCAGACATCATTATATTCTTATATATATATATTTATTATATTCAGACATGTTTGAGCTTATTTTCCATCTTAGATATTTAAATGCTTTCAGTTTTTTGCACAGTTCATGTTTTAACAGAAAATTGTCTAGTCATGCTAGACTATGGGTTATCTTGCGTCACTTGTGACACTAAGCACTGTGTTATGTCTAGGGGGTAGCCTCGGGGTGGACAAACTTGGTATCATAGCATTAGATTCAAGTGTCCTAGGGTGTATGAAAATCAGGTCAAGTAGAGTCTTTCTCATAGGTGTGAAGTGCGTAACACTTATGGTGGAGAAGCTACGAGATGTCATTAGGAACAACTTCCCTTTTTTCTTTTCCTGCTCGTGCTATAGAGTGTGAACTCTATTAAATACCTTTCTATCTCACGCTCTTCGCGTTACAAAAAATTCCTCTAAGAAGAGAAAACACAAGGAACCAGCAAGCACCAGCAACTCTAGCAGACCCTTTAATGAGACAGTCACTCATATTGAATTCAGGGCTGCTCTTCAGGTGCTTGCTCAGGCCATGACCGCTCAGGTCAACTAGAAGGATATGGAACGAGCTCCATCTCAGGCCAACTCTTCTACAGCTAGAATCTGAGACTTCACTCAGATGAACCCTACAAAATTACATGGGTCCAAGTCCGAAGAGGATCCATAATATTTCTTGACGACATTCAGAATGTCACAGACATTATAGGTGTCACTCCAGTTGAGAGTGCATATTTAGCTACCTACCAGCTGAAGGGTGTGGCTGATACTTGGTACCAGCATTGGAAGGAATCTCATTGTGCTAATGCAGGTCCACTGGATTGGAACCACTTCAAGACTGCCTTTTTGGATAGGTTCTTCCCACTTAAGCTCAGGGAAGCCAAGGTCTAAGACTTCATCAACTTGAAGCAGAATGATATGAGTGTGAAGTAGTATGCACTCAAGTTTACTCAGTTGTCTAAGTATGCTCCAGAAATAGTAGTTGACTCCATGGCCAGTATGAGTAAGTTCGTATCTAGTGTGTCCGATGATGTGGTCAAGAAGTGCTAGACTGCTATGTTAGTTAAGGATATGGACTTTTCCAGGTTGGTTACTTAAGCTTAGCAGATCGAGGAGGAGAAAATCAAAGAGAGGGGAGGAGACAGTAACAAAGCTAGAACAGGTGACTTCAACTACTCTCAAAAGAGGTCAAGGGGTGGTAACCGCTCTAAGTTCTACAGAAATCTTCAGCTCCAGTCCCATCCTTTGCTAGTGCCCCAATGCCTAAGTTCAGACATTATCGACGGGAGAGAGTGTCAGGATCTAAGTCCCAAGGTACAGTTACGAGTGTGCACACTCATCCAATTTTTAAGAAGTATGGTAAGAACCACCAAGGTGAGTGCATGGCAGCCAATGGTAATTATTTCGGGTGTGGTAAGCCAGGCCACAAAATGAAAGAGTGCCCAGAAAATTCTCAGAAGGGTAGGGATACTCGTTCACATAATCAGGCTAGTTCTACAGTAGCTCGAGAGGGTCTCCCTACTCAACAAGGTGCCTCATCTGGTAGAGCTAGTGGTCAACTTCAAAATATGTTGTATGCCCTTCAGACACAATAGGACCAGAAGGATTCTCTCGATGTGGTCACATGTACGTTACAAGTCTTCCATTTAGATGTTTATGCATAGTTAGACCCAGGGGCTACACTTTCCTTTATAACTCCTTATATAGCAGTTGTAACACACCGTGCACGTATCCAGCTATCCAAGAAAAAAACTTCAGAGAAATCCAAGGTTCCAAGGACCACAGGACAAGTCCACGAGTCGTGGAAGGTTCCACGAGTCATGGGAGTGACTCGTGATCCAAGTCCTGCAGACCATCTTCAGTACTAACCACCACGAGTCACTTCAACGACTCGTAGAAGTTTCTACAGGTAGTGTTGTGGACTCATTGATGCTTGATCAGAGGTCAGTCAATCCTCTGAGTTCCACGACTAAGTTCTACGACTCGTGGAAGCTTACACGAGTCGTCCTGTCGAGTCGTAGAATGCCTCCTACAGGTTAAAATTTCTAGCAACTTCCATGATTAGGGATCCAGGAGTCGTGGGATGGTCTACGAGTTGTAGACTCCACTCGTGATCCCTGAAGTTCACAAAATTTCCAGCTTTCTTCTAATTAATTCCTAGGGGCATTTTGGTGATTTCCCACCCTATTATGTATTAAGTGAAGTCGTTTTGACTACTTTTAGAAGGGTTTTCACCTATATTACCCTAAGTTCATCCTAAGTTCCTCATTCTCCTCCCAAAAAGGAAAATCCCTATTCAACCTCAAGTCTCCAAGCTCCAAGTCAAGTCTCCAAATCTTTTCCATTGAAGTGGCTAATCTTCATCCAAGGTATGTGGGTATTTAGCAATGAGTTTCTTCCACCCTTGTGCCCAAAATACCCAACTCATGAATTTGAATTATGAAGTTATGAAACTAGGGTTTTGAACTAAAATTGGGGAATGTTTATAAAATCAGTTTCTATATTTAAATTCATGTTTTCTTATTGATTATTCATTATTTGATTATGATTCTTTCATTAATTTTGAAAGCCCAAGCATGAAAGTGGATTTCTAGCATGAACCCATCAATTTACATGTTTTCAAGAGGAAATTAGCATGGTTAGCTATCATGGCACTTATGAACTTATGAAATTGCATGTATGATTCTTCAAGTATGAATTTAGTATGAAAAGCATGTTTTGAACTATGGCTAAGCTAAGCCTTCAGATTAGGACTTGAAATGCATAGCATCAGATATGTCTTTTGCTTTTCAAAATAGCTTTGGCATTAGATATGTCATTGGTTTTACATAGCTTTGGAATTAGATATGTCATTGGTTTTACATAGCTTTGGCATTAGATATGTCATTGGTTTTTACGTAGCTTTGGCATCAGATATGTCATTGGTTTTGAACAGCTTTGGCATCAGATATATCATTGGTATTATATGAGCTATATGTATGTTTTTGGGAGTAGTATTATCACCAAGTTGGATGGGTGAGAGTACCCATGAGTCTCAGAACTACGTTGCCCCATAGGCTACGTCCCGTGCTGGGCATCAGATTCAGGTGATCACGTTACAGTCATGCATTTGTACCGTTAGTAAGGTACATTGGGTCCTCTCAATGGGGCGTATATATTCGATTCCATGTACCTCACATGGTCTATTTCGATTATAGAACCTCCCACAGAAACAGTTTATGATTAAAGTTGCATTTGACTCTAAATCAGATTTCAGACTTATTACTTATGTTTATGCTTTGACTTATGATATTTTAGAGTCATTACATTCAGTTATCCTTTAAAATCATGATTTCAGTTATTCAAATATATTTAGCATGTTTTCACCATGTTTTCACCATGTTCATGCATTGATCACATACTTAGAACATTCCATAGTACTAACGCATATTGCACTGCATCCTTTTATGATTCAGACTCAGGTGTTCCTACTCAGATCCGTGGCTAGAGATCCGGCCACTCCTACTTAGCTATTGGTGAGTCCTCATAGTCCGAGGGCTAGGCTCCACCTCAGTTTTATGTCTTCTTTATTTTCAGATGTTGGAGTTAGTTGGGGGTGTTGTCCCAACAATTCTCTATGATAGTATTAGAGGTTTTTCATACATAGACCTTATGAGATGATTTCTGAGTTGTACTTCCTAATTGACTTCTATTTATGATATTCTGAGTTTCTATCTTAGATTGCTTCTTCTTATCTTTGTTATGCTTGAGAATGATATGACCAAGGGTTAACTTGGGATCCTTGTGGTCCTGAGTCCCGTGTTATATATATGGGGTAGCCTCGGGTCGTGACAACCTTGGTATCAGAGCCTCAGGTTCAAGAGTCCTAAGATGTCTAAAAGCCGCATCGAGTAAAGTCTCTTTCATATGTGTGAAGCGCGCCACACATATGAAAGGGAAGCTATGAGGTGTCTTAGAAAAGAAACTTCACTTCTTTCATGATCAGATAGTGCGATAGATCTTAAGTTTAATATTCCTCAAATACTTATCTTATGCATTTCAGATTATGCCTCCCGAGCAGCTCAGAATGCCGCTCCTCAAGTTTCGGTTCCTGATGTCATGAATTATCTTTAGGAATGGTATCCATTTGCTAGCCCAGATTTTAGAAAATTAACAAGCTCCTGCCCCTGTTCATCCTCAAGGTGGGGTAGCGGCCCGAGTTCGTGACTTTATATGTATGAACCCACTGGAGTTTTGCGGTTAGCAAGTGGGAGAGGATCCGCTCAACTTTTTTGATGAAGTGAAGAAGATCTTTGAGGTTATGCAAGTAGCGGGTGTTGATTGTGTGGATCTTCCATCCTATCAACTCAAGGATGTGGCTCATATTTGGTTAACGCAATGGAAGGAGGCTTGGGTGAGGGATGCAATCCCCATGATTTAGAAGTGTTTTGAGAGAGCCTTTCTTGATAGGTTCTCCCCGTGAGTTGAGGCAAACGAAAATAGAGGAATTTGTGAACTTGAGACAAGGTTCGATATTGGTGCAAGAGTATAGTTTGAAGTTCACCAAGTTGTCTAGGCATGCTCCATCTATGGTAGCGGACCCGCATGATCAAATGAGCAAATTCATCTATGATGTTTCTGATATGGTGAAGAAGGAATGTAGGTATGCTTTGTTGTTGAGTGACATGAACATCTCTTGACTCATGACTCATGCCCATCAGATTGAGGGAGATAAGCTTAGGGAGATGTCTAGGGAGAATAAGAGAGGTAGATTCGAGGGATCGGGTTTTAGCCATCATAGGTCTGGTGGTGGACATCGCTCATGTTTTCAGAAGAAGTCTTCAGGCCCTATTCACTCTTCTACTAGTGCTCCTTCTCAGGCCTCCAGGCGCCGCTATGATCAGTCTGGTAGAGGTACAGGCTCGTATTCTCAGGGTGGTAGTGAAAAGAGGTCTTCTTTACCTCCTTATACCAAGTGTGGAAAGAATCATCCTGGTGAGTGTTTAGCCGGTAGAGAGGGTTTCTTTGGTTGTGGTCAGCCTGGGCATTGTATTAAGGATTGTCCTTCAGCTGGAAAGGGACAGGGAGGTAGGACTCAGTCTACCCCAGCAGCTTCAGGAGGTAGACCAGCCCCTCAGGGCACAGCTTCTAGTTCTAGTGGTCAGCGCCAGAACTGTCTCTATGCTATGTCCTCCCGACAGGATCAGGAGAGTTCTCCCGATGTGGTTACCGGTATGTTGAAAGTCTTTTCTCATGATGTGTATGTTTTGTTGGACCCCGGTGCCTCTTTATCTTTTATAACCCCTTATGTTGCTTGTAAGTTTTAGACTGGTCCCGAAATACTTTTAGAACCCTTTCATGTTTCTACTCCTATTGGTGAGTCAGTCCTAGCCGAAAGCGTCTACCTAAATTGCCCTATCTCAGTCCTTCATAGAGTCACTTCAACGGATTTAGTAGAGTTGGAGATGACTAACTTTGATGTTATCCTTGGTATGGATTTGTTGTATGCATGTTATGCCTCAGCTGATTGCCACACTCGTGTGGTTAGTTTCAAGTTTCCTCATGAACCTGTCTTAGAATGGAAAGGTAGTCCCTCTTCTTTGAAAGGTCATTTCATATCTTATCTTAAGGCTAGGAAGATGATTTCTAAGGTTTATGTGTATCATATAGTTCGGGTTATAGACACGAAGTCCGAGACCCCAACTATTCAGTATGTTCCTGTTGTGAACAAATTCCTAGAAGTGTTCCCCGATGATTTTCCCGGAGTCCCTCCTGAGCGGGAAAGTTACTTTGGAATGGATCTTCTTTCGGATACGCATCCTATCTCTGTTCCTCCCTAGAGAATGGCCCCCGTAAAACTTAAATAGTTGAAGGATCAGTTGAAAGATCAGTTGAAAGACTTGCTTGATAAAGGTTTCATCAGGCCTAGTATTTCACCTTGGAGTGCCCCAGTTTTGTTTGTTCGAAAGAAGGATGGATCTCTTAGAATGTGTATTGATTACCATCAGTTGAACAAGGTCACAACCAAAAATAAGTATCCCATTCCTTGGATTGATGACTTGTTTGATCAGCTTCTGGGTGCTAGTTTTTTTATCTAAAATCGACCTTAGATCTTTATCATCAGCTTCGGGTTTGGGAATGTGATATCCCAAAGATATCCTTCAGGACTCGGTATAGTCATTATGAGTTGTTGTTATGTCTTTTGGTCTAACGAATTCTCCTGCAGCTTTTATAGATTTTATGAACCATTTGTTCAAACAATATTTGGATATGTCTGTGATTCTTTTCATTGATGATATCCTCATCTACTCTCGAAGTGAGGGGGAGCATGCAGATCACTTGAGGGTTGTGTTGCAAATTCTCAAGGATAGACAGTTATTTGCTAAGTTTAGCAAGTGCCAGTTTTGAATGCAGTCTGTTGCTTTTCTGGCTCACATTGTGACTAGTGATGGTATTCAGGTTGATTCTCAAAAGATTGAAGCGGTAAAGAACTGGCCTAGACCCACTTCTCTGTCCGATATTAGAAGTTTCTTGGGTTTGGCTGGTTACTATAGGAGATTTGTGGATGGGTTTTCTTCCCTTGCTTCTACATTGACCCGATTGACTCAATAAAAGGTTAAGTTCCAGTGGTCCGACTCTTGTGTGAAAAGTTTTCAGGAATTGAAGACTCGATTGACTACATCTACAATGATGGCCCTACCCGTGGGCCTTGATGATTTTGTTGTGTATTGTGATGCCTCCAAAATTGGTTTGGGTGATTGTCGATCGGATGACCAAGTCATCCCATTTCTTGGTTGTTAAGACTATAGATACCGCGAATGATTATGTCATACTCTATATTCGGAAGATAGTCCGATTGCATGGTGTTCCCTTGTCCATCATTTCGGATAGAGGTCCTCAGTTTACATCTTAGTTTTGGAGGTCATTTCAGAAAGGTCTTGGTACTAAGGTGAAGCTTAGCACAACTTTTCACCCTCAGACAGATGGCCAGGCTGAGCGTACTATTCAAAATTTGGAGGATATGTTGAGGGATTGTGTTATTTACTTCAAAGGAAATTGGGATGATCACTTACCTTTTATCGAGTTTGCCTACAACAACAACTTTCACTCTAGCATCCAGATGGCTCCATATGAGGCACTTTATGGCTGGAGGTGTAGATCTCCTATTGGTTGGTTCGAGGTTAGTGAGGCAGCCTTCATTGGTCCAGATTCAGTTCATGAGACTATGGAGGAAGTTCAGCTTATTTGGGAAAGGTTGAAGACTGCTCAGAGTTGACAGAAATCTTATGCGGATGTGAGGAGAAGGGAGTTGGAATTTAAAGTCGATGATTGGGTTTTCCTTAGGGTGTCACCCATGAAGGGTGTGATGAGGTTTGGCAAGAAGGGAAAACTTAGTCCCCGTTTTGTAGGTCCTTATTGGATTTCGAGGAGAGTTGGTAGTCTTGCTTATGAGTTAGAGTTGCCAATGGAGTTGAAAGCGGTTCATCCAGTTTTCCATGTTTCCTTGTTGAGGAAGTGTGTTGGTGATCCGAGCATGATTGTTCCTTTGAAAGATGTGGGTGTGAAGATAGTCTCACCTATAAGGGGGTTCCCGTGGAGATCTTTGATCGTCAGGTTCGGAGGTTGCGAAACAAAGAAGTCATTTTGGTAAATGTCCTTTGGAGGAATCAGCTTGTTGAAGGTGCTACTTGGGAAGCGGAATAGGCCATGAAGGCCAAATATCCTCATCTCATTCCTTCCGACTTAGTTCCAGCTTGAGGTACTAGTTTCCTCCTTAGTATATCACTCCGATTCTATTCCACCGGTTTCTCTCATGATCCTAGCATGCATATATGTTTTACGAAGTTAATCCACATGTTTTCAAGTCGAAAAGTTTGGTTTTGTGATTACTCCTTGATTTCTATGTTTTGATGTTTGGTTGGGCTGTTTTCCCCTCAGTTTCCCTTGTCTAGCCTTCATTCGAGGATGAATAATCCCAAGAGGGGGGTATTGTAACACCCCATTCACGTATCCACCTATCCAAGAGAAAAACTTTAGAGAAATCCACGGTTCCAGGGACCACGGGTCAAGTCCACGAGTCGTGGAAGGTTCCACGAGTCGTGGGAGTGACTCATGATCCCAGTCCTGCAGACCAGCTTCACTACTGACCACCACGAGTCACTTCCATGACTCATAGAAGTTCTACGGGTCATTCTGTGGACTCGTGGAAGCTTGATTAGAGGTCAGTCAATCCCCTGAGTTCCACGACTAAGTTCTATGACTCGTGGAAGTTTACACTAGTCGTCCTGTTGAGTTGTAGAAGGCCTCCTGCAGGTTGAAATTTTTGGCAGCTTGCACGATTAGGGATCCACGATTCGTGGGATGGTATACGAGTCGTAGACTCCACTCGATATCCCTGAAGTTGACCAAATTTCCAGGTTTCTTCTAATTAATTCCTAGGGGAATTTTGGTGATTTCCCACTCTATTATGTATTAAGTGAAGTCATTTTGACTACTTTTAGAAGGGTTTTCACCCATATTACCCTAAGTTCATCCTAAGTTCCTCATTCTCCTCCCAAAAAGGAAAATCCCTCTTCAAACTCAAGTCTCCAAGCTCCAAGTCAAGTCTCCAAATCTTTTCCATTGAAGTGGGTAATCTTCATCCAAGGTATGTGGGTCTTTAGCAATGGGTTTCTTCCACCCTTGTGACAAAAATCCCCAACTCATGAATTTAAATTATGAAGTTATGGAACTAGGGTTTTGAACCAAAATTGGGGAACGTTTATAAAATCAGTTTCTATATTTAAATTCATGGTTTCTTATTGATTATTCATGATTTGATTATGATTCTTTCATTGATTTTGAAAGCCCAAGAATGAAAGTGGATTTCTAGCATGAACTCATGAATTTACACGTTTTCAAGAGGAAATTAGCATGATTGGCTATCATGGAACTTATGAACTTATAAAATTGCATGTATGATTCTTCAAGTATGAATTTAGTATGAAAAGCATGTTTTGAACTATGGCTAAGCTAAGCCTTCAGATTATGACTTCAATTGCATAACATCAAATATGTCTTTTGCTTTTAAAAATAGCTTCCGCATTAGATATGTCCTTGGTCTTACATAGCTTTGGCATTAGATATGTCATTGGTTTTACATAGATTTGGCATTAAATATGTCATTGGTTTTACGTAGCTTTGGCCTCAGATATGTCATTGGTTTTGAATAGCTTTGGCAATACATATGTCATTGGTATTATATGAGCTATATGTATGTTTTTGGGAGTAGTATTAGCACCGAGTTGGATGGGTTAGAGCACCCATGAGTCCCAGAACTACGTTGCCCCTGTAGGCTAAGTCTCGTGTTGGGCATCAGATTCAGGTGATCACGTTATAGTCATGCCTTTGTACCCCTGGCAAGGTACATTGGGTCCTCTCAATGGGGCGTATACATTGGATTCCATGTAGCTCACAAGATCTATGTCGGTTATAGAACCTCCCACAAAAACAATTTATGATTAAAGTTGCATTTGACTCTAAATAAGATTTCAGACTTATTACTTATGTTTATGCTTCGGCTTATGATATTTTAGAGTCATTGCATTCAGTTATCCTTTAAAACATGATTTCAGTTATTCAAGTATACTTAGCATGTTTTCACAATGTCCATGCATTGCTCACATACTTAGTACATTCCATAGTACTAAAGCATATTGCGTTGCATCCTTTTATGATGTAGACTCGGGTGTTCCTACTCAGATCCGTGGATAGAGATCCGGCCACTCCTACTTAGCTATTGGTGAGTCCTCATAGTCCGAGGGCTAGGCTCCACCTCAGTTTTATGTCTTCTTTATTTTCATATGTTGGAGTTAGTTGGGTGTGTTGTCCCAACAACTCTCTATGATAGTATTAAAGGCTTTTCTGACATAGACCTTATGAGATAATTTTTGAGTTGTACTTCGTAATTGACTTCTATTTATGATATTCTGAGTTTCTATCTTAGATTGCTTCTGCTTATCTTTGTTATGCTTGAGAATGTTATGACCAAGGGTTAACTTGGGATCCTTGTGGTCTCGGGTCTCGTGTTATGTCTAGGGGGTAGCCTCGGGTCATGACAAACTTGGTATTAGAGCCTCAGGTTCAAGAGTCCTAGGATGTCTGAAAGCCGCATCGAGTAGCGTCTCTTTCATGTGTGTGAAGCGCGCCACACATATGAAAGGGAAGCTATGAAGTGTCTTACAAAATAAACTTCACTTATTTCATGATCACATCATGCGATAGAGCTTAAGTTTAATATTCCTCAAATCCTTATCTTATGCGTTTCAGATTATGCCTCCTCAACGTGCTATGCCTCCCCGAGCCGCTCAAAATGCCGCTCCTCAAGTTCTAGTTCCCGATGTCATGAATGATGAGTTTAGGAATTCTATCCATTTTGTAGCTCAGACTTTAGAAAACCAACAAGCTCCTTCTGCCGCTCATCCTCAAGGTGGGGTAGTGGCCCGACTTCGTGACTTTATCCGTATGAACCCACCGGAGTTTTGGGGTTCGAAAGTGGGAGAGGATACGCTCAACTTTGTTGATGAAGTGAAGAAGATCTTTGACGTTATGCAAGTAGCGGGTGTTGATTGTGTGGAGCTTGCATCCTATCAACTCAAAGATGTGGCTCATATTTGGTTCACGCAATGGAAGGAGGCTAGGGTGAGGGATGCAATCCCCATGACTTGGGAGTGTTTTGAGACAGCCTTTCTTGATAGATTCTTTCCCCGTCAGTTGAGGCAAGAGAAAGTGGAGGAATTTGTGAACTTGAGACAAGGTTTGATGTCGGTGCAAGAGTATAGTTTGAAGTTCACCCGATTGTGTAGGCATTCTCCCTCCATGGTAGCGGACCCGCATGATCAAATGAGCAAATTCATCTATGGTGTTTCTGACATCGCTTATTCTAGGCATGAATTGGTTGCATTCTTATTATGCCTCAGTCGATTGCAGAACTAGGGTCGTTCTGTTCCTATTTCCAAATGAGCCAGTCTTAGAGTTTAAGGGTAGTACCTCAGTGCTTGTAGGTCGATTCATCTCTTACCTTAAGGAAAGAAAAATGATTTCCAAAGGCTTTGTCTATCATCTTGTCTGAAGTTCAGGATTCGAACTCCGAAACCCCAATTCTTGAGTCAGTACCAGTGGTGAATAAATTCCCAGAAGTGTTTCCAGAAGATCTTCCCAGAGTTCCTCCCGAAAAGGAAATCGAGTTCGAAATAGATCTCCTTCCCAATACCCAACCTATTTCGATTCCTCCTTACAGAATGGCTCCAACTGTGATTAAAAAATTCAAAAAGCAGTTGAAAGACCTTCTAGATACGGGCTTCATCAGACCCAGCATCTCTCAATGGGGTGCTCCAGTTCTTTTCATGTATAATAAAAATGATTCTCTCAGGATGTGTATCGACTACCATCAGTTAAACAAAGTCACAATCAAGATTAATTATCCCATCCCCAAGATTGACTTGTTCGACCAACTTCAGGGTGCTAGTTGTTTCTCTAAGATAGACCTCAGATTCGGCTATCATAAGCTCAGAGTCAGGGATAGTGACATCTCAAAGACAGCGTTCAAGACTCTGTATGGTCACTATTAATTTATAGTTATGTATTTTGGACTAAAAAATGCTCCTGCACTTTCATGGATTTGATGAACAGAGTGTTCAAGTAGTATATAGACATATTTATCATTGTCTTCATAGATGACTTCCTCATATATTCTCGGAGCGAAGAAGAGCTGGCAGATCATATGTGTGTCAATTCTCAGAAGATTGAGGTAGTGAAAAACTGGCCCAAACCCATCTCTACCACATACATCAAAATTTTCTTGGGTTTGGCAGGTTACTACATGAGGTTTGTCAAAGAATTTTCGACCATAGTTGCCCCCATTGACCAAGTTGACTAAGAAGAAGGTCAAGTTTCAGTGGTCAGACGAGTGTGAGAAAAGCTTCCTAGAATTGAAAATTAGATTGACTGCAGCTCCCGTCTTGACTCTACCAGAGGGTTCAGATGGCTTCGTGGTTTATTGTGATGCTTCCAAGGTCAGCCTGGGTTGTGTATTGATGCAGCAGGGTAAGCTCATAGCTTATGCCTCCAGTCAGCTTAGTATTCATGAGAAGAACATCCCAACTCATGACCTTAAGCTTGCAACTATTGTGTTTGCCCTAATGATTTGGAGACACTACTTGTATGGTGTATATGTAGATGTGTTCACAGATCATAAGAGCCTCTATTATCTGTTCACCCAGAAAAAATTGAATCTTCATCAAAGATGGTGAATTGAGTTCCTGAAGGACTATCATATGATTGTGTTCTACCATTCAGGTAAGGCCAATGTAGTGGATGATGCCTTCAGCAGAATATCCATGGGTGGTGTTTCACATGTTGAGGAAGAGAAGAAAGAATTATCCAGAGATGTTCATAGGCTTGCTCGTTTAGGAGTTTGCCTTATGGACACAACAAATGGTGGTGTGATAGTCCAGAACGGGTTAGAATCTTCTTTGGTAGACGAGGTTAAAGAGAAAAAGGACATTGATTCCATTTTGCTGCAGTTGAAAGTTGCAGTTCATCAGTAGGGTGTAAAGGTTTTCTTCAAAGGGGGAGATGGTGTTCTTCACTACCAGGGTCATTTATGTGTACCTAATGTGGGTGAGTTGAGGAAGATGATCCTTACAGAAGCCCATAATTCCATATATTATATTTATTCCAGTGCCATTAAGATGTACCATGATCTACAAGAAGTCTATTAGTGGAACGGCACGAAGAGGGACTGTAATGACCCTTTCGGTCATTTTCACATACACGTTTTCCTTGTGCCGTTAGAGCTTGTTGTAGAGGACCCAAGTCATTTAAGGCTTGTCGGGACCTGTATTTTGGTGCCGGATCCATTTGTTTGGCCGTATGATAAGTTTTGAAGCCAAGCAAGTCGGCAAAAGTAATCGTAAGTTTCTTTAATAAATTTTCTGAACTTTGGGTAAAATGTCTTAGGGCTTTTCTCCAAATATATAAAGAGTTAGAAGTCCCCTGAAATACCAAATCGAAGGTCTACGAGTCTAGTTTCCTACGCACAAAACCTCACGTCAAAATGATCTCGGAGTAAAAAGTTATGACTGTTTTAAATATTATATTTATTTTACCACGAAGCTATGCAATACCCGAATATATATAACGCGGTAAAAGGATTCTTTCTATATTGCCACCTCCCCTTATACATGTAAGTAAAAGGGGAGGGACACCAATTAGTAGCGGTGGCAGTGGTGCTAATTATGTTGGGAATCAACAAGTCCATTGGACTTTTATTTCATTCATTACCAAGGGTAATGATTATTGGCAAATCCTATATACTTATATATGCTCATCTGCCAAACTTCCAAAGTTTGGCAGCATTTAAGTTCCTCAAAATTCACCCACACATTAGTGGGTATTAAAATTCATTCAATTTGATTTCATTTCGGAGCGGTTCGGACTTGGAGATCATCATTCTAGCAGCTTGTCGTCGGACGCAGGTAGGTTACGGTTTATTTTCCCTAGACTCCGCATATATAGGATAAAATTGTATTAATGGGCATCCTTGGGTTGGTTTATTAGGTTGGTACCACAGACCTTGACCGCTTTATTCATGTCCGCCTACTTTTGTTCCTCCGTTGCTTGTAGTATTTGCCGATATATATTATTTACCCTTGTGGTCCTGTGAGGCCTTGTTGACTCTGGAACATAGAAGGTGGGATTTTGGGAATGTCTGTGAGTCTAGGGCATAGAATTATCCTTCTAGGCTGGTTATGCTTGCTGAGTAGCTGTGGGCCTGTGCAGGGTCGATAGGTTGATTGTGAGCTGCTGGGAAGCTATTGTGTGTGATCATACCATTTCCATGCATATAAAGAGGTTTTATCCATGTAGGGTTTTGGCTTCGGGCCTACTGGCACTATTTTCTAAACCTTGCATGGCCCCGGGGGCCCATTTTTGATGGAAATATTTTGGAAATGGTTTGATTTGACTTGTGAGTATTCTTGGGTAAAAGAAAGTAAATTATGTTTTAAATCATTAGTTTTACGATTAACGCTAGACTCGGCAGGGTCGGAGTGCTAGTTGAGTTTTCTTGTTATTTGAGATGATTTTTAGCCTCGGTCGGACCGAGCACCTGAGATGACTTTCGACTGTTTAGACCCGGTTATGCCCGGGCACCCTTGGAGGGGTTTTTGAGATATTTTCCTACTACTTTAGTCCCTGACAGGGTCTGGGCATGCATATTCGAGACTGGGTCTCTATCTTGATACCAGACTTGCTTCCGGAAGACATGTTTTGATACTGAGTTTTAGTATGGGGTCTGGGACCTCCATGGAATTTGCCTTCCGGGCCAGGGGCTGCGGGCTGCGTGTGCCGGAGGAGGGGTATACGGTGGAGTAGAGGTATACGGGCAGTGTCCTTCCATGGAACCTACCTGCTGGGCCGGATCAGCACCGGAGGAGGTACATACAGAGATACAATTTCACTTGAGATCTTCATGCATCATATCTTTCATTGTTTGAGGTTCCACCCTTGTTTGTTGTTTGTTGATTGTACGCTCCGGTAGTATGGGATGCCGGAGGGTTTATTTTCACTTGTTTGTGTTCCTCGGTTGTATGGGCGGCCGGGGGACTGTAGGTAGACTCTTGCTATTTACTTACAGAATTATTCCCTGTTACGGTTAATTATGAAATTGGTTACTGTTAGTTGCTGGATTTGAGATTGATATGATTAGTTGGGCTTGATTCATGTCTCTAAGCATGCCTATCATTACTCTTTCTCTTTTCTTCTTACACTTGAGGTTACCGGTATACCGTCCATTTTGTAAACTTATTAGGTATACACTGTTATTGCAAGGACCCCAAGTGCGTTTTTTCTTACTTTCACCTGTGCCTATGGTGTGTATATTCTGCTTACTAGCCTTACATATGGTTCTGTTGATTTCCCTCTGGCTAGTTCCTGTGTACCTTTCGTTGATTTCTTTGAGTGCTTGCTTCTATTCTGTCTGTTACTACACTTTTATCTTATATGTGCCCAGTCGGCCTATGATACCTACTGGGTACCTTATGCTTCGCATTTGGTGCTCACCCCTACCCCCTGCATCTTTGGGTGCAGATCATAGCGTGGTCCATCGCTGTTAGATCGATGTGATTCATGCTTGGAGATCTGTTGGGGAATACTTCAGACTGAGGGTGAGCTCTTGGCGATCGAAGCTTAGCTTTAGTTTATCCTTTTGCTTCATGTACTCTATTACTATTCAGAGACATCTGTATATATTGTTTTGGATCATTTGCACTCCATGTATGTAGTTTTGGCTCTATACTATGATACCAGGTCTTGGGGTTTGGTTTAGTTTCCGCATATGTATATATTTATAGTCCTTTTATCGGTTCTCTTCGTCTTGTTCTCGTATTTGTTAGATAGCAGCCTATTACTAACTGTTCTGGGCTATGGGGATTGGTTCACCTACCGGGGGTTGTAGGTGCCATCATGACCGAGAAATTGGGTCGTGACAACTTGGTATCAGAGCTTTAGGTTCACCGGTGTCATCAGTATAGGAGCCAATGTCTAGTAGAGTCCTGCGGATCGGGGCGGAGACGTCCGTACTCAATCTTTGGGAGGCTACAGTGACATTTTAGGAAATTTGACTCTTTCCTTGCTTCTGTGTCATGCGTAGAACCCTTAAAGTTTCGGGAAATCTCATTTGTTCTACTTAATTCTCCCGCAGATGGTTCGTACGAGATCATTGGTATCACGCGGAGATGAGACTCCCACTCCATCTAAGGGTCGAGGACGCCCTCGATCAGTGGCACCTGCTAGGGTTGCTAGAGTAGAGAAAGAGCCCGAGCGACATGTGGATCAGGGGGCAGCCCAGGTACCACCAGCTCCAGCAATAGCTCCAGTACTAGCTCCAGTGCCCACTTCTGTGCCAGCTTCAGCCGCAGCTCAGTCTCCAGATATTCGGGGGTTACTATTACAACTTTTGGGTATGATTGGAGAGCGGCCTTCTGAGGTAGAGCAAACATCCGCTCAGGGGGCAGCCCTGGGTGCACAGAGCTCAGGAGCGCAGCCTGCTACTATGGCTCCCCGTGCTGAGGTCATTTCGGTTCCATCTGTTGCACAGCCTCTTGCTCCTCGCCCAGTTATGACAGAGTCAGAGCAAAAGGCGTTGGGTAGGGTTTTGAGGTTAGCACCTCCGAGGTTTGCTGGTAATTCTGGACAGGATCAACATGACTTTATTACTACCTGTGAGGAGATGTTGCATCATTTGGGTTTGTTGGAGACTCACGGGGTTGGTTATACTACATATCAGTTGGAGGGCCCAGCGAAGTTATGGTGGAGGGCCCAGGTTGCTTGTAGACCACCATCGTCACCTCCTTTGACCTGGTCTGAGTTTTATGAGGCCTTTATGGCCAAGTTCCTACCTCAGAGTGATCGTGAGCGTCGCAGGGAGCAGTTTACTCACCTTGTGCAGGGGTCTACGACTATCTCGGAGTATGAGACCCATTTTCATCATCTAGCACCGTTCAGAGCTATGATCATTCCTACCGAGGCAGATAGGATTCGCAGATTTGTATGGGGTTTGAGGCCAGAGATCAGGCAGCCAGCTGAGATATTGATTGCCAGTGGTCGGTCATTCCAGGCTATTGTAGACTATGGCCGCACTGTGGAGGACTTACAGCGACATGATCAGGGGTCCAGAGATAAGAGGCCTCGATATCAGGGTATCTATAGTGGTTCCAGATATGGCGGTAGAGGTCCTGGCCAGGGGAGCCGGAGTTATCAGCCACAGCAGCACCAGAGTCAGTCCGCCGACCGGTTAAGGCTTCCCTTCGGACATTCGGTAGTACCCAGTTCGAGCAGGGTCAGAGAAGCCATCAGGGCTATAGCGGCCAGTCTTCGAGGGGTACAATTTTTGGGGCATCAGGTCGTGGTGATCATACAGGATCTGCGGGTTCATCTCGACCGAATAGGCCACCAGGGGCTTGTTTTACTTGCGGTGTGATCGGTCATTTTGCTAGAGATTGCCCTCAGCAGGGTACAGTTCAGTTGGCCGTGCCTTTACCAGTAGTTCAGCCCCCAGCTAGAGGGGGTGGTCGTCAGAGTAGAGGTGGTGCTCCGCGCGGCAGAGCAGGTGGTAGGGATGGCGGTCGGGAAGGTAGAGGTCTTCGTCAGTTTTACGCGGTCCCTAGGAGACCAGAGGCAGAGGCCTCAGATGCTGTGATTAAAAGTACGATTTTTGTGTGCCATCAGTATGTTATGGCTTTATTTGATCCTGGATTCACTTGTTCATATGTATCTGCCTACTTTGTGCCTTGTTTGGGGTTGGCTAGTGAGCCATTATTTGTCCCTGTTTCTGTTTCAACCCCAGTAGGAGATTGTTTAGTAGTGGATCGGATTGTGAGATCCTGTATGTTATCTGTTGGTGATTCAGAGACTTGGGGTGATTTGATGATTCTTGATATGCTAGATTTTGATGTGATACTGGGCATGGACTGGTTATCCCCTCACCGTGTGGTTTTGGATTGTTATGCCAAGACCATTACCATAGCTGTGCCCGGTGTATCCTCGGTTGTGTTGCAGAGTTCTGTTAGCCATGCACCATCTGGGATCATCTCTTGTCTTCGAGCTAGGAAGTTGATTTCCCGTGGGTGTTTATCTTATCTAGCATATGTCCGAGATGTTAGTGCTGACCCTACTTTTCCTGAGTCTGTTCCTGTGGTTAGAGACTTCCTCGATGTGTTTCCTACCGACCTACCAGGCCTTCCACCTGAGAGAGATATTGATTTCGCTATTGAGCTTGAGTCGGGCACTAGTCCCATTTCTATTTCTCCTTACCGTATGGCTCCTGCTGAGTTGAGGGAGCTTAAGGAGCAGCTCCAGGATCTGTTAGCTAAGGGGGTTATTAGACCTAGTGTGTCACCGTGGGGTGCTCCTGTTCTCTTCCTGAAGAAGAAGGATGGGTCGATGCACATGTGTATTGATTATCGGCAGCCGAATAGGGTGACAGTGAAGAATAGGTATCCGATGCCGAGGATTGATGATTTGTTTGACCAACTTCAGGGTTCAGTCATGTTTTCGAAGATTGATTTGAGGTATGGCTACCATCAGTTGAGGATTAGGGCAGAGGACATCCCTAAGACAGTATTCAGGACACGTTATGGCCATTATGAGTTCCTGGTGATGTCTTTTGGGTTGACTAATGCCCCCGAAGCCTTTATGAACTTGATGCACAGGGCTCTTGGCCCGTATTTGGACCCATTTGTGATAGTTTTTATAGACGACATCTTGGTATACTCGCATAGTAGAGATGAGCATGAGCAGCACTTGAGGGTTATACTCCAGACTTTGAGAGATCATCGGCTTTATGCCAAGTTCTCAAAGTGTGAGTTTTGGCTTGAGTCAGTTGCATTCCTAAGGCACGTGGTGTCTAAGGATGGGATTAGGGTTGACCCGGGAAAGATTTCTGCGGTTTGTGATTGGCCTAGACCAACTACTGTTACTGAGGTTCGCAGCTTTATTAGGTTAGCAGGTTACTACAGACGGTTCGTTGAGGGATTTTCTTCCATAGCAGCACCCTTGACTATGCTGACTAGGAAGGATGTCCCATTTCAGTGGTCGGATAGGTGTGAGGATAGCTTCTAGAGTCAGGCTACTCTAGATTCAGATGGGGTTCTGAGGTTTGATAGTCGCCTTTGTGTTCCGAGGATTAGTGATTTGATTCAGTTGATACTTCATGAGGCACATTGTACTAGATACTCCATTCACCCTGGCACAACAAAGATGTATAGGGACATGAGACAGCTTTACTGGTGGAGTGGTATGAAGCGGGATATAGCAGATTTCGTATCTCGGAGCTTGAACTGTCAGAAGGTTAAGTTCGAGCACATGAGACCTGGTGGTTTGATGCAGCGACTTCCCATTCCTGAGTGGAAGTGGGAAGGGATTACTATGGACTTTGTTGTTTGTTTGCCTCGTACTTCTCATGGGTTTGATTCCATATGGGTGATTGTTGATAGGCTGACTAAGTAAGCACATTTCTTGCCGGTTCATACTTCTTATGGCGCGGAGAGGTTAGCTTAGATCTACATTCGTGAGATTGTTCGATTGCACGGGGTCCCAGCTTCTATCATTTCAGACCGTGGCACTCAGTTCACATCTCAGTTCTGGAGGGTCATTCAGCGAGATTTGGGTACAGAGGTTCATCTTAGTACCGCATTCCACCCTCAGACAGATGGCCAGTCCGAGAGGACCATTCATATTCTGGAGGACATGCTTCGGGCCTGTGTTCTTGACTTTTGAGGTTAATGGGATCAGTTTGTTCCCTTGGCAGAGTTTTCTTATAATAACAGCTTCTATTCGAGTATCGGCATGCACCTTTTGAGGCTTTGTATGGAAGGCGTTGCAGATCACCGGTAGGTTGGTTTGATGGTTTTGGTTCTAGGCCACAGAGCACAGATTTGCTTCGAGATTCCTTAGATCGAGTCCAAGTGATTCAGGACAGACTTCGGGCAGCTCAGAGCAGGCAGAAGAGTTATGCTGATCGTAGGCTTCGTGCCTTGGAGTTTAGTGTCGGTGACTTGGTGTTTCTCCGTGTATCGCCCATGAAGGGCGTGATGAGATTTGGTAGGCGGGGCAAGCTTAGCCCCAGGTACATTGGGCCGTTTGAGATTCTTCAGAGGGTTGGTAGTGTTGCCTATCAACTAGCCTTGCCTCCGATGTTTTTAGCTATACATCCTGTATTTCATGTTTCGATGTTGCGTCGGTATGTCCCAGATGAGTCTCATGTGTTGCAGTGGGATTCAGTTCATTTGGGTGAGGATTTAGCCTTTGTTGAGGAGCCAGCAACTATTTTTGCCAGAGAAGTCAGGAGATTGAGGTCTCGAGAGATCCCGGTTGTTAAGGTTCAGTGGAGGCACCGTCCAGTCGAGGAGGCTACCTGAGAGACCGAGAGAGATATGCGGGCCCAGTATCCGCAGCTGTTTGAACCTTCAGGTACCCCCTTGACCTTGACTTTCGAGGACGAAAGTCCTTTTTAGTAGTGGATGATGTAATGACCCTTCCGGTCATTTCCACATACACGTTTTCCTTGTGCCGTTAGAGCTTGTTGTAGCAGACCCAAGTCATTTAAGTCTTGTAAGGACCGGTATTTTGGTGTCGGGTCCTTTTGTTTGGCCGTATGATAAGTTTTGAAGCCAAGCAAGTCGGCAAAAATAATCGTAAGTTTCTTTAATAAATTTTCTGAACTTTGGGTAAAATGTCTCGGGCTTTTCTCCCAATATATAAAGAGTTAGAAGTCCCCCGAAATACCAAATCGAAGGTCTACGAGTCTAGTTTCCTACGCACAAAACCTCACATCCAAATGATCTCGGAGTAAAAAGTTATGACTGTTTTACCGCGGACTGTCTGTCAGAAAACGGGTTGCGAACCGGGTCGCGAACCGGGTCGGGTCAAACTCAATTTAAGCCTCAACTTCACGTTTTAAAACGCCATTTCAGTTCCGAAACAGTGAGAAAACATAAGGGAGGATTCCGAGAGAGTTCTTGAGTATCAAAATCGTGCGATGGTGAGTTGCGAACTTAAATTTAAGAATTTTATTAACATCGCGTGTATTTGAAAATATTTTATTTAAAAGTTGAATTTGGTAAAAATTATATTATTATTACCTTTTCAAAATATTTTAAAGGTTTATGAAAAATATTTTTGTTCCGATATAATTGTATATGTATATATTTTATAAGGTTTTTATACATTGTAATATTTTAACGGAGATAGTAAATTTAGTTATGTTGAAAATTATTATTATAATATAGTAAGTTTTGTTTGAAATAATTTTCTATGAATTATGGTATATTTAAAATATTATATTTATTTTACCACGACCCCATGCAATACCTGAATATATATAATGGGGTAAAGGATTCTTTCTATATTGCCACCTCCCCTTATACGTGTAAGTAAAAGGGGAGGGACACCAATTAGTAGCGGTGGCAGTGGTGCCAATTATGTTGGGAATCAACAAGTCCATTGGACTTTTATTTCATTCATTACCAAGGGTAATGATTATTGGCAAATCCTATATACTTATATATGCTCATCTGCCAAACTTCCAAAGTTTGGCAGCATTTAAGTTCCTCAAAATTCGCCCACACGTTAGTGGGTATTAAAATTCATTCAATTTGATTTCATTTCGGAGTGGTTCGAGCTTGGACATCGTTGTTCTAGCAGCTTATCGTCGAACGACAGGTAGGTTACGGTTTATTTTCCCTAGACTCCGCATATATAGGATAAAATTGTATTAATGGGCATCCTTGGGTTGGTTTATTAGGTTGGTACCACATACCTTGACCGCTTTATTCATGTCCGCCTACTTTTGTTCCTCCGTTGCTTGTAGTATTTGCCGATATATATTATTTACCCTTGTGGTCCTGTGAGGCCTTGTTGACTCTGGAACATAGAAGGTGGGATTTTCGGAATGTCCGTGAGTCTCTGGCATAGAATTATCCTTCTAGGTTGGTTATGCTTGTTGAGTAGCTGTGGGCCTGTGCAGGGTCGATAGGTTGATTGTGAGCTGCTGGGAAGCTATTGTGTGTGATCATACCATTTCCACGCATATAAAGAGGTTTTATCCATGTTTTACTAGGGTTTTGGCTTTGGGCCTACTGGCACTATTTTCTAAACCTTTCATGGCCCCCGGGGCCCATTTTTGATGGAAATAATTTGGAAATGGTTTGATTTGACTTGTGAGTATTCTTGGATAAAAGAAAGTAAATTATGTTTTAAATCATCAGTTTTACGATTAACGCTAGACTCGGCAGGGCCGGAGTGCTAGTTGAGTTTTCTTGATATTTGAGATGTTTTTTAGCCTCGGTCGGACCGAGCACCTGAGATGACTTTCTACTATTTAGACCCGGTTATGCCCGGGCACCCTTGGAGGGGTTTTTGAGATATTTTCCTACTACTTTAGTCCTGGACAGGCTCTGGGCATGCATATTCGAGACTGGGTCTCTATCTTGATATCGGACTTGCTTCCGGACGACATGTTTTGATACTGAGTTTTAGTATGGGGTCTGGGACCTCCATGGACCTTGCCTTCCGAGCCAGGGGATGCGGGCTGCGTGTGCCGGAGGAGGGGTATACGGTGGAGTAGAGGTATACGGGTAGTGTCCTTCCATGGAACCTACCTGCTGGGCCAGATCGGCACCGGAGGAGGTACATACAGAGATACAATTTCACTTGAGATCTTCATGCATCATATCATTCATTGTTTGAGGTTCCACCCTTGTTTGTTGTTTGTTTATTGTACGCTACGGTAGTATGGGATGCCGGAGGGTTTGTTTTCACTTGTTTGTGTTCCTCGGTTGTATGGGCGGCCGGGGGACTGTAGGTAGACTCTTGCTATTTACTTACAGAATTATTCCCTGTTACGGTTAATTATGAAATTGGTTACTGTTAGTTGCTGGATTTGAGATTGATATGATTAGTTGGGCTTGATCATGTCTCTAAGCATGCCTATCATTACTCTTTCTCTCTTCTTCTTACACTTGAGTTACTGGTTATACCGTCCATTTCGTAAACTTATTATGTATACATTGTTATTGCAAGGACCACAGGTGTGTTATTTCTTACTTTCACCTGTGCCTATGGTGTGTATATTCTGCTTACTGCCTCACATGTGGTTCTGTTGATTTCCCTCTGGGCTAGTTCCTGTGTACCTTTCATTGATTTCTGTGACTGCTTGCTTCTATTCTGTCTGTTACTACACTTTTATCTTATATGTGCCCAGTCGGCCTATGATACCTACTGGGTACCTTATGCTTCGCATTTGGTGCTCACCCCTACCCCCTGCATCTTTGGGTGCAGATCCTAGCGTGGGCCATCGGCGTTAGATCACTGTGATTCGTGCTTGGAGATCTGTTGGGGACTACTTCAGACTGAGGGTGAGCTCTTGGTGATCGGAGCTTAGCTTTAGTTTATCCTTTTACTTCATGTACTCTATTACTATTCAGAGATATCTGTATATATTGTTTTGGATCATTTGCACTCCATGTATATAGTTTTGGCTCTATACTACGATACCAGGTCTTGGGGTTTGGTTTAGTTTCCGCATATGTATATATTTATCGTCCTTTTATCGGTTCTCTTCGTCTTGTTCTCTTATTTGTTAGATAGCATCCCATTACTAACTGTTCTGTTCTACGGGGATTGGTTCACCTATCAGGGGTTGTAGGTGCCATCATGACCGAGAAATTGGGTCGTGACAGGGACATTGCAATTTTTGTGGCTAAATGTCCCAATTATCAGTAGGTGAAAGTAGAACATTAGAGTGACTCAGGATATTAGCATTCCTACTTGGAAGTGGGAGATTATCAACATGGATTTCATTATGGGTTTATCCTGTACTGGAAAACAACATGACTCTATTTGGGTGATAGTGGACAGAGTTACTAAGTCAGCTCACTTCTTGACTGTCAAGGCTACAGATTCAGTAGAGGATTATTCCAGGCTCTACATCAGCGAGATAGGCAAGTTGCATGGGGTTCCCTTGTCTATCATCTCGGATAGGGGTCCTCAGTTTACATCTCATTTCTGGAGATCATTTCAGAAAGGTCTTGGTACTCAGGTGAATCTCCGTACAACATTTCATCCGAAGATGGATGGTCAGACAGATCATACCATTCAGACCTTAGAGGATATGTTGAGAGCCTGCGTGATTGATTTCAAGGGTAGTTGGGATGATCACCTACCTGTCATAGAGTTCGCTTATAATAACAGTTTCCATTCCAGTATTCAAATGTCCCCATATAAGGCACTTTATTTGCGTAGATACAGGTCACTGGTTGTTTGGCTCGAAGTAAGTGAAGAATCCTTGATTGGGCAAGATTCGGTTCATGAGTCTATGGAGAAAGTTCAGCTCATCAGAGAAAGACTAAAGACATCTCAGAGTTGTCAGATGTCCTATGCAGATGTGAGGAGAAGGGACTTTGAGTTTGAGATCGATGATTAGGTCTTCCTGAAAGTATCACCCATGAAGGGGGTGATGAGATTTGGCAAAAAAGGGAAGCTTAGTCCTAGATATGTAGGTCCTTATAGAATCTTGAAAAGGATTGGTAATGTGGCTTATGAGTTAGAGTTTCTAGTATAACTAGTAGCGATTCATCCAGCCTTCCACATTTCTTTGTTGAAGAAGTATGTGAGTGATCCGGCATCGTTTGTGCCTTTAGAGAGTATGGTTGTGAAGGATAGCCTCACCTATGAGGAGGTTCTGGTTGAGGTTCTTGACCATCAGGTTCGTAGGTTGAGAAATAAGGAAGTCGCTTCAATAAAGGTTTTGTGGGGGAATCAGTTAGTCGAGGCAGCTACTTGGGAAGCAGAAGCAGCCATGAGGGCCAAGTACCTGCACCTCTTCCCTTTCGATTTAGTTTCAGCTTGAGGTAATAGTTCCTCTCCAGTCTCTCAGCTTACTCTTTTGTAATTCAGTCCCTGTATCTTGTCTCCTCAGTTAACCTTGCATTTCAGCATGTTTGCATGTCCATGGAACTAAGTTCAGTTAGACACTAATTTCTAGTACTCAGTGGTAGGGATTGCAACTTTTTCCGTCAAAACTCAACTTGTTTAGTCTTCATTCGAGGATGAATGATCCCAAGGGGGAGATATTGTAACACCACAGAACTTCCAAGCCTAGACTCAGCTCAGAAAACCAGAAAGAAATAAAAATTTCAATTGTCAGCCAATCCATGAGTCGTGGAAGAGTCCACGAGTCATGGACTCGACCCGTGGAATCAGATCAGAGGCTGAGGATTTTCTTTGAGAACCATGGACTGGTTTTACAGACCATGAATAATCTATGAGTCGTGAACCCGGTTCATGGAACCAGACCTGAGAGTCAATAATCAGCCCAAGATACAGACCCATGGAAGTTTTCACGAGTTATGGACCACACTCGTAGAACCCAATTCTAGTAGCTCAAATTTCCTGACCCAGGAACCACGATTGGGTTCCATGAGCCGTGAAAATTTCCATGAGTCATGGTTTCCATCCGTGGAACCTGAGTCAATTTCAGCAGTTTTCTTTTAATTTTCCCAAGGGTATTCCAGACCTTTCCTACCTCTTTTAAAGCCTAAATTACATCGTTTTGCTTAGTCTAAGCCTATTTAATTAGTCAAACACTACCTAAGTCACCTATTTTCCTAAAATCATCAGACACTTAGAATGAAAAGGAGAAAAGAGGCGACAGTTTCTCTCAAGAACAAACAGAAGGTTCCTTCAAGCTCAGCCCTAAAAATCCAAGGATTTCTCCATAGATTCTTCTCCAGGTATGTGGTATTTCATCATTGGGTTTCTTTCACTCATTGAGTCCCTAGATTCAGTTCAGTTCTTCAGTTCTTCAGAAATTATTCCTAGGGTTCCTTAATTTTAGGGATTAATTGCAATTCAGATGTTATCGCTTATGTGATATAAATTACATGTTTCTTGGAGAATTAGCATAGTCACATGTAAAGAATTCGGTAACCCTAGCTTGTGTAAAATTCAATATTCATGATTTATACGAGCTAGGCAGATAATTTAGACAATCATGCTTCAGAATTAGAATGCCAACAGGTTCAGTATATGTATGTTGCATTCTCAGAATGATTATCAGTATTTAAGCTATCTAGTATTTCAGCTTATATTTCAATGCTTATTTATTCAATTAGGAGTAGACTTAGAATCGAGTGGATGAAGGGATGAAGGCTCACCCACTAGTTTAGGCTGAGACCTTGGGTAGCAGTCCCTTAGTCCTAGAACTATAGCTCCACCATAGGTTTTAAAGGGGTAATCCCTTAGATTAGGCTTGACAGCCATGTCCCTCGCGGATATCACTTTAGTGGATCCACGTTAAAATTATTTGTACCCTTGGCAAGGTATGAACACCCTTCCATCCAGTGTTACAAGTTGGCCCCATAGTTAGATCAACTTGGGGTATTTCGAATAATAGTAGCTCCCATAGTCAAACTTATATTTCATTGACCATGTACTCAGTATATATTTCAGTTATTCATTTCAGCATATTATATGTTCATGGTAGTACTTGGTCACTGTATCCAGCTTATCTTTTAGTTTACGCTTCAGTGTGTATTTCCATGTTAAGTCTTTATGTTGTGCAGTTTAGCACATATCCCAAATCCTCAGTACATTCGAAGTACTAACGCATACTTTTGTGCTACATCATTGTATGATATAGGTTCAAGCACTCAACATTCAGACCTTGCTTAGCTCGATTTCCAGTCCTTACTCAGCAGCTTCAGTGGTGAGTCCTTATAGCTCGAGGACACTAGATATGCTTTTATCTTTAAGTCTTTACATCTCAGTTTCAGGTTATTAGAGTTAGTTAGGGGCATGTCCCAACAACTCATATCAGTTAGAGGCTTTCAGACATAGACTAGATTCAACTATTGAGTTGTTAGTGTTGTTTTTCATACATCATTATATTCTTAAATATATATTTTATATTCAGACATGTTTGGGCTTCTTTTCCATCTTAAATAATTAAATGCTTTTAGTTTTATGCACAATTCATGTTTTAATAGAAAATTATCTAGTCATGCCAGACCATGGGTTAGCTTGAGTAACATGTGATACTAAGAACCATGTTACGTCTAGGGGGTAGCCTTGGGGCGTGAAACATTTGGCCATGCGAGGCACACCCATGCTAGACAGTAATTGTTTCTTTAAATTGAAGAATTATCTAGGGGCTAGGGGGTAATTCCACCATACATCTATAAATTCCCCAAGGACTTTCTCAGAGGGACTGACACATTATTTTTGAAGCAAAATAGAGAGGCGAAGGGTTTTTATTATGGTTTATCTTGTTCAAACTCATGTACTTATTACTTTGGTATGATTAACATTATCTTTGTAATTTTCTTTCCAATTATGAGTGGCTAAACACCCTTGTTCTAGGGTTATGGCTAGAACATGATTGTATTGTGTTTAATTTGAATTAATGAACCCTGTTTCTCATTTAATTTATCTCATGTTCTTATTCTTAATATTTTAGTGTCTAGAAAACATTAGAATAAATGGGAAATTCTTGCGTGAACTGACCATGGGAACATGAGAATAGAATGAAGAACATGGGGAATAAGATCATCTATGGCTAACTCTAGGGTTGATTTTCTACTAGGATAGCAATATACATAGTTTGACTTATTTTGTTATAAATGGGATGAAAACATTAATGTATTTGAATTCGAAACTCACATCCCCACTCAATAGTGTAGTTGTGAGGCTAGTTTAAATAGGTGATTTAGAGGATGACCATTTTCAAATCATATAATTAACCCTGAAATCAACAATTAGAGAAATAAAGTTCATTGAGACGAACAAATATTATACATGTTTGTGGTAAATGTCGTAGCCCTAGAATCTCCCTTGATATTGTTTACAACCTTTGCTCACATTGTTATTGTCTTGCTTTATTATTATTGCAACAAGTGGAATGATATAATTTCACCAATTTTCTTGATAAATCACGTCGCTTGTGTGAAATATTATTAGAAATTAAATTAAGTGAATTTCTAAGCGCATTGTCCTTATGGGTTTGATATCCATATTAAAAGAGCTTCTATATTACTTTCTATAATCACGTGCACTTGCATGGGTTGTATATCATAAAAATCCCTAGACTTATGACTTATGCACAACAGATAGAAGAGAAGAAACTAAAAGAGAGGGCAAGGGAGAACAAAAAGGCCAGAACATAGGATTCAGGGTTTGGTGAGCAGAGGTCTAGATGTAGAAACTGGTCTTCATTTCAAAAGAGGTCATCACAACCAATGCCATCATAAACTAGTTCTCCTACTCAGGAACCCATACATAGGCATGATTAGGCAGGTAGGGCATCAAAGTCTCGTTCGCAAGAAAGTGTTGCAAAGAGGGGCTCCCTACCCTGTTTGCAATAAGTATGGTAAGAATAACCCTTGTGAGTGCCTTTATGGCACAGGTGGATGCTTTGGATGCGGACAAATTGGTCATAGGATCAAGGATTTTCCCTTCTTCCAAGAAAAACAATGGAGGCAACATTATTTAGTCTACTACATCATCTCCAAAAGGCCGTTTAGCTCAGCAGGGTGCCACTTCTGGTGCAGAAGGTGGTATGCGCCAGAACTGCCTCTATCCTATGTCATCCATCCAGGATCAAAAGAGTTCCCCAAATGTAGTCACCGGTATGTTGTAAGTTTTCTCTATTGAAGTTTATGCTTTTCTAGACCCCTGAGGCTTCTTTGTCATTTGCGATCCCTTATGTTGCATGCAAGTTTGGAGTTAGTCCTGAAAAACTCCTAGAACCCTTTCATGTCTCAACTTCATTTAGTGAGTCAGTACTATCCAAGATAATATATAGATACTTCCCAGTCACAGTCCTTCATAGAGTTACCTCAGCTGATCTACTAGAGTTAGAGATGAACGGTTTTGATATTATTCTCGGCATGGATTGGTTACATGCATGTTATGCCTCAGTCGACTTCTAAACTAGAATTTTCAAGTTTGAGTTTTCGAATGAACTTATCTCAAAATGGTGAGGTAGTCCCCCTATGTCACAAGGTCATTTCATACCTTATCTAAACTCTAGGAAATTGATCTTTAAAGGGTGGATATACCATATAGTTTGGGTCAAGGATTTTGATTTTGAGACCCTATCCCTACAGTCAGTTCGCGTGGTAAATGAGTTCTCAGAAGTGTTTCCTGAAGATCTACTTAGAGTTCCTCTCGAGAGGGAGATTGACTTTGGGAAAGACCTCCTTCCAGATACGCAACCCATATCTATTCCTCCTTATAGAATGGCTCTAGCTAAGCATAAAGAACTGAAGAATCGGTTGAAAGATCTCTTATATAAAGGTTTAATTTGATCAAGTATCTCTCCATGGGGTGCTCCAGTCCTCTTCATATGCAAGAAAGATGATTCCCTCAGAATCTGCATGGAATATTGCCAGTTTAACAAAGTCACAATTAATAATAAGTATCCCATCCCTAGAATTGACAATTTGTTTGACCAGATTCAAGGTGTCATTTATTTCTCCAAGATTGAACTTAGATCTGGCTATCATCAACTCAGAGTTAGAGAATGCGATATTCCAAAAATAGCCTTAAGAACTTGGTATGGTCACTATGAATTTGTGGTTATGTCATGTAGACCAACAAATACTTCTGCAGTCTTTATGGACTTGATTAATAGGGTATTAAAATAGTACTTAGATGTGTTCATCATTGTCTTTATAAATGACATCCTTGTTTATTTCCAGAGTCAGGAGGAGCATGCAAACCATATGAAGGTTGTGTTGCAAACTCTCAAGGATCGCCAGTTTTTTACAAAGTTTAGTAAGGGTGAGTTTTGTTGCTGTCAGTTGCTTTTCTAGGTCATATGGTGTCTAAGGAGGGCATTCAAGTAGATTTGCTTAAAATAGAAGCAGTAAAGATTTTCCCTAGACCCACTTCTTCGACAGACATTAGGAGCTTTTTGGGCTTGGCTGGTTACTACAGAAGATTTTATTGAGGGGTTCTCATCCATAAATGCCCCATTGACCAGGTTGACTCAGAAAAATGTTAAGTTCCAATGGTCAGATGAGTGTGAAAAGAACATTCAACAATTGAAGACCAAGTTGACCACATCCCCAGTTTTGACTCTACCAGAGGGTTTAGATGGTTTTGTTGTTTATTATGATGCATCTAGAGTTGGTTTCGGTTGTGTTTTGATGCAGCATGGGAAGGTCATAGCGCATGCCTCCAGACAGCTTAAGGTTCATGAGAAGAACTACCTGACTCATGATCTTAAGTTAGAAATAGTTATTTTTGCCTTAAAGATCTGGAGACATTACTTGTATGCTATCTATGTGGACGTGTTTACCAACCACAAGAGCCTCCAATATGTGTTCACTCAGAAGGAGTTAAACCTTTGAAAGAGAAGGTAGCTAGCACTTCTTAAGGATTATGACATGGGTGTGCTTTACCATCCAAGTAAGTCCAATGTAGTGGCTGACGCACCTAGTAGAGGGTCTATGGGTAGTGTGTCATAGGTTGTGGAAGAAAAGAAGGAATTGGATAAGGATGTTAATAGCCTTGCTTGCTTAGGGGTTCATCTTATATACCCAGGAAATCGTGGTGTTATAGTTCAGAATGGGTTAGAGCCTTCTTTGGTTGTTAAGGTGAAGGAGAAACAAGGCAGCAATACCATCTTAGACAAGTTAAAAGGTGCAGTTTATCCGTAGAGAGTAGGTGTTTTCTCCTAAGGAGGAAATAGTGAGCTTCGTTATCAGGGTTGATTATGTGTTCCTAATGTAGATGAGCTAAGGCAGAGGATTTTGACAATGCTCACAACTTCAAATATTATATCCATCCTGGTGTTATCAAGATGTACCATGACTTACGAGAAGTCTATTGGTTGAATGGCATAAAAAGGGACATTGCGGATTTTGTGGCTAACTTTCCAAATTACCAGCAAGTTACGGTAGAGCATTAGAGACTGAGAGGTATGACTCAGTATATTGAAATTCCTACTTGAAAGTGTGAAGTGATCAATATAGACTTCATAACAGGTTTACCGCGCACCCGCAGCTAGCATGATTCAATTTGGGTGATAGTAGACAGAATGACTAAGTCAACCCATTTCTTGGCAGTCAAGACTACTGATTCAGTAGAGGATTATGCCTTACTTTACATCCATGAGATAGTCATATTGCATAGAGTTTCCTTATCCATCATCTCAGATAGGGGAACTCAGCTTACATCCCAATTTTTGAAGTCATTTCAAAAAGGTCGTGGTACTCAGGCAAATCTCATCACAACATTCTATCCACAGACAGACGGTCAGGAAAAATATACCATCCGGACCTTAGAGGACATATTGAGGGCTTGTGTGTTCAACTTTAAAGGAAATTGGGATGATCACTTTCCTTTTATAGAGTTTGCCTACAATAACAGTTTCCATACTAGCATCCATATGGCTTTGTATGAGACACCTTATGGACGGACATGTAGATCACCTATTGGCTAGTTTTAGGTAGGTGAAGCAACATTATTAGGGCCAAATTAGTTGATGATACTATGGAGAAATTTCAACTCATTAGGGAGAGGCTGAAGTCAACACAGAGTCATCAGAAATCCTATGCAGATGTGAGGAGAAGTGACTTAGAGTTCGAAATTGATTATTGGGTGTTTCTGAAGGTTTCACCCCTGAAGGGAGTGATGAGGTTTATTAAAAAGGGGAAGCGTAGTCCTTGATATATAGGCCCCTATAGGATTCTCAGGAGAGTTGGTAGTGTGGCTTAGAAATTAGAGTTGCCAGCAGAGTTAGCAGCAGTGCAGTCAGTTTTCCATGTTTCCTTGTTGAAGAAGTGTGTTGGTGATCCAACCTCAATTGTGCCATTTGAAAGTGTAGGTGTGAGGGATAGTATCTCCTACGAAGAGGTTCCAATTGAGAGTCTTGATTGTCAGGTTCATAAGTTTAGGAATAAGGAAGTTGCCTCGGTGAAAGTCCTTTCAGAGAACCAGTCAGTTAACGGAGCTACTTGGGAAGCATAAGCAACTATGATGACCAAGTACCCTCACCTCTTTCCTTCAAATTTAGTTCCAGTTTGAGATATTGTTCCTCTTTGGTATCCTCGGTTTCCTCAGTTTTCCCCTCAGCTTCATGTTCGATCAACTGTTTTTATGTTTCCAAGTATTAATGCATGTCTCATGAATCCATTTCAGCTTGTTTAGTCTTTATTAGACTATGAATGATCCCAAGGTGGAGATATTGTAATACTCCAAAATTTCTATTCTAAGAACCAGACCAAAAAAAACTTAAGTGTTAAGTTGTTAGGCAGGAACCAAAGACGCTTTTAACGAATCATGGAAAAGACCATGCCCATGGATGGTACCCGTGGAACGTAACCTGTATCTTTATAAAAAATTTGAGAACCACGTGAGGGATAAACTGACTGTGGATCAGACCATGGACTGTAGAGGGCCCTCGTGGATATAGACTGAGAGGTAACATTTTTCCTGACAACCACGACTAGGATTCATGGTCTGGTGAATGGTCCATGGGCCATGGTTTGTCCTCGTGGACGTCAGGTCTGTAATTTGAAAATTTTGGGGAAAACCATATAGCGTGCACTAGTTTATGCATCGTGGTTCATGCCCGTGGAACCTATGTCAAGTTTTTAGCAGATTTTTCATTTAAGTTTCCCATGGGTATTTTGGTAATTAGATTTTTCCTATTGGCCTATATTATATTATTTATACATATTTTCAGTTATTTTATAAAGATCCTAGTGGCCTTGTAGGCCCGTATAGTATTTATACTTTCCTAGATATCATAGAGGCCTTGACGGCCCAAACAGGACTTATGTTGTTCCTGCTTATTTCTTTATATGAACTATTGGAAGTATTTGTTTTTTGTAGAGCTATTGACAGGAGCCTTGCTGGTCTAGGGTTGATTTTTAAGCCAAAATATACTTGTTTGTTTTCTTGATTGTGTGTGGATGCTTTACACCATTGACAAATGGTTCACCAGGGTCAACTTTGTCCTAAGTTTTTACATTAGGTGCCAATTACACCCCCCGAGTTTGGGGCGTGACAAACTTAGTATCAGATCAACACCATATCCTAAGGAGTCTTCAAGCCATGTCTAGTAGAGTCTTGTTTATAAATGTGTTGTGCACCATATTCTATAAGCAGGAAGCTACATACATTGTTCCGGAAAGTTACCCTTCTTATTCTCAAATCGTGCTACAGAGATGAATCATAAGTGTTGTGTTCTTCGACTTACGATTATTATTGGTATTGTACTAAAATTGTACATGATAATTATATGAACATCACGTAGATTTAGGCCAATGCAATGAAAATAAAGAGGTTTTCATATCAGCAGTATACGACTGAGAGAGTTAAGAGAGAGCAACAAAAGAAGGATAGGCCTATAGGGTTTCTGACAGATGCTTAGAGTTGCTCCAGACCTCTGTATTGGGAAGACCACCTAGGCTCCCAATATAGAAGTTCTAGGGTAACAAATTGGATCATCGAGGGTAGTTAGGTCTAGCTTAGAGCTCACAAGCATCAGTCTCGCAGTAATATAGGGTCCTAGAACAGTTAAGATCAGTTGTGCTACATTGTGATACTTGCACTAGATAACATGACAAGATATGTCATCAGAGCTCTATAACATGTTATTATTGTGGCCAAGAGGGTCATATATAAAGATATTGTCTGCTAAGGGACCAGCAGTTTTCAGGATAGAGGGATGGATTAGCAACATGATAGTCTTCCTCAGTACATCTTGTAGAGTATGGATTCAAGACTTTAGCCGGTATAGTTCGAGGATGTGAGGGAGCATCTCATTCTGGAAGTGTCTAGAATCACACTTATGCACTGACAGATCATTAGGATACAGAGCCATTCCCAGATATTATGATAGGTACATTGAGTGTTTGCTCTCCCATTGTGTTTATGCTTAGATAGATCAAGGCTCAACATTATCATATGTTACCCCATTTATTGTTGGGAAGTTGTGCATAGTAGTAGAGTTATTGAAGAAGCCTTTTATTATGTCTACCCTAGTTGGTGACTCTATTATCGGTAGGAGGGTTTATTGAGGTTGTACGGTACAGATTGTTAGCTGTCAGACCTTTGTAGACCTGAGAGAGTTAGAGATTATTGAGTTTGATATTATTATGGGCATAGATTGGCTGGCATCTTGTTATTCCTATGTAGACTACCGAGCGAAGACTGTAAGATTCCACTTTTAAGGGGAAGTAGTTTGGGAGTGGAAGGGTAATGCTGCAATGCCGAAAAATAGGTTTGTTTCCTATCTTCAGGAGAGGAAAATGATCTCTTAAGGCTGTATTTACCATATTGTTTGAGTTTAAAATATTGATGCAAAGCCATCAACTGTTCAGTTTATTCCATTAGTTAATGAGTTTCCAGACGAGCTTCCTAGTATTCCTCTAGAATGGTAGATTGATTTTGCTATTGATATATTTCCACATGCCCAACCTATATCAATTCCCCCATATATAATGGCACTAGCAGAATTGAAAGAATAAAAGGAACAACTAAAAGATTTATTAGATAAGGGCTTCATCAGGCCTAGTACGTCACCATGGGGTGCACTAGTATGATTTGTTTGAAAGAAAGATGACACATTGCTAAAGTTTATAGACTACCGATAACTAAACAAGGTGACTATTAAAAAAATACCCTTTGCTAATGATTGATGACTTGTTTTACTAGCTACAGGGTGTCCAATGTTTCTCATGAATTGGTTTATGTTCATGGTACCATCAGGTATGAGTTCAACTGTAACGACCAGGTCCGTCATTACAGGTAGTCCAATCGTGCCAAGTTTTAGAGTTAGAAAACTCCGGGTTTGGGAGTTTGAAATTCTGGGTTAGGCTAGCCTCGGCCGGATTTGGAGCGAGGTATAGTCTAGGGAAATCTGGGTAAGTATAGGGTTAGATATCTTGGTTTGATCTATTTTTCCATGTAGCCAAGATATAAATGAGTCTGGGAGACATTTCGGAATCGAATTCGGGTAAATAGATCTTCCGGAATCAAGATTGACGTGAGGGGGTTGTTTCGGATCATCGGGAGAAGCAAGTGTGTTGTAAAATGAACAAATTTTGGAGAATTCTGGACATTCTGTCTTTGATGAGTGCTAAGGCTCTGCTGTGGCAACCTCCACTATAGTGGAAGAAAAGATCGCTATAGCAAAAGTCAAGGTGGTCAATCTCCGCCATAGCGGTTGACTCTGCTATGGCGGTACCGCTATAGCGGAAGACGACCTCTATAGTGAATCCTGACTGGATTTAATGCAGAAACATCCCCAAAACAGTTCAAATTTCTACAATTCATTTGAGAGAATAACTAGGGCGATTTCAGGTGTTTTTCCTCCGTTCTTCATCCTTTTTCTTCCCTAAGGTAAGGTTTCTACTCCCCAAACTCCATAATAATTTTCCTATGCAGTAGACCTACTAGGGGTAGACTTGGGGAGAGATTTGGAATGACTTAGGGATGGTAGAATCTGGGGAAAAAGAGGGATTCTATGTGTAGAAGTTCTTGGGTGTTGCTAAATTTACCATTTTATGATCATGTGACCTTAATTTCCTAATTTTATTCGTAAAAATGATAGAACTAGGTGAATTAACGATGGGAAAGCCTGGGGAATGGGTGGAATAATCATGGGTGGCCTAGGGTTTAGGATTCTTGCATAATCCGGGTAAATTATAGGCCATGGGGATTAATTATTGGTTATTGTGTGTTGTTTTATACCAAGAACCAGTAAGAACTTCGGAGAATGGGAAAGCTCCGGTAAAGTATAGCTTGGATCATTTCGAGGTTGGTGATCGCTTGATTTCTTCCTGACTTGTATGTTTGAGTACTTTTATCTAAGTGATTGTATGAGATGCATTTCTTAAGAGATGAATTGTAATGTCTTATAGTCTTGTTTGATCAGTCTGGTTATTGAACTGTGCATTTTTGCTTGTTGGTTTACAAGTTAATTGTTCATTGTTGTGACTGTGGATTGTTGACATTCAGTTGTCTCGGGTACCATGATTGGTACGGGAATACTAACGGTTGGCTCGAGTACCACGCCTGGTACAGGAAATTACTAACGGTTGGCTCGGGTACCACGCCTGGTATGGGAAATTACTAACGGTTGGCTCAGGTACCACGCCTGGTATGGTTTAACTTTACTTTATCATTGCATGGATATTTGTTACATTATGTTGATTGATATTGGTTCCATGAGCGGACTAGACTGTATTATTGAGATGTGTCTTTTAATTATGGTCTTTGTGAGGCTAGGTTATTATTGTATCTGGTTTAGAGTTGGTCTTGGTGTAGACCGAGTCGCTTGTGAACACTTAGGTATTCGTTAAAGGGGATCCCATGGTGGGTCAAGGCTATATAGATATGAGGGTGTGACTTGTATTGATTTTCGTATTGGAAGTGAATGGCATGTAGAGACTAATTAGGATTAGATTTGTAGTTAGAGGTGTTTGGTAATTGGATTACGTGTTCCCTGTACTGTTACTTGATTCGTGTACTGTTCATACATTGATATTGGAACTGGCTGATGATTCTACCAGTACACGATGGTTTTGTACTGATACTGCACTTGCTTGTTTTTTGTGAGTATAGGAAATCTTTCGGCGATTCATGCACGACCTTACTTGTAGGCCTGACTCTTCAAGAAATCAAGGGTGAGCTATTCGACCAAGCTGCCTCGGTGTCTATCTTTTGAGTTACAACCCAATTGTTTTGGGCTTACACTATTTCTTATTATTTTTAGTTTTGGGGTTGTATCCCCGTACTCTAGTATTGGTAACGTTTGGTACGATGACTTTTAGGTTCTAGGGGAATTTCTGCAGGCTTATTTAATGGTATGGTTCATTGCATATTGGAATTTCTAGTTTATTTTTTGTTTGCTGGTTTTAGGCTGTTAGTCTAGGATAAGAGTTGGACTCTATTAGTTCGCTCATCCGGGGGTTGGGTGTGTGCCACTCACGAAGGTCTGGGTCGTGATAAAGATGGTATCAGAGCCCTAGGTTCATTGATCTAGTCGTACTAAACAAGTCTTGTATAGTCTTGCAGAACGGTTCAGAGATGTTCGTACTTTTCTTCGAGAGGCTATGGGGCTTTAGAAAAAACTATCTCTTCCTTCCTTCCTTCGTGTTATAACTTGATTCCAATTGGTATCTGGTGATACAAATTGGTATCTAACCTCATTCACTCTTCTGTCCACAAATGGTTAATACAAGGAACAATGGAGCGAGACCAGCGGTCCCAACAGCGGGCCCGGAAGCTCATGACAGAGGTAGGAGAAGGGGCAGAGGACGAGGGAGAGACACACCCGCCAGGGGTGGGGCTCAAGCTACTGCAGGAGATAGAGAGGCAACCCCTCCTCCACCTCAGGATCAGGTTGTTGAGGATATGGATGTTGTTATGGAGGATGAAGGGGCACAGACGGAGGCGGAGTCATCACCGGTTAAGGATGCATGCCTTCCTACTATGATACCAAAAGCCTTTCAGCAAACTTGGAATATTTTGAGTGGGTTGGTTGGTGCTGAAGCCATACCCGCGGCATTTGCAAATCAGGCTTGGGATACTCAACCAACAGTTACCACGGTGCCTAGGATGGATACCGCTTCAGGCACAAATGATTTCTTCAGGGCAATATTAGGCCCGGTGATGACCGAAAATGAACATGAGATGCTGACCAAGTTTCAACAAGATGAAGCCTCCGATGTTTCAGGGTACCGATAGAGAGGATGCTTATAAGTTCATCTTGGATTGCTATGAGAGGTTGCACAAGTTGGGTATCGTACGTTAGCATGGGGTTGAGTTCGTCATATTTCAGCTGCAGGGTGACGCTTAGCAATGGTCGAGGTCTTAGGTAGAAAGCAGACCATCTACACTGCCTGCTTTGACTTGGGAGGAGTTTCATGCTCTCTTACTAGAGAAGTACGTACCTCGTACCTTGAGAAACAATAAGAAGGATAAGTTCTTGAATTTGGAACTTGGAAGCATGTCAGTCTCGACTTATGAGGCTAAGTTCCATGCTTTGTCTCATTATGCTACTCAGTTGTTTGGTTTATGAAGATGAGAGGGTCTGATTGTTTATGAAGGGTCTAAACACTGGTTCCTTGCATATTGGAATTTCTAGTTTATTTTCTGTTAGCTGGTTTTAGGTTGTTAGTCTAGGATAAGAATTGGACTCTATTAGTTCGCTCATCCGGGGGTTGGGTGGGTGCCACTCACGATGGTCTGGGTCGTGATAAAGATGGTATCAGAGCCCTAGGTTCATTGATCTAGTCGTACCAAACAAGTCTTGTATAGTCTTGCAGAACGGTTCAGAGATGTTCGTACTTTTCTTCGAGAGTTATGAAGATGAGAGGGTCTGATTGTTTATGAAGGGTCTGAACACTGATTTACAGGTATTGTTCATTCACGTGACTTCTTCAGGAAAGGGCTTTAATGCAGTGACGGACTATGTTAAGAATATTGAGGAAGTCATGAGTTGGGCCTGGCCTAGCTCTCTGAAAGAGGTGAGGAGTTTTGTTGAGCTCGCAGGGTACTACCAGAGGTTTGTTAAAGATTTTGTGTCTATTGCTACTCATCTGACCAGGCTGACACAGAAAGATGTACCATTTGTGTGGTCCGACAAGTGCAAGAAGAGCTTCCAAAAGCTCAAGACACTTCTGACCACGACTCCTATTTTGTCCTTGCCGGTTGAAGGATTTACTGTGATGCTTCACATTCTTGTTTGGGTGCTTTGTTGATGCAGGACATGACTGTGATAGCCTATGCATATAGGAAGTTGAAGGTGCATGAGAGGAACTACTTGACTCACAACATAGATTTGGTCGCTTTGTATTTTGCACTCAAGATTTGGAGACACTATCTCTATGGTGTCAAGTGTGAGGTGTTCACTGATCATCGCAATTTGCAACATGTGTTCACTCAGAAGGACTTGAATTGGAGGCAGAGAAGGTGGATGGAATTATTGAACGACTATGATATAAATTTTCAATACCATCCGGGTAGGGCTAATGTGGTGGCAGATGCATTGAGCCGGAAGACAGTTAGCATGGATAGTTTGGGTTGTTAGGGGGTATCCAAACGACTACTAGAAAAGGAAATTCAGGCATTAGAGTCCAAGTTTATGCACTTGGGTATTTCAGAACAAGGTGGATTATTGGCCAGCATTGAGGTCAAGGCCACCTTCATAGGGGAGATAAAAGCCAAGTAGTTTCAGGATCCGAAACTGAGTAGGCTCGGGGGTAAGGTAATATTCGGGGAGGCCAAGGATGTTACGCTAGACTTTGGTAGAGTACTAAATTTCAGGGGGAGGATTTGTGTTCCTCGGGTTGATGACATAATTCAGAATATCTTGGCAGAGGCTCACAGTTCGCGATACTCAATTCATCCAGGTGTGACAAAAATGTACCAGAACATGAGGAAGTGTTACTGGTGGCCCGGGATGAAAAAGGACATAGTTGATTTTGTGTCGAAGTATCAGAACTGCCTGCAGGTAAATTATGAGCATCAAATACCTACAGGTCTACTTCGTAGAATGCCCACTCCCAAGTGGAAGTGGGAGAGAATAGCCATGGATTTGTGGTGGGTCTTCCCTAGACATTGGGGAGGTATGACTCAATTTGGGTCATTGTTGACAGGCTGACCAAGTCCGCTCATTTCATTTTGGTCATGGTAGATTATAATTCGCAGCAGTTGGCTAAGATCTACATGAAGGAAATTGTGAGATTGCATGGAGTACCACTATCCATCATTTCAGACAGAGGTACACAGTTCACCTCTAAATTTTAGGGCAAGCTACATGAAGAGTTGGGTACACAACTCACCTTTAGTACAGCCTTCCATCCTCAGACTGATGGTCAGTTGGAGAGGATGATTTAGGTATTAGAGGACATACTGAGAGCATGTGTAATGAACTTTGGGGGTCATTGGGACCAGGTTCTACTATTGTGAGAATTCTCATACAACAATATCTACCATTCCAGTATTGACATAGCACCATTTGAGGCATTGTATAGGAGGGGTTGTAGATCGCCAATTGGGTTGTTTGAGGAACGCGATGTAAAGCCTCTGGGCGTGGACTTGGTAAGGTAAGCGCAGGAAAAGGTAAGAGGCATTTAGACCAAATTGTTAGCCCCCCAAAGTAGGCATAAAGAATACACAGGTCGCAAGGTTTGGGACATGGAATTTCAGGTTGGTGAATAGGTACTGTTGAAAGTGTCACCAATGAAGGTAGTTATGCAGTTTGGTATGAAGTCCAAGCTCATCCCTCGATTCATCGGTCCATTTGAGGTTCAGGAAATTGTAGTGTCGGTGGCTTACAAGTTGGCACTGCCACCTAGTTTGTCAGGTGTCCATCCAGTATTCCATGTATCCATGCTTAAATAATACCTTGGGAATGGGGATTACATTATCAAGTGGGATGAGGTGATCTTTGATAAGGATCTTCCTTAGGAAGAGGAACTAGTTTTAATTATTGCTCGGGATGTAGCCAAGACATAAAGGAGTTCAGGGGACTTTTCAGAATTGAATTCGGGTAAATAGATCTTCCGGAATTGAGATTGACGTGAAGGGGTTGTTTTAGATCATCGGGGGAAGCAAGTGTGTTGTAAAGTGAACCATATTTTGGAGATTTCTGGACATTCTATCTGTGACGAGTGGTAAGGCTCCGTTGTGGCGACCTTCGTAATAGCGGAAGAAAAGACCGCTATAGCGGAAGTCAAGGCGGTCAATCTCCACAATAGCGGTTGACTCTGCTATGGCGGTACTGCTATAGCGAAAGCCGACCTCTATAGTGGAGCTCGATGGGATTTAATGCAAAAACTTCCTCAAAATAGTTCATTTTTCTACAATTTGTTTGGGAGAAGAACTAGGGCAATTTCAGGCATTTTTCCTCGATTTTTCATCGTTTTTCTTCCCTAAGGTAGGGTAGACTTGGGAGAGATTTGGAATGACTTAGGGATGCTAGAATCCAGGGAAAAAGGGGGATTTTATGTGTAGAAGTTCTTGGTTGTTGCTAAATTTACCTTTTTATGATCATGTGACCTTAATTTCCTAATTTTATCAGTAAAAATGATAGAACTAGGTGAATTAATGGTGGGAAAGCCCAGGGAAAGGGTGGAATGATCATGGGTGGCCTGGGGTTTAGGATTCTTGCATAATCTGGGTAAATTGTAGGCCATGGGGATTAATTCATTGTTATTGTGTGTTGTTTTAGACCAAGAACCGAAAAGAACTTCGGAGAATGGGAAAGCTCCGGCTGAGTAGAGCTTGGATCATTTCGAGGTAGGTGATGGCTTGAATTCTTCCTGCATTGTGTGTTTGAGTACTTTTATCTAAGTGATTGTATGAGATGCATTACTTAGGAGATGAATTGGAATGTCTTATAGTCCTGTTTGATCAGACAGGTTATTGAACTGTGCATTTTTGCTTGTTGTTTTACAAGTTAATTGTTCATTGTTGTGACTGTGGATTATTGACATTCGGTTGGCTTGGGTACCATGCCTGGTACGGGAATACTAACGGTTGGCTCGGGTACCATGCCTGGTATGGGAAATTACTAACGGTTGGCTCGGGTAACACGCCTGGTATGGGAAATTACTAACGGTTGGCTCAGGTACCATTCCTGGTACGAGTTTACTTTACAGCATCATTGCATGGATATTTTTTGCATTGTGTTGATTGATATTGGTTCTGTGAGTGGACCAGGCTGTATTATTGAGATGTGACTTTTAATTATGGTCATTCTAAGGCTGGGTTATTGTTGTATCTGATTTAGAGTTGGTCTTGGTTTAGACCGGGTCGCTTGTGAACACTTAGGTGTTGGTTAGAAGGGATCCCAGGATGGGTCCGGACTATATAGATATGAACGTGTGACTTGTATTGATTTTTGTATTGGAATGGCATGTAGAGACAAGTTAGGATGAGATTTGTAGTTAGAGGTGTTTGGTAATTGGATTATGTGTTTCATGTATTTTTACTTGATTCTTGTACTGTTCATACATTGTTATTGGAACTGGATGATGATCCTACCAGTACACAGTGGTTGTGTACTGATACTGCACTTGCTTGTTTTTTGTGAGTACATGAAATCTTCCGACGGTTGATGCACGACCTCACTTGTAGGCCTGACTGTTCCAGATATCAAGGGTGAGTTGTTCGACCAAGTTGCCTCAGTGTCTATCTTTAGAGTTATAACCCAATTGTTTCGGGCCTAGATTGTCCCAGAAGTAGTACCCCTCACAGACTGACCGATGTGACCATGTTGACTGCTCTGACCCTGCTCAAACTGAGAACCTGAAGCCTGAATTGGTCGACTAGACTGACCCTGATGCTGCTGTGGCTGATAACCTCAACCCCAGTGGCTGGAACATCTACCACCATGCCTAGAACCACTGTAACCACCCTGATGTCGAGGCCTCTTATCTCTGGCCCCAGTGTCATGATGACGCGAATCCTCAACTTTACGGGCATAGTCCGCAATGGCCTGGAATGACCGATTGCTAGCAACCAGTATATCTGCAAGATCTTTGAACACTCTCAGAATCCCCCAAACAAATCCACGGACCCTGTCGGCCTCAGTAGGCATAATCAACGCCCCAAACAGAGCAAGCTTATGGAAATGGGTCTCGTACTCTAAGACATTCTTAGAATCCTAGGAAAGTCTAGTGAACTCCTCTCTCCGATGCTCTCTGTCGCTCTATGGAAAGAACTTAGCCATAAAGGCCTCATAGAACTCGTACCAGGTCAGGGGAGGTGACGTAGAAGGCATGCAAGAAACCTGTGCTCTCCAACATAACTTTGCTGGACCCTCCAGTTGATATGAAGTATAGCCAATCTTGTGAGTCTCTAATAACCCCAAGTGATGCAACATCTCCTCACAGGTGGTGATAAAATCGTGGGGGTCCTCACCCTATGTACCAGCAAATCTCAGCGGTCCCAATCTCAGAAACATACCAAAGGCCATCTGCTACCCATCTGTCATGGCGAGGCAAGGAGCAAGAGGCTGGAAAATCGATGGGACTGGAACAACCTCAGCACGAGGAGCCGCAGTAATAGCCTGCGCTCCTAAACTCTGAACACCCAGGGCAGCCCCCTGATTAGATGTCTGTGTTGCCTCATAAGGACGCTCCCCAATCATACCTAAGAGCTATACAAGTAAACCCCAAACATCTGAAGACTGAGCTGGGGCTGAAACTGGCATAGAAACCGATGCTAAAATTGTCACTCGAGCTGGTGGTACCTGGACCATCCCCGTGTCCATATGTTGATGCCCTGGATCTAACTCTTGCTCGTAGTCATACTTCGGCTCTATATCAACCCTGGCGGCTCTGGCAAGCGCCGCTGCTCTGGGATGACCTCTAGCCTTGCCCTTGCGACCACCCTGACCCCTAGCATGAGTCGGAGGTGCAGGGGCAGGAGGCTCTCCTCTGTCTGAAGCTGACGATCTCGTACAAACCATCTGCGGAAGAGTGAACAAGAACAAATGAGATTTCCAGGAACCTTCAAGGATACTTCGCATGAAAGAGAAGAAAGAAAATTCCATTTCCCTAAGATGTCACTATAGCCTCCCGAAGATTAAGCATGGACGTCTCTGCCCCGATCCGCAGGACTCTACTAGACATTGGTTCCTATACCGATGACACTTGTGAACCTAGAGCTCTGATGCCAAGCTGTCACGACCCGATTTCTTGGTCATGATGGCACCTACAACCCCCCAGTAGGCAAACCAATCCCGGTAGCCCAGAATAGTTAGTAATAGGCTACTTTCTAACAGTTTATACGAAAGAACAAATAAATAGGTGGAAGCAAGGGAACAAGATGAATAAACTAGATAACCGGAGTAATATAAATGCAAAGCAGAAGCTAAACCATCCCAAAACCTGGTATCACAGTGTATAAGAGCCGAGCTACATCAAGAGTGCAAAGGTACAAAAGTAATATATACATAATTTCTCAGAAACTACAAGAGTACAAAATACATGGAGGATAAACTAAAGTGAAGCTATGAACGCCAAAAGCTCACCCTCAGCCTGTATGATCGAAAAACAGTTGCCCGCATGAGTCTCTGGTGCTCTAATAGCGATGGCCCACACCAGGGTCTGCAATAGAAGATGCAGGGGGTAGGGTGAGCACCAGATGTGAAGCATGAGGTATCCAGTAGGTGTCATAGGCAGACTGGGCACATATAAAGTAATAGAGCAATAACAGACAGAATAGAAGTTAGCAGTCACGACAATCAATGGCAAAGAACACAGGAACTATCCTAGAGGGAAGACAATAGAAAGCAACAAGGAAGGCTAGCAAATCGAATATATACATGGCAAACACAGGTGATAGTAGTAACGAAGCACCTGGGATCCTCGCAACAACAATATATATGCAGAAGTCTAGAAATGGACGGTATACCAGTAACCTCGGTATAAAGAATGAGAGAGAAGTGCAAAGTAGACATGCTCGTAAATAGTAAACAAAAACCACACTAATCACAACAACTGCATCCCAGAAACCAACAGCCCCACTGTAACTAAGCTCTAACCACACTAATCACGACAATCTTATTCTAGAAATCAACAGCCCCGTTTTAGCCAATCTCACACTCAAGACAAAAGTAATAATGATAAGACTCTACCTACAGTCCCTCGGCCGCCCATACAACTGAGGAACACAAACAAGTGAAAGCAAACCCTCATGCATCACATACTACTAGAGCGTACAATAAACAATTAACAGACAATGGTGGTACCTCATGCAGATGAATGATATGATGCCATACTAAGTAAAAGTGATCAAAGTACCATATGTCACCTACTTACAGTGACCTATAAGGCCCGTAAGACGGGATCCATGAAAGGTCCCACCCGTATACCACTACTACACCGTATACCCTCCCTCCGCCACCTGCAGCTCGCATCTTTTGGTTTGAAATGGCAAGGTGCATGGAGGCCCCCGACCAACATACTAGATGCCCCGCATCCTCAAGACAATCCCCAAGTAAAGATTCCTGGAGGGTATCCAGTTCTAAAACAGTAAGCCCAAAAGTTCTAGTACTCGGCCTTGCCTAGTCCAGCAATACCCCGGATGCTGTAGTATAAAAGTAGGGCACCCGACCCCGTTAAGCCCAGGAAAAGTGGAACTATTGCCAAAATGTCTTTTAAAACTTTACTTACTCCAAGAAGATCCACAAGACAAGTCAAGACCATTTCCAAATAATTTCCGTCGAAAATGAGCCCCTCATGCCATGCAAAGTTTAGAAAACTGTTCCAGAAGACCCGAAGCCAAAACCATAGTAAAACATGGGAAAACCTCTATATATGCATGGAAATGGCATGATAAAATACACAATAGTTGCCCCGCAACTCACAATCAACCTATCGGCCCTGCACAGGCTCCAAAGCTACTCAGCAATTATAACCAGCCTAGAAGGGTAATTCTATGTCCAAGGCTCGCGGACATTCCCAATGATCCCACCGTCTATCTTCCAGAGTCAACAAGGCCTCACAGGACCACAAGGGTAATAATATCAATTAACAAGAATTCTACACACAATGGAGGAAAGAAACGGGACAGATCATGAATGAGCGGTCAAGGTCTGTGGTACCAACCTAATAACCAAACCCAAGGATGCCAACTAGTACAATTTTACCCGATATATGCGAAGTCTAGGGAGTTAAGCTGTAACCTACCTGTAGTCCGATAAGAAGCTGCGGGAACGGCGATATCTGAGGCCGAGCTACTCCGAGAAGCTCCAAACGAGAATTAAACTATCAAATTCGTGAATATAACATTAAAATGAGTCTAATGGTACCCATATTGCTACAATTGTAGCCGGAAAGCAGGCCCGTGGGGCCTACAACCCGAAACCAAAACCAAAAAGAGCCATGATGACCCCAATGGTGCCAAGAAGCTATGCTCCAAATTTGAGCACAATTGTCCCAGAGGAAGGGAACCAAATCAGCCCCCAAAGATTGGGGTTTAAGGAGTGGAAATTTACGAAAAAGAATGGAAATTGGGAAAGGATTACTTACCACAAAGGCGAAAACCCGAGTCAAGAAGGATAATTTACCACTCCCACGATCATGCACCAACTGAACGACCAGAATTCACAAGAAAAAACTCAAGCTTAGTGAAGGGCATCAATGGAGGTTTTAAGAAATTTGAAGAGAAGAGGGAGCTTACCAAACGACGAATAAGTACGGAAAATCCACCCACAATCGACTTCCCAAGGCTTGGAATCAATATAGAGCAAATTGTTGAGAGAAGTTTAGAGTTTAGATTGAGAAAAAGTGAGAGGGAGAATGCTTTGAAACCTCCATTGATAGCCAGCGCCAACAGCGCTAAGGGGTGGCAGGCGCCTCAGCGCTATCGTGCTGGGAGGGGAACGATCGCGCTGAAGGCTGGTAGGCGCAATTGCGCTGGCCTTGGCGCAATTGCGCTGGCCTTGGCGCAATTGCGCTGAAGGCTGGCGTGCAACTATTTTTCTGCAATTTCTCTAACACTCCATGTGGTGTTTCAGGAACAGAATCGATGAAACACCCATACGAGGTCATTTCAGAGAAATGTTTACCCAAGTCAACACTCACGAAACGAAACTCAAAGGCTCGAAATGAGTCCAGCTCACCCGGAACCCAAACCAACCACATTGCTAGCCCAAATTCAACATTTTGAAGCTGATGAAATTGTCAAATTTCGAATCTAACACTCCGATCATCGAAAGTCACCTAAAGTTGCACTTTCAACTCCAAATGGCCTGAAAACTGAGGAAACCCCACAAAACCCACACCGGAAGTTCTTAGGTCTCAACTAAAGGTCCAACTAGACCAAACTCATCGCCCCAGAGCTAACGGAACTGTCAGAATTCAATTTCGATCACGTTAGATAAGAATGTTGACTAAAGTCAATGATATTCTAAGTTTAAGCTCTAAAATAGGAAAACAGTCATAGCGACCAAACGAATGGCCAGGCCACCGAACCACTGGTCTTAGCAAGCCATAAATTACTTAGGGCCGCAATAGAAAAGCTCTAACAGTGCAATAAATGCGAAAATCCAAAAATGACCGAAAGGGTCATCACATTAAAAAAGCAGAGCCCCTAACAACATGAGCATCAACATGAAAGAAATATATTGGAATGAATGGCATATGAAAGAAAAAATAGATGAAGTAGGTATTAGAAGCAATCTAAAATCTGAAGGGTCCTGCTAAGTCCTGTAGACATATATTCTACATATATCTTATGAGCATCCTCAAGGACTCAAAATATACAAAGTCAAGCATCATCAAGGGAATGATAGTATAGCATAGTACTCGAGCATCCTCAAGGGCTCAAAAGTATAGCATGATAATTTCTCATCTACATATATACCTTATATATAGTCTGTACATGAATGACTTGGTGACTTCTTTTAATCTTATGGATAATACTTTCGATGTCACTTCTATCACTAAACTCATAATTGTGCATGAGTAAGGACTCGTCAATAACCAGAACATTAATTCTCATGAATATAGTATTTAGGTAGGACGTGCTTTTATGTTCTTCTCATAAGCTATTAATACGGAAAAGGGATTCATGCCCAAAAAAATGTAAAAGTTAGTCATTACATACCTCAATTCTGGGCTCCAAAAATATATGTGATGAGAGGCTAAAAGTTAGGCTTTTATACGATCATTCGCCTCTCATTTGTTCTCTTTTTGGTGTCATCTTAAGCTTAAATATTATGAATTATACTTGTGTTTTCTATTTATTTATGTAGGAGTGTCTTGAGGAATTTGGAGGTTAAATAAGATGAAAAAAAGCACCAAGAAACCTAATGAAACCAAGGAAGAAGCAATGCTGCAAAGCGATGCAAAACAAGCAAAAAAATGGTCACACAAGTGTTCCTTGCGCCACTGACCCAAAGTGGACAGTGGCGTGGATTTTACCTGTTGTATGAAGATTTCTCTACATTTTGTCTGTGCCCCACACCCTTCAAAGAGGGGTAACAAGCGGATTCCAGCAGCCCTATGAAGTTTTACTTGTTCCCCACGCCACTGTACCACTTTTGGGTAGTGGCGCGAGCGGCTACTTCTCCTAACCCAATTTGGATTGGTTTTCTTAGTCCTAAGGGTTCCTAATGTCACGCCCCGAGGTTACTCCTAGACGTAACATGAGACTTGGGACTGCAAGTGCCCCAAGCTAACTCCTTGGTCATATCATACTCAAGCATAACAAAGATAAGCGAAAGCATAACAGATAAATCCAGAATCACATAAATAGGTAATCAAGTCAAAAGAAACACAAAATCCAAAATGAGACTCGAACACTGTCTATGTCTGAAAAGCCTCTACATGACATAAGGAGCTGCTAGGACAAGACCCTAGCTCACTCAAAGTACGAAAGTAAGAAATTGACACAAACTAAAATATATCTAGTCCTCGACCTAAGAGGACTCACCAAAAGCTGACAAAAAAGTGGCCTGGAAGCTCTAGCCACATGTCTGGGAAGGAACACCTGAATCGACATCACCAAAGGATACAACGCAAGTTATGCGTCAGTATTATAGGATGTATTGAGTATGCGAGTAATGCATGAATCATTATAAAAACCATTTAAAAAAACATCCTTAAGAGTGAACTTGTTGCGTAAAGAAAGAACATGAATAAATATCAAGATATAAAACATGAAACATGAAATAAAGCTTAAGTTTCATAGTATAAAATCATATAGCTTCATAGCTTAAAAATAAACATGTGTGAGTTTCTCTTAACCGACATTAAACGATGCTGAGCTACATGGAGTCCAGTGTTATGTACCCCCACTGAAAAGAGTTGTCCTAACCGGCCAAAGTTAGAACCATATCGTACCAGGATCCTGTCATGATAAGCCACAGAGGGCAACCTACGGTGGCAACGTAGTTTTAGACTTGGGTTATCTGAACCCTCTTCCCTCGGTGCTAAATACTACTCCCAAAACATATAACATAAGCTCATATACATGTGACATATCTGATTCCAAACTTGTTCATAAAGTGTTCATACCCCAGATCGTCATACTACTCAAGAATTAGGGTTTGTAAATTGTTTCACGAGTATTGATTGAGCATCAGGTGTCTTGTCTTGCATAATACTTCATAACTTGTGAAATTTGCATACTTCATGACTTGTAAAAATTTACATGGCTTTAGTTCAATTTCATAATACATATACTTTCATAGAACATAGGAACTAGGCATGCACATGATTGGGAATCCATGAAAAACATACTATCAAATCCAATTTTGCTTAAATCAATTTCGTGCATATAGGAATCACCATGGTTAAACTTCAACTCATGAAATAGTTGTTCATATGTAAAAATCCATGTAAACTCATGCAATTTAGTAGTAATTTCATAATCAAATTATGAGAAGATCATTTTTAGCAAATCTCATAAGAATTGGATAAGAACCCTAGTTTGGAGATCCATGAAATCAAAATTTGAATTAGAGGTTTTGGGAACAAGGGTTAAAGGAAACCATTATTGATTACCCACATACCTTGATTGAAGATAACTCACTTGAATTGGAAAGACTTAGGAGGCTTGAACTTGGAGCTTCAGACTTGAAGCTTGTATAAGAATTTCCCCTTTTGGGAGAAGAGTGAAGTAATGAGAAGGAACTTAGGCTAATGAGGGTGAAAACCCTTCTTGAAATAGTCAAAACGACATTATTTAGGATTTAAAAGAATGGAAAATAACTAAAATACCCCTGGGACTTAATTAGAAAAAAACTAATTTAAATCTCGGTTTCAGGTGGTGGAGTCTATGACTCGTAGACCTAACCACGACTCGTGATTCCTTCTCGTGGAAACTGCCCAAAATTTCAGGCTGCTGAAATTTCCCTACGACTCAACAGCACGACTCGTGGAAGCTTCCACTAGTCGTAGGACCAAGTCGTGGGAATCAGGGGACCTGACCACTCTCTGTCTGAGTTCCACGACCCGT